>VZRE01015312.1:87551-148424 GCA_013396775.1 Cephalopterus ornatus | reverse complement strand
TTTTTTTGCTGCAGCCCTTCTGCACCAGCACAAATGCTCAATCCATCACGTCAGAGCTGTGGCAACGTGCTCCAAAATAAATAAATAATGGCAACACCCCCCAGTTTGGACAGGATGCATGGAGGAGGGGAGGGAGGAGGATGGAGGGGAGAGCAATTTGTTTAATGGATTTTATTGATCTAAAGATTAAAATACTCCCAGGGTTAGATCCAGCGAGACCCTGGTTTTTCCCCTGGAAAATCACAATCACTTACAGGGTCTTTGTGTAAATTCAGAAATTAAATGGTGCTAAATCTATGGCACTGGCAGCTGAAAACGGGCAGGTCCTGGAGGGATAGATGGAATATAGAGAGATTTTTGGACTCTGCTGGGTCTTGCTGCTTCTTGCTCCTTGTTGTCTGTGCTCTGGGTGAATTTTTAAAAAACACATTTCCTGTGTTTATAACGGATTTAAAACAGTCTGTTTAAGAAAAAAAACCCGAGGTTTCCCAGTGTAGGATTAGTGTTGTGGTCTCTGTATCTTCTCTAAGGTCTGATTTCCCCTTGGCTGGATCTGTCCAGATGAAAGAGGAGGTGGTTCCGTGGCAGGAGCTGAGGATTCCAGGGTGCTGAGCCCATCCCAGTCTTGGGAATGGCATTGAGGAGCATGGAAGGCACCAGCCCAGGCTAGAGCAGCATTTAAGGGGCTTTAATTTGCTGCTGTGTCCGGTGTATCCTAAAAACACACTTGGCATCTAAAGTGTCTGTTTGTCCATGACTGTGCCAAACAGGAGCTGATGGATTGAAGTCGGTGCCTAAATACAAGGTAAAACCCCTTTCATAATCACACATCGCTGCTTAAAACATCCTTCTAAGGCTTCTGCAAGTTGAACCCTTGTTCCAGTCCCCCCAAAATACCTTGTAATCCACTTTTCCAGGAGCTGTGTCTCTTTTCAGTGTTTTATTTCTAAGCACATGAGCCAGGATCTCCCCAAGACAAGGATCAGATATTCTGAGGAACCCAAGATCCCCCTTCAGATCCTAAAATGAGGTTTAGTTTTTTCCAGCTGTAAGCGATCTCCTGAGTTTGTTTGGAAATCACTGAATCACGGAATCATTAAGGTTGGAAAAGACCTCCAAGAAGCACCAAGTCCAACCACCACCACGTTCACCACTAAACCACGTCCTCAAGTGCCACATCCACAGGTTTTGTGAACGCTCTCAGGGATGGTGATTCCACCACGGCCTTGAGCAGCCTGTTCCAAAGCTTTACAACCCCTTCCATGAAGAAATTTTTCCTGATGTCCAATCTAAACTGACTGTAAGGGGTTGGGGGTTTGGATGGTTCCCCCTTGTTTCAGAGGGGATGGTGGGAGGGCTGAAAATTGCGCTGTACACGGGCATCCAAATTTAGCTGTCACGTCTAATGTTGGTGGATCAGACCCTTCTGTGCTCCTTTTTTAGCCCTGGAAAATGGGGATAATTGCACCAGCACTGTGACATTTCTGGCTGAAAAGCAGCTCGCACGTGTGAAATGTAGAGAAGGGTTATTATGTGTCTTATTTACACAGGAGAGGATTCCCAAAAGAGGAGAAATAAACCCACAGGAATACATTGCTTGGATTTCTAATGAGCTGATTTCACTCATTGCATTCCAGCTGAATATTAGTAACAAGATGAGATTCAGCAGTAAACACACTCTGCCTGGAAAAGTTCAGAATCCAAAGGTACCAAAGCAATTGATTTATTCCCTTTTTTTTTTTTTTTTTTCAGAGCTCTTTGCAGCTCCTGCCTTCTCACTTCGTGTGAGATCACACAGCCCCTTCCTCTGCCCTGCAGACAGTGTGATCCTGGAAGAGACAACTTGGATAATAAATTAGAGGCAGAGCTGAATCTATCTTCTTAATGATGTTGCATTCTCTGTGTGGTCATCAAAAGCTCCCACCACCTGTTCCCACCTGCTTTGTTCTTTCCTTTTTGCATCCAGCACATCCACATTCCCAACCTCCAGCGACAACGGATGATAAATCACAGATACAGGTTTTTAAAAGGAGAGGTTTCTTGGTATTTCAGTGGGCAGGTGGATCCCACCTCTGTTGCTTAATAATATACAAATAATATAATTTTAAGGTAAATGAGTGCTGGAGGAACATCAGTGGCATGGATACGGGATAAATTAATACAGCAGTGGAGTTAAAGTTGTGGTAGGAGGCAGGGAAATTCTGATGGTGGGTCACAACTTCCAACCAAGGGAGCAGCTGAGGGAGCTGGGGGGGCTCAGCCTGGAGAAAAGGAGGCTCAGGGGGGACCTTGTGGCTCTGCAGCTCCCTGACAGGAGCGGGGAGCCGGGGGGGGTCGGGCTCTGCTCCCGGGGAACAAGGGACAGGAGGAGAGGGAACGGCCTCAGGCTGTGCCAGGGGAGGGGCAGGTTGGACATCAGGAGGAATTTCTCCCTGGAAAGGGTGGTCAGGCACTGGAAGGGGCTGCCCAGGGAGGTTTGGAGTCCCCATCCCTGGAGGTGTCCAAGGAAGGCCTGGACGTGGCACTCAGTGCTCTGGGCTGGGGGACAAGGTGGGGTTTGGTCATCAGCTGGACTCGATGGTCTTGGAGTCCTAAAGAGCCCTCAGGTGTCAAACCAGTTCCTTTCTACTTAATCTTGCCCTTTTTTTTGTCATATTGCAAATTTTTGCCACGTGGCACTATCTGGGGATGACAACTTCAATATTGAAGTCGGGGCAGCTTTATCACTTCCTCCTGTTTTATGCAGCAAGGAAAAAAATATCCAAGAATTATTCTTTCCAAAAATTACCATGAGATAGTGCAGTCGTTCTGCAGAGCTTGGAGCCAGCTGGGTTCAGGTGAGTCAGACTGATGGCTCCTGAATATCCTGGACCATTTTGCTGGAGGGAGCTGGAACAGATGATGAAGACATTAAGAGCAGTTTTATTGCTCTGGAGCTGTAGCCAGCACTTTACCTACACAGTTCGCATTCAAATAAATTTTTCATCTTGAGTTTATCTTCTGTAGGAGGAAGGTCTTTCAGAGATAAACCTGCAGCTCCAGAGGGGCCTGCATGTTTTTTTAAAAAGAGGCACTTTAAGCTGTTAGTCAGGAAAAATGAATTTTAGATCTGTCCTTGCTGTTGCTTCCTTTCATCTGTGAAATTCGACTCTGTAGACTCCCAAAATCTGAACTGTGTAGTTGAGAATTCATCTGCCAGGTGAGAATTTGGCTCCAATCTTTTAGGGGAAGGAAGAGGAAGGGTGTATCTGTGATTCCAGTTGGTTCATATCTCACGCAGGCACTGCTCAAACAGCAACCACAGCTTGTTTGTGTGTATAAAAATATAGGAACACAGTATGGATCCTACAGCTCCAGCTACCATAATACCCTGTAATTCCTCCCTGCTCTACAGAGCTGCTCCTGAAGCAGATTTGTGTGATTTTGGTATGACTGGGGCAGAGAAAACACACTTTGCCTTGCTCTGCATCTCGTGCAGTTTCATGCATTGTTTTGAGCTGAGAACAAAGTTGTAGGAGCTGAGGACCAAATTGTGTGAGCTGGGGACAAAGTTGTGTGAGCTGAGAACAAAGTTGTGTGATCTGAGAATGAAGTTGTGTGAGCTGAGAACAGTTATGTGAGCAGAGAATGAAGTTGTGTGAGCCGAGAACAAAGCTGATCTCAGCTGCTGCTCCACCAAAACGGCACAAACATGCACTTCTTTGTGCAGAGCTAAATGATTTCTCAAAGGCCAAGGCAGCAGAGAACGTGGCCTTGTCCCCAGTGGATCATGCAAAGATTAAGCCTTGATTAGCCGTGGGATTTCCATCCTCCAAGCAGGTTCATTACAGGCAATGAGTTCCCACTAATGGACTGCAACCCCACACCAGGAGGGGAAATGAAACATCTCAATACTGCAGACAGAAATGACAGTCTCCTGTAACCTACTTAAGAAACAAGAGGGGCTTAATTCAGCTGCACCAAGGTTATAAATAGGCCCGGGACTACGCCCCTGGCAACCATTCAGGCATGAAGATATTTCAGATCAAAACCTCTGGGTCTTCTGAGACCCATGTACTGAACCAGTGATTGCTGAATCCTCCAGATGTCTTTCTCATACTGTTTAATACACCTCCTGTACTCCTCTTTCACTGAAGTAGATATGTACTTAAACAGCTAATTTACATAGTGCATTAAATATTGAAGACGTGCTCTAATGGTCTTTTATTTTCCCAGCCAAAATATCTAAGAAATGATTGTTTTACCTCCACAACACCGAAAACAGAGGATCACTTAAAGTGATCTGTTGTGCACAACCTTGCAATTAAGTGAGAGCTTAACAATTCATGTGAGAAAAAGGACTGGACCAGGCAGGTTGAGCCTGTCTTATTTATATTTGGCTGGAACAGCCAAAATCAGTGGAGCCTCCTTTTTGTTCCACGGATGTAAGCCAGAAGAACCTGCCTTGTTTCCATTCTTGTACAGTTCATTGTATTATGCTCTTCCTTTTTGCATCTTATTAGTAATTCATAACCTGCTGGAGGTGGCACAGGGGAACTGGCAGCACTGCGACTGAATTCCAACAGGAATTTAGTAGCTCCAGCGGGAGTCCAACGCCTGCAAATCCGTCTTGCAGACATCACAAAGAAGCTTTGCCCTGTTCATCCCTGGAAGTGTCCAAGGCCAGGTTGGAGTAAACTGGGCTAGTGGAAGGTGTCCCTGCCCATGCAGGGGGTGGAAATGGATGCTCTTTAAGGTCCCTCCCAACCCAACCCATTCGGTGACTCTTCGATTCCGTGTTTCTCTGATTCATTTTTCCAAATGAAAATCCTCTTCCAAACAGGAAAACGTCCTGAAGCCAAAACCACTGGTGGACTGGTGACAGGTTTTCTCACCTGCTCCTTTCTTACACTGTCTCATCCCTGTTTTCCAGGTGCAGGAAGGAGCAGCCCCATTCCCTGCTCTCCGTGGGCTCCCCCAGACCTCGAGGAGCGAAGGTATTTCCCGTGAGCCGACGGCGTACAAACGTCCTTAATTAAAATGGAAAAAGCCATCAGGAAATTGGAGCAGGATGTGGGAGGGAGGGAAGGAGGCTGGATAAACCTGTCAGGACGGTCTTGAGGCAGAGCAGTGCAGGGCTGAGCAGAAGCTGCCACTCAGGAGATGTGGTTGGGGCTGGAAAGTGAGGCTAATGCAGTGTAATGAGAGGTGAACGGTACTCGAGACACTTCCACTGCCACTGGAGACCCCTTACAAACGATTTTGCTCTTTCAGTCATTAATTTTTTATGAAGTTTAATAGGCCTGCAGCCTAGAGACCTGCCTGGGTGTTGATTAGCTTCATATTTTCTCTCATTAATGTAGAATCTGATTAGCCCCTGTTACAAGCATTTCATCTGATCTGGCAAACGGTATTGTTCTGATATTAGGAATTACAAGTTTACTTGGTTGCAGGAAATAAAGCCTTTGCCTGCTGAGAGCCTCACACCTCCCGCAGCCTCTTTCAAAAGCACCTTGTGGCCAGGGGGCTGTTTAAATTGAAATTTGGGGGTGACACTGCTGCCTGTGGTCCTGTCTGTTCTCCTGGCTGCCTCTTGCACAGGGTTTTGGCTTTTGGCAGCTGCTCAGCTTGGGGCAGTGGTGGGAGAGGTGACAAGAAGTGGTGCTGGTGGGGCTGCCACAGGGCTCAAAACCCCAAACCCACCATCCCTGCACTCACAGATCTGCTCAGGCCAGGAGCATCTCAGTGAGGAAAAACCTGGGAAGCTTCTTCTATGAACTGCATTAAATCTGTTATTTGAGCAAATGAAGCTAAACCTGTTCTCCTTCAGCCTTCTGACCTTAAAATTCACAGCTCCTCTGTTTTTTTGATGGTCTATAATAGAGACACACAAGGAGCATGGTCTTTAAATCCCTTCAAAACCGCTAGTAAATGAAAATAAAAATGCTGTCAGTGCAGACTAAGTGCTTGGGGCATCTAAGGCTCCCTGGAGAATAAGTTGGGACAACAGTTAAGGCTTCAGTGTTTGTCACACACCAGCTACAGCTTGGAGACAGGCTGGCAGAGGGGTTGGTTCGCTGTGTAACAGAGGAGTTTAATTCCAAGGGAAGGTGACCCAAAGCAGGAGGGTGGATGGGCACTCTGGCCTAAGGTCACGGGGACTGGGATTTGAGCTTGGGGCTTGTCTCCGTGGCCTCTGGAAGTCTGGACATGCCATGGTTGCTCCTCAAGCACCTCATAGGGATCAGCACCCCGACCCAGCAGGAGCCAAAATGCTTTGTCTGCTTTTGGAGGGGCAGAGGAGGGTCCTGAGGATGCAGGTGACCCTCTGCAGCAAGCACAGCTTGTTGTGGTCATTTACTGAGTCACTGGCTTTTCCAAAGCTGTTGGGAGAACTGCTTATTCTCAGGAAAACTCTTTTTATCCTTTTTCCTGCCTTGGTGATGGCAGGAACACTATGGCCATATATAAATATATATATATATATATGTGTGAAAGAGATTAATCCTGGTGCACAACTTCACGCTCCAGCCCTGCTTTTGTGCTCCCTTTGGTGAAAAGTAAAAGAAGTTTTATGAATGACCTGAGCAATTCCAGCTAATGGCTGGAGCTGAAAAACACCCCTTGATAATCCCAGGTGAATAATACCTCAGCAGACTAAAGGAGTCTTTTACCTGTCTGCCACTATTATAGATGTCATTAGTTAACAGGGATAGTCAGGGGGTTCAGAACAGGCATTAAGTGAGATTGCTTGGGTCATTATTAATTATGCAGATTCTCCATCTTCTTCTGTCAGAACACAGGAGTTAAATAAACACAAATGGATCAAACTGCTGTGCAATAGAAACTTTATGTTAATATAGCCAAATGCACAGAGGGAGGTGGCAGTTCCATTAATCTCCAGTGGGTGGAAGGTGCTCAGGGAATTCAGCATTTGTTTCTGCTCCCCAGGAGTGAGATGGGAAGGGTTATTTATAGCACCCCAGAGGGCAGTGGTCCCAGTGTGCTGGGCATGACACACACTCCTGGGAAAGATGGTGCTTGGCCTGAAGAGTCCACGCTCTGATTTGATGAATAATCCAAGAGAAATGAGCTCAGAGGGATCAGAGGGCTCGTGACACCCGGCAGGGCAGTCGCGGGCAATTCTCCTTCCATTGCTTTTGTTTCAAAACTGGAGTCCAGACAGCTGACCTCATTTCACACAGCAACACAAAATCCCAGGAAAAGGCACTTGGGTAAGAGGGACCCCCAAATTCCCGGAGTTTAATGGTAGGAATACCCTGGGAATGGCAGCCTTATGTCCCAGTGCCAGGTTTGGAGCCAGGGAGTGAGCTCCAGGTATCCATCAAAGCACCTTAAATTGCTGGCTTTTGGGAAAAAAAGCTGGTTCTGCCTGACTTGAAATTCCATCCTGGTTATAAGAAAGCAGAAAGTCAACAATTTTCTGAGGGTTAATTGTTCATATACAGCATAAAAAGCAAAGTTAAGAAACCAAGTCCAAGGGCGGCGGCAGCAGAGGCTTTCCAAGCAACTGCTACCAAACAGGGAAGTGAGAAATGAGGAGACTGGACACTATTTCCTTAAATCTCTGAGTTGCTTTTTCTCTGCAGCCTTATATAAGACAGCAAGCTCTGTTCTACCCTATTTATCTATTTCAGCTTGTGGCAACACACACTTTGCCTGTGCTGCCAAGCAAGCTGGGTGTCAAATCAGTACAGATGTGCATAATTCAAGCTGGCACAGAAACTGATGGGTTTTGCATTGGACATGTTTATTTTCTTCTTGCAAGGCTTAAGCATGTCATTTGCTGTCACACATGCCCTTGTGAAATCTTGGCAAGAAATCAATTTGATTTTCAATGTCAAGCAGCTTTCTTTAATGTCTCTAGATAAGGTTTGTGTGTATTCTGTGCTGGAGGAGTTATGTATGTACCACCTGGGGTCAACAGCAGAAAGCTCTCTGTGAAATCATCGTGTGCAATATTTCAAGCAAATCTCTGCGGAACTGTTGCTTCTTTTCTGTCTCTTCCAAAATGGACTTTGTCACTCCTGCTTTCAAAAAGTACATGAAGGACGTGACATTGTGTGTAGTGCTTGTATCCTACTGGTGCAGGACCCCACGAGCTCCTTGTTTTGTCCCTTGACATGGGTCAAGGCTGGGTTTTTAGCAGAATTCCTTGAGCTTGGGGCTGTTTAGGGCAAGGATTGCTGGTTTACTTCTTGAACTGGGCAGTACTGGACCCCACTGACACTTGTTAAACTTGAACAGCTACACAACCTCAGTGGTCTCAAGGGTCAGGGTCCTGGGGGCTTGAGGAAGGTGAATGATCAGGCAGGATCTCCGACTTCTGAGGGGTATTTGAAGCAATAAATAGTTAAATATAGTTTGTGTTTTCAGTTGCCATTAGTGCTGTGAACGTATGAAACTTGCTTTTGTAGGGTGTGTGAATAGAGAGTGCTGAGCAAAGCACCAGAACCCGTGTGCATGAAGTGACCAGAGCCAAGGAAGAAGGCTCAAGAACAAGAAAAATGCTCAAGCAAAGGAAAAATGCTCAAGCAAAAGCAGCCACAGACAAACAGTGGAGTGTAATGTCATCTGGCCATCAGTTGTGACAGTAGGAAAACAGGCAAAAACCCTCCCAAAACAGGAGGCTCCTACATTCCAGCCTCATCCCAGTAACTCTGGGTGTACAAGTGCCATTCCTGGGGTTTCCTGTCGCCATCCAACTGGTGTTTTCAGCTGACTCCCTTCAGAGGGCTTTAAGCCCTGCTCAGCCCACGCTGTGCCGTGGGATCCTGTCACATCTCAGAGCTGAAGGCACCAGGGGAGGGGACAATTTGCATTGAAGGTCCCTGAGCTGCTCTGTTATAATTCCTCCCATTCACAAAACAACTCCCCTGAGCTGGGGCTTTATTTGTTCAAAGAGATGCTTTGCTTTTGATGCAGACAAATAACTGGGACGTGTGTCCCGTGACTTTTTTACCAGCAGTGGCTCATGGCTGTTTGGAGCCTGGTTCTGCTGTCCTGAGAAGTCTCTCCTAAGAGCAATTCTGTTCTCCTTCCATCCAAAATGTGCAGCAACTTGCCTTATGTTCTTTTGCTTCCTTCTGCCTTACGTTGGTGGTAGGATTTTGCTTGTTCTGTTGCTGGTGGGCAAAGTAATTACTCTATGAATTTTTCATTCTTTAGGATTAATGGAGAATAAATGAAAACAGCACAGAACAAGTGCAAAATTGTCTTTGTGAGAGTGTGAATCTCTCCTGCCACACGACGTACCATTTTTCCCCCCCTGGTATTATTTCACTTCACCCTTTCCTTCAACAAAGTAGTTAAAATCTCTTGCTATTTATAAATATTCTGCACATATATTCAGTGTCAGACTGCAAGGCTTGGTACAGGCTGCCCTGGGAGGCCAAGCAAAGAGGTTGCTCCTCTCCCTTGTCCGTGGTCTCTCACCAGCAGAGGCTGGAGGCAGCAAAGAGAAGCTGCCTTGGAAACTGTCTTAAGCCTAAGCAGATGGCACCAAAATCTGATAACACTTCACGAGTGTGAAATTCATTAACTCCCCCCCTTATTCCCCAAATTAATATTTTTAAGCCAAATATTGCAGAATTTCTCTTCTAAGTTTCATCTTTGAATAGTTTTGCCCTGGAAAGCTGCTTCTCAGGCTGAGAGCAGCCTGGAGAGTCTAATGACTGCAGAGACTGTCTCCCTAAATAGTTTTCAGAACCACTGACTATCACCAGCTCTTGCAGAGAAACTCCAGATCTGCGGACTTGCCAGGTCTTGGCAAGGAGGTGGGAACGAAGGGAGAGGAAAGGCTTTGAAGTTTAAATGTGGGACAGTTTTCCATGGTCTGTCGTTTCCTTACGTCTTCCGAGCCCGTCTGAAAGTTTGTCTGAGTCACATCAGAGTGTTTCGTTCCTGATCAGTTTGGGTTTGACATGTGTGGGCATAAAAAGCCAAAGCAGTGTCTGGGTCCTGATCCTTTGGTGTCACAGGGGTGTGAGGAGGCTCTGGCTCAGGATTTTGGGGTTGCTGGCTGTTCACAGGAGTAGCTCAGGGCCCGGAGATTGGATCAGCAGCACCACCCGAGCTCAGCTCTGCACAAGCAAATGGACCCCCAGTGTCTGACACCCCCTGACAGTTCTCCTCTGGGACAGGGGGGTGCTGCAGGAGCTCTGGGATGTGTCTGCCAGACCCTCACCCAGTGTGGACAAAGTCCCTGCCTGCTGAGCTGAGGGATCTCAGGGACTCAACTAACCCCTCTCCTTGGTTTTAATGCCCCAGGACTGAGTTCTGCTCCACGGAAACACCCCCAGTGCTCAGCGCTGGGACATCCCCCTCCTTCACCCTGCTTGAAAACACCAGATACTTCCCTCCCAGCTCTGTTTTTTTTGCTGTGTGGTGGAATCTCCACCCTTGAAATGTTCAAACCCATGTGGATGTGGTACCCGAGGAGCTGGTTTAGTGGTGGCCCTGTCACTGTTGGCTTCATGCTTGGACCTGATGGTCTTAGAGGTCTTTTCCAACCTTCAAAATTCTATGATTCCGTGATTCTATGATGTCATGTCCCTCCTCCCAGCTGGCTCAGGTCTCTCCAGAGGGCTTTAAGCCCTGCTCAGCCCATGTTGTGCCATGGGATCCTGTCACATCTCAGAGCTGACGGGTGTCAGGGGAGGGGACAATTTGCATTGAAGGTCCCTGTTGCATTGAAGCTGCTCTGTTGTAATTCCTTCCAGTCACAAAACAACTCCCCTGAGCCGGGGCTTTATTTGTTCAAAGAGATGCTCTGCTTTTGATGCAGACAAACAACTGGGATGTGTGTCCCGTGACTTTATACCAGCAGTGACCCATATGTATACCAGCTGTGTGGTGGAATCTCCACCCTTGAAATGTTCAAACCCATGTGGATGTGGTACCCGAGGAGCTGGTTTAGTGGTGGCCCTGTCACTGTTGGCTTCATGCTTGGACCTGATGGTCTTAGAGGTCTTTTCCAACCTTCAAAATTCTATGATTCTGTGATTCTATGATGTCACGTCCCTCCTCCCAGCTGGCTCAGGTGGCCTGTGCCACCCCTGATGGGCAGGGTTGGAGCCAGACTGTGCCCTGAGCCACGTGGGTTATTGTTGCCTCTGAACCACGACCACTCAGAACCCCCGGAGTCGTCGTGTTTGCTTGGTGAGAACAGTTTGTATTACCCAGAAAGTGCCTTTGTACTTCTTGCTCACAGGAGGCAGCCAGGTTATCACAACCTTGATAAGCACAGAATGTTTTAAGCTGAGGGGAGTTGTATAACTAATGTAAGAAAAAAAAAAAATTAAAAAAAAAAATAAAAAGGAACCAAATGTGATTTATAACACAGGAAGACTGGTGTATCCAACAGGAAAGCCAGCAAATTCCCTGGTATCTTAACTTAGCTTCTTTCATCTGAAAAACAGGAACAGCAAAGTGCCTTTTGCACGTTTCGATTTCCCATTGGGAGAATTAAGTCTTTCCCCAGAATGTCCAGGATTCTCTTTCTTTCTACTTGTAATGCCCCAGTATTATAAATACCAAGAGCAGCTCAGGAGGAATTATGAAATCTAAGAAAAACTTGCTTTATCAGGAAGCAACAAAGTTTCCTGCATGGTTTTAACCAAATCTTATGGATGTTCCTTTTGTCCCTTAGAGGACAGAGAGATTCTTTCATTGCCTGGGATGTCTCTCGATGTCTGGGCAGGGAGAAAGCTTGGAATAAAGAGGTTTATTCACACATGGCACTGCCCTTGTTCCCCTAGAGCTCCAGGAGTTTTGCATGAATAAGAGTGGAATAAAAATAAAAAGAGGATTTACCTCCTGCTATTTTATTCCATGCATTCTGACCTACTGAAAGGACACAGGAGCAGATGAGATTCTCACCACTGGCTCCAGTGGCTTTGGACCTTTTCTTCAAGTGTGAATTTTTGTATTTCTGACAGGTGGAGGAAAAGCACCAGATTTCCTATTTTCTTTGTAGAACTAAACCCTGTGAGCAACCAAACTCTCCAACAATTATATCTGTGATCCCCAAAGCATCTTAAGTTTGGGTTTTGTGAGGGTGTACAATTCCAGAGCGTCCCGTGGGTGCAGTTGTTATCGAGCATTAAATAGTGACAATTGCAGGAGGCTTTTAAAGGGAGAAACAAAATATTTCAGGAGATCTTGGCTGTCAGTGTCCCATCAGCCATGGATTTGGGCTTTTCTGGGTAGCCACACATTGCCCTTACCTGTGCAGGGATCTGTGGGGTTTGGTGGTTATCCTTTTGAATCGATAAGAATGCTGTTCAGCACCCAAAGATGCTTATCTGAAAAGGTCTGACTCCAGAAAATAATTATCATCTCTCTTCATGCAAAAGTTTAATTCATCTCACACCTAAATGCTGTTCTTCAGTTACTGTGAAGGACTCAGGGGATACGTCAGACACCAAAAATGGGACTGAATTGGTCCAAACTCTGCAGGGAACTGGCTGTGGGGACAAAACTGGGAAGGGAAACGGGTGGGGTCATCTCAGCCTTGCTGAAATACTGGAAAAACTGGATGGTGGGGCCCTGGCACAGGGTGCCCAGAGGAGCTGTGGCTGCCCCATTCCTGGAAGTGTCCAAGGCCAGGTTGGAGCACCCTGGGCTAGTGGAAGGTGTCCCTGCCCACGGCAGGGGGATGGAATTAGGTGATCTTTAAGATCCTTCCAATCCAAACCATTCTGTGGTTCTGTCAAAACCAGATGTGAGGGTTACAACATCATCCCAGCAAACACTGGGAGCTAAAATAGAGCAGGCTGAAGGGGCAGCTCTGGGATGCTGGTGCACATCCTTATTTCCAAGGAATCTGGACTGAGCACCAGGAGATAAACCCCACGGGCTGGCCTGGCTCTGGACAGGGCTGATCCATGCCCTGTTCCACAAATTCTGCTTGTACACTGAATTCCAGACCTGCACAGTGCTGGCCTTGGATGTGTGAGAAGGAAGAAAGGATGTCCAGGTGTTGACATTCCTCTCCAACCTCGTTTGATTTGACAATTAATTTCCAGTCAGGGTGGTAATTTATATCGCACTCTCAATGATCAGAAATATTTGGCAGATTAACATCATTTAGCTTTCATCTTCTCAAGGGAGATAAGAGAAAGGATTAAAGAGAAGGAAATTCCTTGCTAAATGCTGTTAAGAGAGTGAGCACAGAGTCTGGAGATGCGAAATCAAATGAGGGAAAACAAAGGAAAAGTTCAGGAGCCCCTTGCCACTGCCAGTGGGATTTACCCTTTATTTACTGCTGACAGTCCATCTGTCGGCTCCCAAGCAATCCTGAGAAGGAGACTACACCTGTCAACACGTCTGTGAGGCAGAGATGGAGCAGATGTTGGAATTTGCACCACTGAAGCTAAAATTTATCATATCTAGCATAAAACCGCTAATGGAGGTGAAAATGGTCACTCTTAACTCAGTGCCTGATCCTCTCTTTTTTTTCCCCAATCTCTTTCCTTTCTACTTTCCTGGATGCATATTCCCTGCTCAGCTCCCTCAGAAAGGAGTAAGTCACTGCAGAAATTTAATTTCACTAGTATTCAATCAAAGCAGAATAATGTGTTTAATATCTGCGTGGCATCGGGGAGGTGGAAGATTCATGCACTCAGAGGAGGCGAGGGGAGAAGATGCATTAACAGCAGTGCCTCGGATCACTGCAGTATAAATCCAGCCTCACACTCATGAAATACATGAGGAGGAGCTGCAACACAAATCAGCAAAGAGCAAGGAAGTCCCAAGTCAGAGGAAGAACAATATCATGTGCTGTTACGTTATTACCACTATATATTCTGGAATGTCTTATTAATGACAAATAGAATGCAAGAGCGAGGAAATATGGGCTGAAATTAAGAATATTGAGGTTTAATAGCAGAAATAGCTTCTGAGCAGTGATGACTCCTGAGCTGCATGGAGCTGTCCCATGAGGAGAGGTGGGGCTCCATCAGAGCAGATGGAGCTGAGTGCTGGGAAAGGGACTGTGGGGAGCAATCCTGCTCGGGGCTGAGGGATCAGCTAATCACCCTGCTTTCCACTGCATCAGCATATTCCATCTCCAAGGCACTGAACACACGAGCTGGCTAATCCTTAAAATTTCCTCAGGGACACAAGGCCAGGCTGGACGGGGCTTGGGGCAACCTGGGCTAGTGGAAGGTGTCCCTGCCCAGGGCAGGGGGTGGAACTCGATGAGCTTTAAGGTCACTTCCAACCCAAACCAGTCTGTGACTCCATAATTCATTTTGTGGCACAATAAATAAGTGTCATTATCCCCACCCTGCCGGGGTAACTGGGTCAGGCTGAGCGCCCACCTCACCCAGCCCAGCAGAGCACAGGTCCCTGGGCCCCTCTGGCTCCCAAATCTGGAGCCTGGGCTGGTATTTGTGCCAAGTTTGTACAAAAGCTGTCAGAACCCAAAATTGGATGTGAAACTGTGCTCACTTTACACCCCCCCTACGCCCCACGATTGCTCCGGCTCCCAAAGAGACTCGAGCAGAGTGTTTTAATGCCAGAAGTAACTGGAATTTGCAGGAACTCTTTGGGAATCCATAACATTTAAGAGCAGCTGTCAATGGAATTGAGTGCAGCCATTGGATAACAGCCCCTTGCTGCCAGAAAAACTGCCAGCAAAGCCCAGAAATTTGGGTTTTGTTATAAACCAGCAGCTATTGATCCGGTAGCAGCAATCGCTCCATAGGCAGTATTCCTATTGCATCAAATGACTGATGGAGTTTTAATCACTTTGTCTGATAGTGTCTGGTGCAAGAGGAGTTATATTCCCAGCTTTACTCTTCCATATGGATTTCAGAGCCCTGACTAAGAGTCTCAGGCTAAACCTGAGTGGGGACCAGCTCAGGTGCAACCTGCTGTCTGCTTTTAGGTACAGGCACCCCACACATCCCTCTCCTAAAGTTAAACTGAATAGAAGGTATGAGAATATATACTGATATTTAAAGCAGAATACTTTTCCTGTCAGACAAAAATGTGTATTTATGTGTGAGTGTTCCTTTAACAGGGACATTTTCAAGAATTATTACGAATTTCAGATTGTGGGCAGGTTTGGTGCATTTAAAAGCCATCTATCACTGGGAGCAGATTCAATAGTCATCATTTTAACTGGCTTTCACAATTCCATTTTTACGACATCAAATGATGTGCTCAATAGTAAAATTATTTTTATCAGTTTTAATCTGTCATTTCCAGACAGTTACTGATTTGCCATATCAATAAGATCAGCATCATTGAAATTAACTAAGATTTACATTTCTAACTTAATTAGGAGCTTGCTCAATTTTATTCGAAGCCTCAGTGAACAAGTAAATAACTTTGGCTGGCACATCCCTCGGTGATGGTGCTACAGGACTGGTTTGCTTCAGCATCTGAGCTCAGGAAACCAAAGGGATTTCAGGAAAAAATTCTCCCCTGTGAGGGTGGGGAGGCCCTGGCACAGGTTGCCCAGAGAAGCTGTGGCTGCCCCTGGATCCCTGGAAGTGTCCAAGGGCAGGTTGGACGGGGCTTGGAGCAACCTGGGATAGAGGAAAGCATCCCTGCCCATGGCAGGGGGTGGGATGAGATGGGCTTTAAGGTCCCTCCCATTCCAAACCCTTCTGGGATTCCGTGATGCTCTGCAGAGGTCTGCTGTTCCCCTCAGGGGCCAGGTGTGATTGGAGCCCCCAGTGAAGTGCTGCTGCTGGACCCACAAAAGGCAAAATCACAGATCTGGTTTGTCAGTTCCTTAAATCCTTCTAAGCATTTTACCTCAGATCTTTTTCCCTCTGGGTCAAAGCAGGATTGTTCCCACCGTTAGCATGTTCAGGATTTTAGCAAATACAGTGTGAGCCAGGTCCTGATTGTGTGTGAATTCTTAACATCTGCTCTGGGACCCACCTGCCGCAGCCTCCTCCTCCTCTGCCATATGGAAAAGCTGCACTGACATGTCCCTGTTCATTTCAATAAATCTTCTCATTTTCTTCAGCAGTGAGGGCATAGAAAAATTGCCATTGTTTCTTTGTCTCAAAGACGAGGAAGAACAGTAGAAATTCCTTCTAACCTGTGTTTTAATTAGCAATTCTTCATTCATCACTATTCCATCAGTAAAACCACGAGGAGCCTTTGCCCTCTCTACCCTGAACAGCTCCTGGTTCTGTTGGTTTGTGTGTGGTACAAGAGATGAACAGTCTTTTATCTGAGAATTAACCTGCACCATGAGCTGCAGAGTTTGATGCTGGCCAAGAGATGATTCTTTCCAGGGCAGAGCTCTCAGCTCCACATGAGCAAAGGCTGAGGGTGCCAGGCTGTCTGTACAGTGAAAGCTCAACAAAATTCCAAGGGGATTCAAGGTGAGGGAGCACCGTGCTGGATGAGCTCAGTGTAGGGCCTGAAACAACATCTAAATTAACTCAAAGGCACAGCTTCTGGTCGTTTTAATAGGGCAGGCTTTTACTCTGCCATAAATTTCCCTCCTCAGCACATATGGATCTTTATGATCTCTCCTCCCAAATCGACAAGGAAAAGCCACGGCAGCGTCGTTGCCACCCTGCAAAGCCCCATCTGCCTCCTGCTTCTGGGGCTGGGGTTTTGTGCCAGGACTGGAATTCCTCCATCCACGGTGCTCACACACAAGTGCCCGTCACAGGGAGCTGTAGCACGGCCTTGCTGCCCCTTCTGTTGGCCACAAAACAAAAGCTACGGAGAAAGCAAAGCTCCAAATGCCGTGCCTAACTCGTGAGCATTCACACTGGAGCGCTGTGTGTGCAAGGAAATGATCTCACTCAACCATCTAAAAGGCTGGGCTGGTTCTTGGACTGTGCTGGGAAAAGGAGAGTGAGAATGATGATTGGAAAAGACAAGCACAACAAGTGAGCTGTGACTGTAGCTTGCTTCTTGATTGGAAGTATTTAGAAGGTGATGCTGGAACATGAACATCAATTAAGTCAAGAAGAAATCACGTTCTTCACCTCCTTCCATGTTTCCTGGCATCCTGGTAGGCTTAACATCTGGGTGTCCTCAAGACATTTGATGCATTTCATTCATCATACATGACATTTGCATAATGTGAACATCATACTTTATGCAGATGCATCCTCGAATATTTTGCAAATTATGATTGCTATTTAAACTTCCCATAAATAAAACCCACGGGGGTTTGCCCACTTCTGAATGTGGGAAAATGCAAGGTCCAAAGTGACTCGTTACTTGCACTGGCACACTATAAATTCCCTTCATATCACAAGTAAACATAGTGTCTTTCATTTTATTTTCTTTCTACAGCCATTAAAATTCTATTAGCTGTTTGTGAATATTATTTCATGCCATCTGCATTTACTCCTAAGTTGTGATAGCGACAGCTGCAATAATTTGTATGCATTTTCTGTGTACAGTCAGTTATTGAGGAGCAGAACCTTCCTCCCTCCCTGCTGTAGAAGATACGGCCAAATGCAGAGATGGTTTGTTTGGAAATCCAAATCCCCAAAGTATTATTTTATTTATTAGGACAACAGAAGGGAAAATGGAGGATGAGACACAGGGAAATATTTGATGTTATGTGACAAACAGCAGCGTTTCTCCTGTTCACTTATTTATTTGTCCCCCAGCCATGGTTTGGGGTGGAAATGGAAGGGGACAGAAGAACAGACACGTTTGATTCTGTCGTGTTTTCACCTGTGAGACGCTGAAAGCTTCTCTAATTGTGTAAAATATGTATTTTTAATTGAGTCCCATTTGCATATTGTAGAGTTGCTGAACAGGAACTTGAACAACAGGATGTGATCCCCCTGTCAGCAGCTGCTGTAAAGTCACCTCGCTTCCCATTAGCTGAGGATGTAGCCAGTAATTCTAAGCCAAATTAAATGTCTCAACATTACAGAGCAATAAACTCGGATAACAACAGGTCAGCTGACAGAGCAGGGCCTCTGTGTGGGTGACTGAACATCCAAATACTCTTTTTTTTTTTTTAAATATTTCTTTCCCTGAGTGTCTCGGGGGACGTTCAGCCCCGTGCAGACGGAATCCATGCAGTGTTCCAGCCCTCTGTGAGCTCTGCTTTGTGGCCTTCGTTGGGAGCCACGTGAAAAACAATTTCCTCCCCAAAGAGGTGTTTATGCCCAGAGCTGGCCAGGATCTTCATTTTGTGAGTGCAGAACTCGAGTGCCAAAATGTTTTTTTTGCAGTTTGATGCATGTGCTTGAGAAAGTCTGTCCCTCTCTTCTATGCTCATATAAAGTTTTGGCTCGAAAAAACTCAGGTGATAAATGCTTCAATATTTAACCATGATTTACCTGTGGTGAGTGAAGGAAAAATTATGCAAATAAGGTCTGAATCAGAGCAATGAGCCCCTTTATATTCTCCAGAAAATGTCAACAAATAATGTTTTATGAATCGCTCGCTTTCCTTTGAAAATAAAACACTTCTCCTTTTAGATGTTCAAGATTATGCCTGAACATAAATTACAAAGGAATGGTAGCTGGATTAATACAGTCCCCAAATGGCATGAATTCATAAAGAAATGAGATTTGTATTTAGAAGAACCTCCTTGTCTTTTGACTTGCTGCAGATCCCCGTCCCTGACTCACCGAGTGCTCCAGGGACAGGAGCTGCTCAGTCAGTGGCAAGGGCAGGACTAATGGAAGGAGAGAAAATAAAACTGCATGGATCCCTTTTTGAATGGCATTACAAACAAGGCAAGAAAAGCTCTTAGAGCATAACAAAGTCGCTGGAATGAAAGTCCTGTTGGTTTTTTGTGTAGATAAAAACAATCCTTCCGAAGGTGAAGAAGCAATGTCACGCAGAATTTCCACTTCTCTCATCTCTAGTGTTTGTTCCGGGCCTCCCTGGCCCTTGGAGAGGCTTCAGCTTCTGAGAAAAACAAATTTCAGCACATCACTTTGAATAATCCTGACGGAGTCATCAATTTAAAAGCCCAATTCCTATTAGCACTTTTCATCATGTCTCCTAAAAAGCTTTGATGAGGTTGTGGCCGTTTGCACCAGGAGGACAAACGAGTTTGTGTCTCAGGCAGTGATTCAGTGTTTGTGCCTCTGATAAACTGATTGCTTCTCACACAGAGCATTAGGAATTGCTGGATAAGGACCAGGAAAGGGAAAGAAACCCCAGCGAAATCAGGAGCTCGTCTGTAATGAGCTGCTCAGTATCAAGAAGCCTCTCTCCCTGATGTTTTACCAGAGCAGCTGTGGCTGCCCCATCCCTGGAAGTGTCCAAGGCCAGGTTGGATGGGGCTTGGAGCAACCTGGGCTAGTGGCAGGTGTCCCTGCCCCTCACAGGGTGAGCTTTAAGGTCCCTTCCCACCCAAACCACTCTGGAATTCCATGATCTTCTGATCTATGATAAAAAAAAAAAAAAAAAAGATCTTTGAGGAAGACATGGCAATGAAAAAAATCCAGAAGCCAGCCTCCCCGAGCTGTCAAGGCTGCTACAGACCAGGCAGTGACCTCAGAAAGCACCAGCTCTATTTTCTGCCATCTTTTCCTCAGGAAAAAATGCTTTAAGTTGAGGGTGAGCAGCTTTGCAGCACTTCACCCCCATTCTCCCTCTTGGCCAAAGGTTTCTCTCAGCCCAAACCCGTATTTATGAGTTCGAAAACCACTATTTGGGCTTCGCTGTAACAGCTCCTAAAGGCCACTTTGGGCTAAAAATCAATGGGAAATCAACACAGCAGATGCGAAGTGACTGAAAAAATGAAGTGGTTGATTGCAACTCTGGTGCAAAAATAACTCTGCAGCTCCTACCAGACAAGCCTTGGTAAATCAAAAGGCAGGGGGAGATTGGGATCATGTTATTAGTGTCTGCTTGCTGAGTTACCAGTAACAACACAGTCTGGCTTTAATTTGTAAGTGTAAAACCATGGAAAGTCCACTTAGGGAAAGGAAACCCTTCTGCAAGGTACATGTCCATCTTGATCCGAGTCAGTCTGGCAAAATGAAATTATTCTCTCTAGCTGAGAGCCCCCAAACAAGCAAAGAAATGTCTATAAATCTTGGAAACTGCTGTTCTTTAGCTTAAGGGCTCATTAATGGAGTGATGGGCCCTGGAAGAGGAATTGCCTTTTGTGGGATTGCCATTAGCAGGTTTGTTGACAATGAGCCTCGTGACCTCAGCAGGCAGCGAGGCAGCACAGGCAGGAGAGTAATTATTGCTGAGATACCTTTTGGGCTAAGGAGACGGGAAAAAAAGAGTCCATTTAGTAGCCTTGAAGGTCACCAGTTTCTGCTGTCGGTGTGGGATGTCTTACAGAGATTTTGTCACTGAAATGAAACGTGAAACACGACCCTGCTCTGTCTGTGATAGGAATGGGAGTGGCAGAGGGTGCTGTTTCCACCTGGGACTGCTCCTCTGTGAATGGGGTGAGCTCAGAGGCAGAGCTCAGAGGCTGGAGAAGGGCTTCTGCTGTGTGTGAGCAGGGGTAGGAGCGGGATAGGAACCGTGGAGAATCCCTCCTCACTAAAATTGAGGAGGCATTTCTGATGGTTTTCCTGGCATCGGGACACCTCCTTTCCCAGCACTGCCATTTAAACCATATTCCGTGTTTGGGGAGGGGACAATCTGTTTTGGGGAGGTTTTCAACTGTCTGAAACTGGCAGATGGGAGTCAATAAAGCAATCCTGAGAGATAAGGGCTCCTATCCCAAGCTCTCAGAGATACAGGACTTGCTGCAACCTCACCCCATCGTGTTTTGGCTTTCCTCCCTGCCACAAACTGGTTCACAAAACTAGAATTACTGGAAGATACTGCAGAGGTCTAATGAACTCCAATTTATTCTCAGTCCCACTGGCAGTTTAGCCTTTATGACACAGAGTATTTTTAATTAGTTTCTGAGTTTCCTCTTTGGAAGGCCACAGGCTCCAGATGGCAGGTGATCTCATCCCCTTGCTGTTTTAGGGACTTTGGCCCGTTTTGCTTATCTTCAGCTCCCCGTGTTCCAATGCAAGCTGCAAATCAGGAGGAAAGGATTAACAAGGAGTGAAAAATATCTAGCAGTAGAAATGGGGACAGGCTCTCAGCTCTCCCAGAGGGCCCTGGATTGGGAAGAAGGTGCTTTTATCAAGTGGGGGAAAAAAAAAAAATCAAACCCACATATAACGTGTGAAAAACTAATTTCAGATAAACAAGGCCTGGAAGGGGAGGAGTCCTTATGGCTGGAATAGGAGTATTAGGTCCGTTAACTTTAAAGCATGGAGCAGCCTCAGAACCCCCTGGGTGTTTCTCATCTGCAGGAGAGGAGAAGGACCGAGAGTGAATTAAGGTGGATCACACAAATACATCAGTGCCCTGAGTAAGCACTGTCATCCAGCCCTGTGAGCACCCTTCCCGTGACAGATTCATGGTCCTCGGAGAAATTAGACTCAGTTGTGGACGGAATGTAATTTCACTCCTTGTCATTAAGCATCTGCAGGCCAGATTTGCTGTCCTGCCCAGCCTGGTGCCACGGGTGGGAGAATGACACTGCTGGAGAAGTGCTGATCGTTCTGGGGAATTCCCTCGTGGTTTTCCGTCAGGAGTAGGGCTGATCCTGAACGCTTGAGTATCTCTGTGTGCTTCAGGGAGAACACTCCTTTCAGGGTGTGCTGTGCTCAGAGCCCCCCCAGTGTGGGGTTCTCCTCTAGGTTAGGCAGGTCTAAGTGTCACACTCCTCATGCCCAAACCTGCCTGGGCAGCAACAGTGCCCGACTTCACCTGTGTCAGCATCACTCAGGAGCTGATAACAACCCTCCCTCGGTGCCAGCTTGCACAGACACCACGAGGGGAACCTGTCATTTCCTGGCAAACTTGCCAAGATCAACACTGGTAAAAGAATAGTGCTCCTCTTGTGGAAAAACAAATAGCATTCTCTTCACTGTGCTTTTTTTTACCTACAATTTCCATCCAAGGATAAAACTCTAAGCAGCGCTAGTGCTCACAAGTGATGGCTGTGTGAGGCTGAGGGTCAGACCCTGCAGGACTCGTGTCTTGAGCAGAGCGTGTTCCCACCCTCACTTGGAACCAGGGGGGATGTTCCCCAAGCTCCCAGCTCCAGGGATAACACATACAGAGCCAACTGAGCATCTTTTTGTCCCCAGTGCAGCCACCTTCCAGTGGGGAGGTGTAGATCCTGCTGCCTCACTCATGGATAAATAGCTTTACCAGCAGGGAATTTTGCTGTAGATGAAATCCAACAATGAACTTCTGTGAACAGGTGAAATTCTTCTTGCCCTTTCCTCCTATTGGTGATTCTATTAAAAAACCTGAGACCAGGGCACAGTGCCTTCCACCGAGCAAAGTCTGAGCTCATTTAACGTGTAAATGACAGAGAATCAGGAACTTCCCGCTGTTCCCAAGGATAACACTTCCTGTAATTTGCATGATAAAATTCTGCTGATTTCAGATAGCGTTTCTCAGGACGGATTATTTGACACCCAGACTGCGTGTTAGGGAATAAATTATTTTGCTGTGTTCCTAACTGATCACAGTCGTGAATTCTGATTTGCTGACATTGAGTCCCAAACAAAAGCGCAGAACCTTGTCTAACAGTGCTATGAAAAAGGATATTCAGGAAATATTAACAAGTTTCATATGGTAATTTATGTAAATACAAACCATAACTCAGTTGAAAAGATTCAGTTGAACCTATAGAAGGATTCCGAAAGCCAAGGTTTGCGTGATAAAACACAAATTGATACTTAGTCTTTACAACCCAAATGTTGTGCTTTCTGGTACAGAACAAAGAAGGGGAAACCAGAAGCTTCTCTTTAATTAAAAAGTGAAACATTTCCCGGTTTCGAGTTTAGGATCTGCAGCGGGGCACTTTTCCAGGATTATGAACACACCCTTTCAAACTGCATCTCTGCAGAAGAAACTTCACAGCATTAATGTCCAGGCTGTTGTTGCCCTTGCACAAAGCCATAGGAACACGTTGTGTTTCTCCCTTGCATGTGGGGCCGTGCTTGGAGTGGCAGGAATGGGATGTGAGCCTGCCCTGGGCTCAATCCATCCAGATTCCAAGAGAGAAGCAAACCAGAGAACAAGACAACTGTTTTTTGAGGGCAGGCACCATCACTCCCATGGAGACTGAGGGTGAGCACTCAGACTGCTGCTGACACGTGCACGATCTGCCAGTCCTGGAATCACAGAATCACAGACTAGTTTGGGTTGGAAGGGATCTTAAAGATCACGTAATTCCACCCTCCACACCTTCCACTAGCCCAGGTTGCTCCAAATGCAGTCCAACCTGTCCTTGGACGCTTCCAGGGATGGGGCAGCCACAGCTTCTCTGGGCAACCTGTGCCAGGGCCTCCTCACCCTCACAGGGAGGGATTCCTTCCTAATGCTCTAATCAAACCTCCTCTCTTTTAGTTTGAAACCATTCCTCCTTATCCCATCACTCCATGCCTTGAGGAAAGTCCCTCTCCAGCCTTGTAAATGCTTTAGGCACGGGAGTCACCTACTCACACCCCTCCAAACACCCAAGATCATGATGATCTGCTGTTGCAGAGCAGAGGGAAGACACTGGGCTCTCTTCAGTCCTGGGAGCCTTCACTCAGGTAATTCCAACCTTCTCAGAGCCAGCTCTTCCACATCTAGTCTAAGCTTTGCAAGAACCATGTATTTTAATTAAAGACTTTAATTAGTCTGCCCATAATCTGTCAGAGCTCTCATGCTGAGGCATAATTAATGTCTTACCTCTACCTTGCAACTCCCACTATATGTGTGCTTTCAAAATAAATCTGCACTTGTGTTTGAAGGGACATAACAATAACAGCACTTGGCACTTCTTCTTGCCAGAATAACTGTATTGTGCATTTATCAAGTGTCTTTCCCCTGAGGCTGTCCAAAGGGCAGCAGTAAGATGTGTGTGTACTCAGCACCTTGCGAGATTGAGCCTCCAGCACACAATCAATATTTATAAATTATTCTTCAACTTTAAAGCAACGTGGAACATTCTGGGGGTGCTGGGCTTTATTTGGCTTCCAGTGGAAGCAAAATACCAAAGGCCAGAATCTGGGGGATACTGAGAAAGCCAAGTTTTCAACACTCAGAATTCAAAGGCAAGCTCTTCTAAGTAGCTCAGCTTCTGTTTTGGCACCAAAATAAGTGTTTAGGTTGTCAGAATTGCTCAGTACTTTGGGTCTGAGGCTTAACTGCAAATGCGCTTTCAGTTCTAGGTGACCTCTGGCCATTGGGAATTCCAGGTCTTTCTACAGCTGAATCACGCAGAGATACCTCAGCACTGCAGGATTAGGGCAATAATCTAAAGAACAGGAGTGCAGGATTTCACAGTAAACAGAGCTGCTGTCCTTCTGAGAGCCTGGCTTCTTACTGACTGTGGAAAACAGGGCATTTCCTGACACCTGAACACTGTGTCCATCCTTTCTTTCCCTGGCTGGTTCTCCATGAAAATACTGATCCGGGCAGAGCTTCTTTAGTTGGCAATGCTGAGGAGACCACAGCCAGGTTTGTGTGGAGAGGGCAAAATGGAAAAGGAGTCATGGCCATAAACTAAAACACAAAGAAGTTCCACCTCAATATGAAGAAGAACTTCTTTCCATGCAGGTGGCAGAGCTCTGGAGCAGCTGCCCAGGAAGGGTGTGGAGTCTCCCACTCTGGAGACATCCCAAACCCCCTTGGACACGTCCCTGTGTCACCTGCTCCAGGTGACCCTGCCTGGGCAGGGGGGTCGGACTGGATGATCTCCAGAGGTCCCTTCCAACACCAGAAATTCCGGGATTCTGTGAAAATGTCTTTCATCAGGAAGGTTTCTAAGTGAGATAAAGACTTTAAATATTGAAGGGTAAAAATGTTGTTTTGACAAACCCTGGTCCTTAAACTTGGATTAGGACAAAGAGCTCTGGCTGCTCAGGTCTCAGTTTAAGCTCCAGCCCCGTGTTTGTTCCCTGTTGTGGTCCCTGATCATGGCACACAACCCACCACCACGCTCTCCCTTTGTCTCCGCTCCTCCCTGTTTCCCACAGGCAGGGAATATATTTTCCATGAAGGAGCATATTTATAAAACTGAGTGGAAGTTGGCTGAGCAATGGAGCCCCAGACAGCCCTGCTGCCATAGGTTCTTGGAGCTGGAGATGAGGAATGCTGCAGCCCTAATTCCTTCACCTCGGCCTGGCGTAAATCAGCACCGCTTCCTGAAGGGTCCCCCTGTCCCTGCCCACATCCCTCATCCCACGGCCCTGCCGCACTGCCAGTTATGATGTGTTAACTAAAAATGGAGACCCAGAGACTTGGGTGTTATTGTGAGTCACTTGTTTAGCCGGGTCCTTTATTATTATTAACGAGGAAACGCTGCGGCTGGGCCGCTAATGAGTCTGAGCTCCCTCCTGTGTGTTTATTTTTCTTCCCCCTTCAAACTGTCATTTCAGGGTAAATTAT
Source organism: Cephalopterus ornatus (assembly GCA_013396775.1). Lineage (NCBI taxonomy): Eukaryota > Metazoa > Chordata > Aves > Passeriformes > Cotingidae > Cephalopterus > Cephalopterus ornatus. Next base: position 123,038 of record VZRE01015312.1, on the reverse strand, counting down.
TCTTCCCTGCATCTTTGTCAGGCGACACTGTACCAGTACATCCACCCCCAGCTCACCCTCTGCTCTAATTTCAGGCTTATCCAGTTTCTCTCCGTGCAGTTTTACCCAGCAAAGGACGGTGCATCCTCCCATCTGTCTTACTTAAGTGGCACGATGCGCCTCAACACTGGATAGAGACATCATTTTTATTACTCTGAGTTCTGGTGCTTGTTTTTTCCCCTGAATTATTTACTAACCCATTGCTGAGGTGGGGGGAGAGAGGTGTGGGGCTGCAGGAGGGAAGCAGCGTTCTTAAACTGGGAGGTGGGAGGAAGAGCAAACAATTTCTCAAGCGTCACTCAGAAACTCTGCTGTGATTTTCTCGCCTTTGTTCCATCTCGTGTTAAACATGTTTGTGTCAGGCAAACAACCCACATTAGATGGAATTTCACACCATTCAAAGCATCAGTGTCTCCAGCCTTAATGTGTATTATGTTCAAACATGCAACGTAATCCATCAAAAACCCCTGCAGACCCTGCACTTTCCTCCCGATTTATCTGTTTGAAGCCTCCCTCTCCACACACACACACACACACACAACACACACACGTAGCCAACCTTCTGTCGGTGGGTTTTTTTATTTATTTGGCAACAGCAGACCAGATTCTCAGTCAGTGTTCTCTATCACAGCTCCACTGGCTCCCTGCCCGTGGATTTATCCCAGCGGAGGGGGACTTGCTTGTTGCTGGCTGGAGCCTGCGGTTGCAGGATTAACCGGGGAGGGGGGGGTTTATCTCGGGGTCTGTTCCAAACACAACCAAAGTGACCAAACCATTCACATCACAGCCTCTGTGGCTGCCTGGGCCTTCCTTCCTCCCTCCCTGGGCTCACCTGGAAAAAACACAGGATTTTGCCAGAGGGAAAATATTTGGAAATGAAGCACAAGGATTGTGACAACAAGGGGAGGCGGCTCCTGGCCGAGCCTGACCCGGGGCTGCTGCTCGGTGGGTTTTGCCAGCTGTGACAAGGGGCAAAATGAACTGGAAAGGCAAAGGAAGCCTTGGTTTTATTTGCAAAGTTGATACAGACTGATCTACAAACAGCAAAATCAAACCCACTCCTATAGGGAAGAAAATCTGTGTTGGGGTTGAAACAGAAGAGCAGTTACTCCCGTGAAATTACATCAAAAGAAGTGCCATTAGAGTAGCATATAATATATAATATAATAATATATATTTAATTATAGTTAAATATATTTATATTACGATATATATTTAATTATAGTAATTTAATTATAATGATGAAGTTATAATTTAGAGAGCAACACTGTTCTGAGAAAAAGACCTGTCTTCACTGAGAAGGTTCTCCTTGCAAAGAGACCTCCAGTGAATTTTGAGCCCATTTTTCAGTCTATCTGGGGGTTTTGAGAGAAATAGCAGGAAATATTGTGGCCTGTTTCGTTCTAGTTTTCACTGGAGCGTTCATTTTTTCCCTTCAAACTTGTTGTTTTTTAAGCCAGCCTTCCCATCTCAGTTCATTTTTTCACAGTTCACATCTTCATCTATCACCACTTAGTGCTTCCCATTTTAGTGTATAAACACGGCAATTTCTGCAAATCAGAAAGCAAACCCATTAACATCTGAAGCGGAACGGAAGTTTTGAGTTTCTGATCATTAAAGAGTTTGGAAATGTAGGGAAGAAAACACCTTCCCTTTCCCTTAGTCCAAAGCTTCCAAATAAAATCCTCAGATCAACGGGTATGGATGAGTGGTGGGATGTTCACGTGCCCCTCCCAGGTGTGATAACAGTTGTGATCATTAAGTTTTCTAATTTCCACACTGATCCTACCGACCAGGTTAATGTGCAACAACTTTTTCTAACCACTTTGGGTGGAGAAAAGGGTGTTTGGTCACTGAACAGGCTCCCCAGGGCAGTGGCCACGGCCCTGAGCCTGCCAGAGCTCAAGGAGTGTTTGGACAATGCTCTCAGGCACATGATGGGATTTTGGGGTGTCCTGTGCAGGGCCAGGAGTTGGGCTGATGATCCTTGTGGATCCCTTCCCAGGATATTGCATAAACAACTGCGAGATGCTCGTGTTTCGTGACCCCACTGGAGCAGTGAAATCTTGGCACGACCAACCACGTCCTAATCACTGGAGACGTCCCAAAACCTCCCCTTGCAAAGAGGGGGCCTGGCTGCACAGCTCCCTGCGCTCCTCTTTTCCATAGGTGGATGCACATATGCTTAATTGGTCTCCAAATGTCAGGAGCAGTTTGCACAAACCTTCGTTAGTCTTTCGGCGACATTCCCGTGAATGGGAAGGAGCAGAAGGGGCGTCGGGGGAGGAAGGGCTTTGTTGGCCTTGCCATGTGTGTGAGAGATGGTGCTTTGTGCTCCAGGGCCAGCTGTCTGCTCCCCTCCTTCCTCACAACTTCCTTCACGCCTCTCCGCGGGCTCTTGCCAGACTCTCTCTGCGCGAGGAGACGTGTTTGTCCTGGTGCTCCATATGCTCCTGCTTTCGTCCCAGTGCTGCTGCCGGCTCACAGGGACCCAGGAGCCCACTGGGATGTGGGGACCCACTGGTTTGTGCCCAGCACAGCACACCAGCCCGGGCCATCAGCCGTGGGTGTAGCGGGAGCTACGGGTGGGAGGTGGATCCGTGAAGGATCGATGGCTCCGCTCCAACGCCGTCACGTCAGAGCAGCAAATATCCCTCTCTCACACCAGTCCCGAGGCTGCATCTCATGGAATCACAGAATCATGGGAAAGACCTCCAAGATCATCAAGCCCAACCTTTGAACAGACCCCACCAGGGCCACTAAACCACAACACTAAACCCCGTCTACTTGTTCTCCAAACACCTCCAGGGATGGTGACACCGCCACTGCCTCATTCCAACGCCTGACCACTCTGCCAGTGAGGAAATCTTTCCTAATCTGGACTTCTGCTGCTGATTTTTAGCCATCAGTTATGCAAATATCTGCCAAAAATAAATTAGACACACCAGTCCTTGTTCTGGGGGAAAAAAAAATAATAGCCTTATTTTCTACAAATCATTTCCAAGCGAGGACTCCCAAAACAGGGCTTGTCCACAGCCTGGCACAGGAGGTGCTCCAGAGGTGTCATGAATGAAGGAGACACTGGCACAGGTTGCCCAGAGAAGCTGTGGCTGCCCCATCCCTGGAAGTGTCCAAGGCCAAGATGGACTGGGCTTGGAGAAATCTGGGCTAGTGGAAGGTGTCCCTGCCCATGGCAGCGGTGGGATGAGATGATCCTTAAAATCCCTTCCAACCCAAACCATTCTGCGATTCCGCGACTCTCTGAATCTCCTGTACCTTCCACTGATTTGGTGGATCAGGGTAGAAAACCTGGGACTTGGGACTGTGGCTTTAGTCCATTTTAGTTTCTAAGCTCAAAAACTTCAATTACGTGTTTTAATGTGTGTGATTTAGGAAAATATGGTCCACTCCATCTGCTTTGCATTAATTTGAATGACTGATTAAAAATACAGGTTGAGATATTACAGCTCCTAATAATTTCTCCACATGGCTGGCTCTTAACGGACCGAGAGAAAATTGGGAATAAGGCTTTTTATCAATTTTCACAGGCCAGCTTTGCCATAATCCTTTTATTTCATCGAGAAACGTGTTTGTTTGTAGTCATTTTATTTGTTTAACAATTTCCCTCTTTTTCTTAATCTTTTCAGTAATTATTTCATATTCAGTAAATGTTTAAACTAATTTAATTCTTCCTAAAAATTATTTTATTTCACTGTTTTAAAGAGTTTTTTCCAGTGAGTTTCAGTTACTTTCCAAGCACCTCAGCCTGGTATCCCACTGATTGCTCTTGGTATTGCCCAGAAGACTCAGCTGACATTCAAGCCCCAAAATTATAGATAATTTTCTCTAATTTTCCCCAGTGCATTGTTTCTCCTTGACCTGCTTTTACAGACCAGTTTGGCCATTGACTTCTTGGCCTCATGCTCTGCTTTGAACACTGACAATGACAACATCATTCCAAGCAGTGCCTGAATATCAGTTCTGGTTAAAATCACCACTTTATTATAAAAAAAAAAAAAGAAGGAAAAAAGCAGGGGAGCAGTGACTCTGAGCTTCTCCAACTGCCTGATTATTGATTTTTCAGAAGTGCAGGTGCTTGGAGTTACTGTTATCAGGTCATTGTTATAATTAAGGAGCCTGGTGGCAATTGCTGTTGAGTCACAGGAGTGTCCCAAAGCATCGTGGTGGAGCTACAAAATCAGGGAGTCTGGATTAGGAGGTGATGCTGCTCAAGTGTTGCTTGTTGTGGGGGAGAGTATTTGTCTGTCTGCTGAGTACTCCAGCTCAGGGAGTGCTTTCCTTGCAGAGCTGATCCTACAATAAGAGAGCTCTGAGGAGTGATGAGGAAGAGCTCAGTCTGGGAGCAAGGTGGTGTTTTCAAGCCTCAGTGATTTTATTTCCTGCGTTTGGGATGGAGCCTTCAGGGGCTCAGTTCTGTGTTTGTGGTTGATGGCCTTCCACTCGCTGCAGAAGGTATGTGACTCTACTTCTCTAACCTTCCCTGGTGGTTTTGTTGGTCTTGGGGACAAGGTCTGAGCAGTGACACAGCTTTTACTCCAGGTCAGAATCCTGTGTCTCTGTGAAATGGGATAATGCAGAATCTGAGGCAAATGGGGGGGGGTGTTGTGTCTCCAGGTGGCACCAAACGGCTGAATGCCACGTGTACCCTTCCCAAAGGGCTCCTGGGGGTGGTGTGGGCTCATGGAAAAAGGGAACAGGGAGAATGTGAGTGTGCTCCCTTCCAGCTGTGCTCTGCTGGCTCTGTGCAGCTGCTGCTGGAGCCTGTCAAACCCGGGGGTCTCGGGCCACTGCTCTGATGGATCACCCCATAAACTGCCCTGCCCTCATCAGAAGGTTCTCTGAGCTGTTTTAGCTTTGCTGAAGGGAAGTATCCATTAATATTAGAGCCAGAGCGCTGGAATTGTTGTGTGGGTGACAAAGACGTTCGGAAATCATGATGCTGTATAAAATGCAGTTGTCTTCCATAATTCATCATCAATTTGACTTTGAAAAGTAAGCTGGAGAGAGATAAATAGAAATAGAAAGGAGGAAAGAGCAGGACATCCAGATCCAGCTGGGTGACTCAACAGAGGTGATAAATGTAATTCTGCTAGAAATACAGATTAGGTGTCTGTAGCACATTCTCGGGAAGAGAATGAAGGGCTGAAAATAGCACAGAATTCTTCTCAGGAGGAATTTCTTAACAGAAAGGGTGGCCAGGCATTGGAAGAGTGGTGGAGTCCCCACTCCTGGAGATGTTGAAGGAAGGACTGGATGTGGCACTCTGGGCTGGGGGACAAGGTGGGGGATTGGGCACAGGTTGGACTCTTGGAGATCTTTTCCAACCTCGGGGATTCAAGGATTCATCTTCGGAGGTAAGAAAATACAGAAGGCCCAGCCAGTGTTACACTTGGCATTAGAATTAGGGATTCCTCCTGCTGTGTTTAATCCAAGTCTGTCCTTTGAGGTGTTATGTTGGCACAGGGAGCTCGCCGTCCCCTCCCTGGAGAAAGATTCCTGCTCTGAGCCCTCCAGTGCAGGAGTGAAGAGTGACCTGACTCCTACAAAACCTGTTTCCTCCTGAATTTTGTGCAGAAGCTGGAAGGACACTGGGATCCTCGTAATGTCTCTTTTCTGCCACTGTTTTAGAAAACATGTGCCTGTGCAAATATTCCACAGGCAGTTTGGGATCTCTCAGGATGAGCGATGCTCTCTAAAATATGATTATCTTTTTGTAATACCTCACCAACTCATACTGCGGCATGATTTTTAACTTCCTTCAAGTTCTGTATCTAAGAAAATAAGCAGAATACTGAGTAGGGAAAGATATGTTTCATTAACAACTACATCGACATCGCATATATATCTTCTAATTGCTCCTCTAAAGGTGAAATCAATAGCTGTGCTTGCACAAGGGCTGAGATATTTCTAAAAAATTCCACATTCAATTTTTATTGGAGATGAATGTTTCTGAGAATTGGAAAGCTACTGTTTGCATGAGTGATCTGCCTGATTTGCTGCATATTACTCATAAATCTGGGAAGGGAAAAAAAAAGTTATGTTTAACTCCTCTCTTACAAAAACATGGGCATTAGATTAGTGAAAGAAGGCAAACATAACAGATGAAAGCTATTAGAGCTGGCTTGCCTTCTGCTGATTTCATTCCTTGAATATTTCCAGTCTACCAGCTTAGAGAATCCATCTATTTCTGACCTCGACCTTTCTACAGTACTTATTATATTTGGGTGGGGGGAAAAAGAGAATACATTGAAAAACAAATCAAGGGGAGGAACAAGATATCTGCACACATGTTCGGTAAACAGTGAGCTCGCTGTCATTTGAGGTGACATATTCCAAATTTGTTAAGACAACAAAGCTTTAACAGGGTCAGCATGAGCCTGCGAAAAACAGCTCTGAGATGATTTGGAATCAACCAGAATTTGTTGTTGCAACCTGACAGGGAAGTTCCTTGGAGGTGGCTGATGGGGAAGAAATGAAAACCTGTGATTCTCCAAAGTCTGTGGATGAAACCAGTAGACGAGAGATCCTGTAAGACAAAACTGCTCAGCTCAGTGTCCTGAAAGGGGAATGGGCTTGAGGGTGTATTAAACCAGCAGTATTTGCAGTATTTGGCAAAGCTGTAGTTCTTAAACTTCAATTACCCCAAACTCTGCACAGTCATTTAAAGTGTAACTGTAAAATGGTGCCAAGTTCTAACCATGAGTGGAAATGCCAACACAAAGGTCAGGGCAATGAAGTCTGTAGTGGAATTAGTTCTCAGGCGAATTTAAAGCTGAGTAGCCATTTCATCTAATCTCTACAGAGGAGGTAGGGATGTGGACTGTGAAGCACAAGATTGGATAAAAATAAGGTGGTATCAGGTTCCAGACTCCCGGTCTGTAGATGAAGTGTAGGAGCAGGTCCAGATCTGCTGACCCAGCTGCAGCAGAGGTGACCTCTGTCAGGCCCACGCTGTCAATTGTTCATTTTGTATTGTTTTTGTTGCCTGAAACCTCTCATTTCAGCACTTGCATAAATACTGTTACTGCTTTCCAAGACCTTGGGGCTTCTATTTCTGTAGATGCGATTGCTGATAAATGTCAGTGTTTCTCGCGTCGTGCAAACGCTCCAGCACGTTGTGTTCCAGCTTTTCAATGGCAAGGTCAGGACAAGATGACTAAAGGAATATGTTCAGTAATACCATTATATGAAAGCTGGAGTTGCGATGAACAGGGGGAACGACAACTGCTGATCCAGAAGATGGAGAGGCAAAGAGTTGTTGGTATTTCCACGTGTTTGTGAGGCAGGAGTATCACATCTGGAGGTTTTTTTTTTTTTTGTGATAGCTCTGTGTTTCTCCATCTCCTGCTGTGACACAGGGCAGGATATCTTATCACAGGAGGAGAAATCAAGTGAAGCTGAAGTTCCTTTTTCCAGCCATCCAGTTCAGGTGTCACCACTCGGATCCTTTGCTCGGGCTCAGGTGTCTGGTGACAGAAACTTTTGGCACAGATGGCTCCAAAACACCTTTTCCTTGCCCTCCCCTCCTCTGAGAACTGCTGGGGTTGACTTAGGAGACACTAAAGGAGATCTGGGGTGGCTGAACTTTATGCCAGGGAGGTGGCACTGGCCTGGTTTGTGTTTAGGTGATCGTTTCTTGTGCCTTCCCTGATTACACCTTAGGGGATGAAGGCATCGAACAGAAGGAAGTTATGGAATCTGAGAACTCCAATTACACCCCTCTAATTGGGGCCGAATTCTGGCCAAGGAGACGTGGACTGACTCTTTCTGTGACCAAAGCTGTACCATCCATCTGGTTGGCAAAGGTCTCCCGTTGCACAAGGCTGTGTCAGCTCTGAGTCTGATCAGACCCTCGCTGGAGGAGTGTCTTGTGTGTTCTGGGTGTTGAGACCTTCTCATTGCACATACCAACCCCCTCCTGGGTGAGGGATGTCCCAGGGTCATTTATCAGTTGCATCTAAAAGTCCAGGAGAAGATGTTTTTTGAATGTAGCCAAAATGTCTGAGATAAAATGACCAGATTGCTGTAATTCCTTCATCTTTGGGGAAGGTGACCGTGGAGGAGATTGGCAGGGAGTGTGTCCTGCTCAGAGAAGGCACAGCAGACAGGACATATTTGTGCTGCAAAATGACTGCTGCCATTCCAAGAATTAAATCAGTGGCGTTGGTGCTGTTTTTATACACATTTCTCCATGTCTTGCAAATTCAGAGTAGACTCTCCTTGGTGTTGGTGGGGAAATATTGTCCCTGTAACAGTCTCCTTGTGCCTCAGCCACTGTTGAGCCCATTTAGCCACAGTCAGTTGAGACCTTTGCTCTTTGACCACATCTGCCAAATCAAATTCCTTGCACTGACACTGTGGCTTTCAAAAGCTCCGAATCAATTCTTCAATCACTCCACATTCTTAGCTGTGATTAAAAACATGTGTCCCCTAATTAAGCTAACGAGAAATTGTTAATTGGCACAAAGCCCCCCTCTGAGCGTGCTCGTTAGTGTCACCATTTTGACAGGAGTAGGAATATAAATGAAGGGCAGACGGTCTTGCCAGGATTTGGGATTGGATTTGGGGCGAAGGCTTTGTGTGGGCAGTGGCAGCTGTTGGTCTGAGGGCAGGAGGTGGTGGGACAGGGCTGGCAGTGGATTCTGAGCTGCTGGTGATCCTTTCTAGTCCTTCCTTGTCAAAACTCTGCTCTGAATCCTGAAGGGAGATGAAGGAGTTAAGGACTTTGTTCTTAACATTGTTCCAGCTTCACTTAATTTTAGAAAGGAGAGAAAGGCAGAGCCAAGAGCTGCTCGTGCTCCGAGAAGCACCCACTTGGCTCTTCCTAGGGAAAAGGTTAAGTTTTACTTTATTATCACTTGTGTCGGAGGCAGACTCAAAGATTTCTGTGCAGATCAAACCCCTGTCATGGTAACAGCTCTGCACACGCCTGGGGACTGACATTCCCTTGAGGAAGAGCCTGCAGTCGGTGAGCTCCCTGAAAGTTCGGGAGATGCTTCTCTTCATCGGTGTTTTTCCCAGAAAGGAGTGGGCCTTGTCACCAGAGTCTGCAAACCCTGCACTAAATTAGGGTTTTTTTCTTGACATAAAAAAAGCTTTTGAACGTGACAAGTTTAAAATATTCCCCGTCTCTCTCTCTGGCTTCGGAGTTTCAGAGTCCTGCTGGAAACGCTGTTCTTGCGGATAACAGCAAACCTGCCGCCAGGATGCACGTGGCTCAGGCAGAGCAGGGCTGCAAGGGGCTCTCAGGGGCTGGAGACAACACCAAAGAGGCCAAAACAAAGCCAAAAAGGGCCACTGCAACACTGTGAGAGGCAGCCACAGGTTGTCCTGTGGGGTCAGCCAGGGAATCACTTGGGTTTTAGGGCAGGGTTTGTGGGAATCAGGATCCAGGAGGGAGAGTTGGCACCGTGTGCAGGGCAGGGATGAATCCCCTCGGTGGGGAAGGCAGGAAGGGGTTGTGCTGGTGGCTTGTTTGCTTTTCCTTTCTTCAGATGTTTTTGTTACACACCGAGTTTCAGCACATGGGTTACAGGAAAGCCCAAGGTGGGAGAGGCCTCAGAAATAAAGCCCCTGGTGTCACTACAGGCTGTGGCAGCAGAGAAACCCCTCTGAGGGGTCACAGCCCCTTCCTCCCTCTTGCACCGAAGCAGGATCAGTGCACAGCTGGCAGGTACACGTGGCTTTCAGCAATGCCACCTCCTCAGGCAAAGGCCTGAAGCCCCTTTCTCCTAATTCTCAGAGCCCAGAGGGACATCCGAAGAGTTAATGGTGATGTCTGGATGCAGAACTCGGCTCACTCGGTGGATGGAGGAATCCCAGTCCTGGCACGGCACTCGTGCCATCTGCAGCCGCGCCAGTGATATTTCCCTTCATCATTTTTCCTCCCTGCATGCTCATTGGAGGTATTGCTGTTCCAAGCTCGTGCTCTGCCCGATGCAGTACCCAGGCTGTAGCAGCAGTAGTTGCCTCTGCTAAATGAATGTTTGCTAATAATGCCTTTCCGTCTGGATGCTCATCGTATCCGTGAAGCGGATTTGTCATTCCTTCCATCCCATTTCCATCCTAACATAAATAACAGACAGATTGGAGCCCACACTGTCCTGCAAATTGGCAGTTGCTATTTTGACCAACACTGCCTTTTATTGAGAGATAATAAAGTATGCTCTTTTAAGATCCTACCCTGCAATGGGTAAAGCCCGAATGATGTATCAGGAGTGTGGCAGTGGCTGGGGAATTTAAGCACCTCACATCTCTGGCCTGGGTCTGCTCTGTCAGGCTGCAGGAGGAGATGAAACAACATGAAAGCACGTTGCTTTTATCAACTGCTTGTATCCTGGTACTTCAGGTTGAAGCCTTCCTATGAAAATCTATCACTTTCATGCCAGATGCAATCACCTATTTCTCTCCGTGGCTGGATGCACAACCTTCAAAAGTCCAAACTTGCTCTACTCTCAGATCTGTTGGTGGCTGCAAAGGGACCATTTTGATTATTCCTGCCCAGCTGAGCAGGGCACAAATCCTTAGGTGCTGAAAGGAGAAGTGGTTCGAGTAAACATGGTCTTAGTGCTTGTGAGCTAATCCTATTTTTGGCATTTATGTTCTTATTCTAAGTATAGGAAATCTTGCAAATGCCACGATATGGGAAATGCTGTAATCCATGTGTTTTTCTGTGCACCTGATTCCCAGGGTCACACGGGTGTGTTTGTGCTTGGGAGATGAAAGGCCTCAGCCAGGGGCCATTAAAGGTTGTTTATTGGGCTTTCATTTCTTCATTCTTGTGCCCAATACCTGCAGATCACTTGGGTTCCAAACTTTTAGGGTCAGAACTCCAACTTTGCCTCCCGGTTTGCGTTGTGGGTGCTGCAGGTCCCTCCCAACCCAAGGAGGTTGAACGTGGGAGGTGTTACACCTTCAATGCAGCGACGCGAGGAGGAAACTGGGCTGCGGAACCACGTCGTGTCTGAGAGCTTCACTGAATATTGATCTCTGCAGGGAACGGGAAATAGCGTTTGAGCTGGTTTTAATATATTATCTAAACTACAAGTCTGAGCAGTGCTGATCTGAGAGCCCAACATCCTTGTTCCACCTGCTGGCTGCACCCAGCTGGAAACGTATCTCAAACCCTGCACCGCTGACAGACTTGTCAGCAAATCTAGTCTGTTCTGTCTGGGTTGATAAGGATGCCACTCTATGGATCACTCGAGGGGAGGCGTCTCAGAGACAGAGAAAAGCTCATATTTCTGTTCACTGAGGTGTTGCTGACACAATTTAGCATGTGGTATCCAGCTCGTTTGGAATTCAGTGCCGACTTCATCCGCATCATAAAGTGAATCCTGTTTTACAATTCCCTTGAACGTTCTCTAAATGATGGCATCTGCAAACAAGCAGCCCAGTTTATATGCTGCGATTGTGCTCCTGAAATTCATTCTTAACTGTATAATCCAGGATATCAGGCAGACACACCTGGACAGAGGGGCTGCAGTGGTTGGGAACTGGAAAAGAATCAGTTTAGTGTGAGGCTGCTCCTGGCTTGAGCCAAGACCAAGGTGCCTGTGCAGCTCATCCCTGACTCCCCTCACTTCTGAATTCCCAAGGCTTTGGGTACAGGATGGATGTAACACAGGCAATCATTATAAATAAAGCGGAAGGGAAGTTTGGCCCTGGAAAAAAATCACGTGAAGTGAGCCAGGCTTTGGGGGGCGTGGGGTGTTTTCCAGGGAATATCTACTTCCAAAAAAAAAATCGAACTTTTCTTAGAAAAGAAAGAAATCACTTATAATGAAACCTATTCTAGAATTTAAAAATAAACAAATAAATAAGCCAAAACATAAATAATTGTGTATTGCTGGGAACAGGAATTCAAAGTAGGTTCTTCCACAGCTCGAAGAGTCTCTGTTGTTTGGGTGGTAGAAACTTTGTGGGTTTATTTATTATTTTATTTTTCCCTCCCTGATGGATTTTTGTGACATTTTGGGCTGCTCTGATGCTGAATGGGGAAACTGGTGCCTTATTTCCTAAATGCACAGGAAAACACTTTCTGCCCAGCTCCTCTCAGGAGAGTTGTACAGGGATCACCTGTGGAAACCTCACTGTTCCTTAGGGTTTTCCCATGGAATCGGAATCCCAGAATGGTTTGGTTGGAAGGGACCTTAAATCCCATCTTGTGCCACCCCCTGCCATGGGCAGGGACACCTTCCACTGCTCTCATTGGGGATTTAAATTGCTCTGGCCTGTGGAAGTCTGATTTTTCAACTTGGGTGCCTGACTTGCTCTCCTGGTACTAATCTCTGCCTGATTATCCTATATCCAATGCTGCCATTTCCCTGGCATGTGAGCTTGGCCTAAAAAGCAGATGCAGACACACACATGGAGATTTACAGCACAGCCCATTTGTCAGTCAATTTGGAACTTCCCATATTTTAATAATTCAGAGACAAAGAGGGGCTTGGGGGTGACACAATCTCCGTCACAAGAGGCTGACCTGGGCTGGGATAAATGACAGATAACTGCAGCTGAAGGTGGGACCTCTGGTACAGGTGTTACATATTCTCCTGGAATGAATTCTCTAGGAGTTATTTGCTGGGACTTTCAGCTCAGGCAAGAGATGTGAAAAGCAGCCTTTATGCAGAGATAAAGCGAAACGCTTTCATGCTAATAGTTTGTTTTAAAATTAGTTTTACATCTCATCCATTATGAAACGTGGAGGTAACGCTCCGGCTGCCTCTGAGATCCAGGCAGGCGGAGTGTGCCACAACAAAGCCCTGCTTTCCATAATTTTCAATCAGGGTGTGAGAGTTGCTTATTTTCTGCTTTCAAAGCCTTCCAGGACGCCGAGAGCCCTGACAGAGCAGCCCTGGCTGCACGGCACAGCAGCACAGAGGCAGGCTGGAGTTATTTGGGGAGACTTTTCTCCCCACTGCTTCCCATGCTAAAATGGCATCAAATATTTCCTGGGAGGAATCCCAGCAAGGCTAAAAAAACCCAAAAAACAGCAGAATAACAGGGTCTTTGCAGCAAGAGTCCTTTTATAAACAGCTCCTGATCGTGATTCAGTGAAGGTGGAGACACAGATAAAACAGTAGGAGTTAAGTGAGATTTTGCTGTGGTAAAAGCATGAATTTGTGACTGATATATTGATTAGTTTGCTCTTTTATTCATGTGATGGGCAACCAGGAGGCAGATGCCCTTTTTTAGGGGATATAAAGCCCTGTTAGCTCCCAGCACCAGCAGCTGGGAACCCAGTCAGGAAGTTTGAAGGAGAAACTGGTGTGATTCATTCTTCTGTGACCAATGGATTGCATGCAATTATTCCAAAATTATATCTGCATTTTCATCTGCTTTCTTTGAAAACAAATGGAACTCGAAAAAAGAAAGAAGAGGCAGCTCATTGAATGATTCTGAAGTGAGAAAAGTGTCTCTTGTTACTGCAGCTCATCCCTGATTGCACATTTGTTCTGTTCTGAGGAATTTGGGAAGAGTGGGATGAACATGCCTCATCCCTGGAAGTGTCCAAGGCCAGGTTGGACAGGGTTTGGAGCAACCTGGGATAGTGGGAGGTGTCCCTGCCCATGGCAGAGGTGGAATAAGATGAGTTTTAAGGTCCCTTCCAACCCAAAACATTCTGGGATTCTATTAAACTCTTATATGAAGACTTTGATCAATTCTTTTAAAGTCTTAGTGCTTAAAGCACACCTCGATAAATCATAAATCATGTAATTAGTGATTAGTTTTTGTGTGACAGATATAGCTCCGGTGCAAGCCTGAAAATAACCTTAAGAGCTGAAAATTCAGGGGGGAAAAAACATCATCACTCTTTGTATTTGGTGCTGACAAAAAATAGTGACATAATGGGCTTCATGGATTGCTGGGCTTTGTCCTCAGCTCAGTGACTTTGGTGAACAATTGGAGGAAATTTCAGTAAATATTTAGTTATTTAGTACTGGAAGTAAAAGTAAAACCAACTAAACAAAATATGCCGTCTGACCTCCACGCACGCTTNNNNCCCCCCCCCCCAACAAAACAACAAAGCAAATAGACAAAACCAACAAAAAATACCCAACAGGAGATCTCAGTAATTGTATTTTGCCTTTGGACAATCTAAAGGAATATGGAATGCACAGTGTATGGATATAAAACAGCCCTTGAATAACTCTGGGCTCCCTCATGTTTTCTGATCCTTTGGGAAAGGTTGTCCAAGGAGATTGAGGAAAAAAAACTCAACCTTGCATTTACAGGAGCACCAAGGGACCACCGAAAATCTTTTGTCAGACTTTGGAGAAAAGCTGGCACTGCCCTGAATAGTTCCCAGGAAGGATGGGCAGAGCCTGGGAAAGGAGCAGGGACTCGTCCAGCGTTCAGCAGGGCTGGGAAGGGGACTCACGTCTCACAGCTGGGGCCCCTTCCTTGGAAAGGCAGGATGTGCTGCTCCTGGGAATGGGAACAGTGTTTGGCTTAGGAATCCCCAGCGGCGTTGCTGACTATTATTTGAGGGTTTTTTTCCCCCAAGAGGAAGCAGATTCCAGTCCTTTCACGTTACCATTTTCCACGCCTTGGATATATGAACTCGGAGCCCTTCATCAGATCTCGCTGTTTTCCTCTTTGTTTGCTGCTCTGGTGCACTATCAGCAAAACCAGCTTTCATTTTTCATGAAGACTCAAATACTCCGGCGTGATTTGTTTGCAATCCACCTAAACCTTTGTGTTTGCCGTACACCCTGCACTCCTAATCCAAGCACGGGCTGAGCATCCCAAAGATGGTTTTTATGCAAAGGCTCTGTAATGCCAACAGCAGGACTGGCCTGGAGGGATGAGCCAGTTTAGTGAGGCTTGTCTCTGCGCAGGGATTGCAAATGAAGAGGGTGCAGGTTGATTTTCATGTAAACTATGAATCTTCTGTGATTAAACACACACACCGCCCAAAAAAATAGATAGATTAGACATCACTCCACTTTCATCTTCCCTCACCCGCGCAGACAAACTCCAACCAGATTTATCTTCGCAGTTTCAAAATATCT
Source organism: Cephalopterus ornatus (assembly GCA_013396775.1). NCBI lineage: Eukaryota > Metazoa > Chordata > Aves > Passeriformes > Cotingidae > Cephalopterus > Cephalopterus ornatus. Next base: position 107,961 of record VZRE01015312.1, on the reverse strand, counting down.
GAATGGCTCTGTCTGATGTCTTAGAATGATCAAACAGTTTGTGTGGGAAGGGACCTTAAAACTCATCTCATCCCACCCCCTGCCACGGGCAGGGACAACTTCCACTAGCCCAGGTTGCTCCAAGCCCCGTCCAACCTGGCCTTGGGCACTCCCAGGGATGGGATGTCCACAGCCTCTCTGGGCAACAACTTCTCATGTCTTGATTGAAACCACTGAAATGTGATAGGGAAAGGCCAATTTTGTTCTACTTCTGCCCCAGTTCTGGGTTGGGGACTGTGGGAAGCTTTTGAAAACAACCTTTTCGTGCCGCCCCCTCTCCAGGCTGTCCACACCCCTGTACCTCCTGGAGTGTGAGGGACCGGCTTGTTGAGCCAAATACTGCTCTGAGCATCTCCTCCCATCTGGAGTGGGGAATATCCACGTTAAAAAATGCTTTTATTATTTATTTCTGCTGCTTAACGCCTGTTGCACCTGATTAATGAAATAGCTACAGGTCCTGATGATATAAATTAAGATGATGAACACGCAGCTCCAATGAACAGCACAGGCCATTCTTAATTTCTAAGCTGCCCTCGTTTGTTCCTGTGAAGGATATAGTTTGACTTCTAAGAGTGTTACCCACGGAAAAAAAAATGAAAGAATTAATCCCTCCAGCATGCAAAAAAAAAGTAAATTTGCACATATTTGATACATCTCATGTCTCATTTCTTGTACAAGTTATTCCAGATAATGTGGTTGGAGCCTCTTCACACAGGGATCCCGTAGGTAAACAGCCAGTATTTAATATAATGATCAGAGTGCTTTAGTTAATTGTTTTTCATATTCAATTTTGCTGGTGGATACACAGTGGAGTGTCCCCCTCCTGCTCTCCCGCGGCTCAGGAAAATCAAACAGAGGGTGCAGGAACACACCAGAGCCACAATTTCAGACTAAATGGAGTTAAGGGGGATTTCAAGCACCATCAGAGGCTCCTGTAACTTTTATCAAAGTAGCTGAAGCAATCCTGCCAATATTCACGTGTCACATTCATTCTGTCATTCTCTAATGACTTCAAACCTTTCTTGAACAGGGAAGCATCTGCCTTTATATATTTACATATATATATATATGTATACACTCAGTCTGGAAAATCAAATCTAATTTCCTGGATGCTGAAACCATCTATAAAGGTAGATGCAGGCGCTGTTCTTTTTTTTCTCTCATTCCCTTTCATAGTCATGATGCATTTCATGATTTCTTTGCTTTACAGCATCCTTTAAAATGACACATTTTATCAACTCTCGGGGTAGTATTGATGTTTTGCCCTTTTAAACATGTCATTTGATTTTTTTGATGTTCCTCTCTTACTCTCTATCCGTTTCCTTGTAATGCTTTCGTTTGGTGGCAGTTTTTCCTTGAGTCCCCGAAGGTTTATTCCAGGAGTTGCCTTGAGCTTATTTTTTTTTTTCCCCTCTCTTGTGTTTTGAAATGTTTGACCCAGTTCTTCCCATGTGTGAGTGGAGCAGGAGCTGGTCCTGTTCTCACCACGTTATTTAAGGATTTCATCATGCAGAGCACATTTTTCTTGCCTTCAGGATCCCCGCGGATTCAATCAGGGAACAAATTTTTAAAAGCAAACGAGGAGAAAAAGCCAGGGTGGTATTTCAGATTGTGGACGTGGTTTGTGGGGCTTTGGAGATGTTTCAAAAAAAAAAAAAAAAAAAGAAAAAAAAAAATTAAAAGAAAAAAGGAATCCTGGGAGATCAGGAAACTCTAAAGAAGCCTGAGCTTCCCTGTTCCTCCTCTGGTTTTCCTGTTCATGGAACATTTTCCAAAAAATCATCGTTCATGGTCAGATTTTCAAACGATCTGATGTGGATTTTCCTTTAAAATTCCCAAGCAGGCCTTTGGAAATATTTTCAGAAGTTTTAATGAGTGTTTCTTGAGGGAAGCACTGACGTGAAGCCGAGAGTTGAAGGAGGGATCCACGTGGTGGAAGCTCCTTCCACAGGAACCCTGCAAACACTGGGGAGGTGCCACAGGGCTTCCTGACCTTGGAGATCGGTTGTGTGGTCACAAAGGCCTTAAACATAAAAAAATTCAGCTCCTTTAATTCCCCTTTTCAACGTGACTCATCTCAATTTTCGTGAGATTAGACAAATCTGATTTTTATTTGATTTCCTTATCACCTGTGGCTGAGTCCAATTTTCAGCCAAGCACCACAGATTCTGTTTCAAACGTCTGAAATGAATGGAAAATTACTCTGTGTGTACAAAATGCTTATTTGGGTCCATCACGCCCATTCTATACCAGTGAGTGTAATAAGTTTGAGCAGAATTTTATTCCTGGACTTGTGACTGCAGCTTCCAACTGTTTGCTGCTAAATAGCTCCTTTGGAAATAAATTCATAATTAGGTTCAGTGTCTGAATATGAAAGCTGTGTGGGGGTGAGAGATTTTCCAGGTTGGCTTAGGCAGCCTAAGCTGAGATTTTGCAGTAGTTTTTCTTGCCGTGGAAAAAGATATTTAGATAAGGCCAATATATAACCTCCATATTATCTCAAATAGTGTTTCCAGGTCTGTTCCTATCAAGGATGACTTAAGGGACAAGTGATGTTCAGCTGCATTAACATAGCAGATGGAGTATTATTCCAGCCTGGATGTCAGGAGAACATAGAGCTGCTACCTCCAGACTCAGCAGATGTCAATTTATATTAACAAGCAGCGCCAACACACAATATATTTTATTTTCCTTGTAACCTGTCTCCATTACAAAACATCTGCATACATTATAGCCCATTCCAGATGTTTAAAATTAATGCCGGAGCAAAACAGCTCACACTTTGCCTTTCACTGATAATTTTTTTTTTGTCAGCATAAAAATTAGGTCTGATAAAAACCCGAAAAAGCTCCTGATGCTTTTCAGCGTGTTTTGGGGGGGTGGGGGAGAAGTCTATTACACTATCAATTCCAGTCCCACGGTGTGCTAAAAGGAGCAATAAGACAAGACTGCTTGTCACATATTTATGAGCTTATGAACCTTGCCTGTCCCTTTTGTTATCCCTTCCCTTGGCAGCGCAGCGAGAGTCTGAACCTTGAATTAATGCAAAAAAGATGAGGAGCTGCTTTCTGGGTACATCCGTCCCGGGGACTTGGCAGTTTGTAAATGTCACCACTGGAAACAGGGAAAAGAAGTTGTGTAGTTGTAAGGCATCGAGTCTGTCACTGTCACGGGCTTCCCGGGCGATGGATTGAACAGTAATGAGCAGCAGATAAAGGACATTAAGATTAAAGGAACTTGTATTTTTTCGTTATCTTCGCAACGATCTGCCGATGGATTTCCTGAGGGCGCGGCATGGAATCTCTCCGACACAATCAGCTGTAAATCCTGGAGCCCCCCCTCCCGCCGTTGGCCTAAAAATGGCCTTTCATGTAAATAGGCAGGGCCTGGAGAATGGCTGGAAAATTATTCCAGGGATAATTACAGCAGTCGATCTGGAGATGCTTCGGGGCGTCTTTCATTTTTTCAGGGCTTTTTTGGCGTCTTATTGGACCTGCTGGAGGCCAAGAGCTCGCTGGTCATTGTTAGGGAGGAATTGTTCACCTGATTGTGAAGGGCATTTGGGAAGGGGAGGGGAACACTCATGGATACTCATATGGATTCTCAGAATGGTTTGGGTTGGAAGGGCCCTCAAAGCTCATCTCATTCCAACCCTATGGACAGGGACACCTGCCACTGGAGCAGGTTGCTCCAAGCTCCATCCAACCTGGTCTTGGACCCTTCCAGATATGTGTTTAGATACCTATGTGTGTATATTTTATTTTGAGGTTGGAACTGGATGATCTTTAAGATCCCTTCCAACCCAAATAATTCTGAGATTCTATGATTTATATATATATATATATATATGTATATTCCTATATGTATTTAGCTATATAGTGTCCCATCTCAAATACTCAAATATCTCAAATGCTCAAATATCTCAAATACTCAAATAGCACAAAGCTGCCATTGGTAAATGAGATGTTCAATCCAGCTGCTCAGGTGTTCTTCATGTCCGAATTTAGTTCTGGTCCAAATGAATTTGGCTTTTCCTGACCTAAGGGAGGAGACTTGTACCTTCCCCCAGAGACAGACTGGCAGAGCATTCCTGTGTAGGCCAGGAAAAGAAATATATCTTGGTTTAATTTAGTATGACTTGATTGTTGACTCAATTGCAGGTCAGCAGCACACCCAGAAAAACCATATAAATCTTCTTTCTCTGCCATGGAAGGGAGAATAGAGATGGACACTGGAGTATATTATTGTTCATTCTCCTTGGGAATCAATAGGAATCTATATTTTATAAATGGGTCTACTAAACACAAGAGAAAATTCATGAAGTGGAGATAGAGGGAGGGAGAGAATGAAAAGGCAGCTAATTCCTTTCAAACAACTGATGATTATCAGCATCCTTGAGACATAAGACCATTGAAGGCCCATACAAGAGAAGACAAGGCTTCTGCATTTATTTTCCAGGATGATTGCATTAGTTATGCAGAGAATCAGGCCTGATCCTGTTATTTCTGGAGCACCCTCAGCTCTAAATGGCTCTTATCACCTCCAGGTACAAAGCTTGTTTCTTGTTCAGCCCCTATTAATAGTCAGGGGAGTCTTCAGTGACTTCAGTGAGAACTTGATCAAGTCTGTGATGTTAATAAGCAATTAAATGTGGCATAAATAGGTACAGAGAAAGAGGAGCACGGCATAGAAAAAAACCCAAAACACTTCAGGGAAGAGGTTTGCAGGTAATCCTGATGGGAGTAAGATTTAGTGGGATTTGGAAGGAAGAGGTGAATTTTAGGGCTGAAGTGAAGCTGACAGAGAAGGGGGGGGAGGAGGAAATGCACACGTTTATGGAGGAAAAAGAGTGATGATGAAAAAGAAGCAGAAAAATAAAAGGTGAAGGGGAGGGAAATGGCAAGTTGAAACAAAAATCAAATCAGGCAACGAATCAAGCTCAGAGTGAAGTGGAAACCCATCAGAAATAACATTTACTGTTGTAGCTCTTGCCCTGTGTGGAGGCAGGGATCTGTTTTACTTACTGAGACTCCAAACACACTTCTCTACATTCTTGAAGGGTTTTTCTTCTTCTGTGCCGTTGCAATCTTTCTTCTGCCACCCCTGAGGGTGCTGGGGGACTCCCTCTGTTCCACAGAGATCCCTCCAAAAGTTGTGTGGAGCCTCCTTTCCTTACTCCCTTCCTCAAGGGAGCCACACTCAGCCAAATCTCTCCCTCCATCGCTCACACCCCTCCCATTTCTTGAGGGGGATAAAAAGAAATAATAGAATCATTGTGCATAAAACTATAGCTCAATTTCCATAAAAAATAGAATTAGTGAACAATGGAAATGAGAAATATTAGCCCCTAACAACCACATGCTTCATCAAAACCCCAGCCCCGCAACATGACAGCAGACATCAGTAATTGCCAAAACACCAGCTTTCTTTATGGATGTGGGGGAGAGAAATGCACCACTACAAATTCCAATTATGGATAAACTATCTGACTTAGGGAGAGAGCTGCTGCCGCCGCCTTTCATTTTTCCGTGGCAGAAAGTCCATAACGTTGACAGTCTTATCACAGAATCACAGAAAGGTTTGGGTGGGAAGGGACCTCAAAGGTCATCTCATTCCAACCCCATGCCATGGGCAGGGACACCTTCCACTAGCCCAGGTTGCTCCAAGTTTATCCAACCTGGCCTTGGGCACTTCCAGGGATGGGGCAGCCACAGCTTCTCTGGGCAACCTGTGCCAGGGCCTCCCCACCCTCACAGGGAAGGATTTCTTCCTCGTATCCAATCTAAACTACTCTCTGTCAGTTTGAGGCCATTCCCCCTTGTCCTGTCGCTCCAGGCCACTGTAAATAGTCTCTCTCCCTCTTTCTTGTCACCCCTCCAGGTACTTGAAGGACACAATTAGGTCACCCTGAAGCTTCTCTTCTCATACAAAACCAGAGAAGTCTTCAATCCACCATGGAGAAGCTGGTTCTGAACCAGGTGGATGGACACCTGCCTGTCTCCTGGCACAGAGCTGTGACCCAGGGCATTACAAAGACTCTAATTAAGTCAGTTATTTAGTTTTGATGAGGTAAAATCTGCCTGTCTCCTGAGCTGACATGGATTAAGATTTTAAGGGCTGAAGGAATCATATCAGGGACACGCTGTGCTGCTGCTGCTCTAGAGCCTGGGACAGACAGGATCTTTTCCACCAGCCTTCTCCACTTACTGGTTTTCACAATCCAGCTCTGTGAAAAGAAAAGACTGGGATCAAAATCAGCTCAGTAAAACAATCACTGTAAAAAAAGCTGGAGTCTAAGTGTCAAGGTCTTTTTACGAGCTTGTTAAGACCCTGACAAGGTGCAGAACAAGAACCTGAGCTCCTGATTTCTGTATTTCGGTGTGTTTTTACCTAATTCAGTGCTCCCTGTGCTGCAGTTCAGCCCTGCCCAGGCAGCAAAGTCAAGCAGGGGTGGGAGAGGATGCGCTGCTGGGACTCAGACCTGTGAACGACCTGCTCCATTTGGAGGGGGTTTGTTCCCTCTGTACCCCAGGAGTGACCTTGTGGGCAGTGCACTGGGGGTGCCATGAGGACATCTAGGAGGTTGCAAAGGAGGTGGCTTGGAGGGCATCATCTGGGAGGTTTGGGGGTGTGGAATTGGGTCTGGCTGACTTCTGTCAGCCTGTTTTAAAGGCAGAAAAAGCAGCAGCTCCTCAAACCTCCCGCTTGGCTTCTGGTAAGAGCCACTACAAAACATGGTAAATCCACTCCTGACACAGCAACGGGAGGCTCAGTTTGACCTTCTCAACTGTTACTGGGTGTGTTTGACCAGCACGATATAGATTATTTTGTTTACAGCCTGATAGGAACATTTGTCAGGCTGAATTCTGCAGCGTGTTTGCAATAGCTCTGCTGTGGATCACTGAAACAATCCATTAGCACGTGAATGATAATGGATTGCTTTAATCAGGGAGAGAAAGTATTTATTTGAGATTTTCTCCCAGTGTAGCCCATTAGTAACCCTGTTTAATTACAAAGGCCAAGGTGGTCAAAGACACATGAAAAATCCAAGGTATTCTCCTGCCTCTACCACCAAGTTAGAAGGTTTGCAAAGACAAATGATCCTGTTCTCTCCATGCATCAGTTTATTCAGCTGGATAATGGCAGTATTAAACCCACTGTAGAGGACAGAGATTAATAGAGCAGAATTCCTCCTGCACCACGAAGGAGATGGAAGGCAAGGATTGCTAATCCTTTGGAAATATCGGGCAGCAATGCAGAATATGCATTCCTGGTGCTGCAGGACACGTGCAGTGCGCTGTATTTGGGAATCCAACTTGTCAAAGAAGCAGATGGACAAGGAGGAGCAAAAGGGAGCTCCTTGGAAAGCCAAGGAAACCTTGGCCTTCCTTGGAGGGTCTCAGTGATGGGAAGGGATCATCTCCAAGATACCACTGAAACCTCTTCTTAAAGGGATCCAAGTCTTTAATCATTATCCTGAAAGCACAAAGCAGCTCCAGACACACACAGGCCTCGTTGAAAGACTTGTCAAGACTCAAACAGTAATTCACAAATTCACTAAAATTCCCTGCTCCACTGAGCAATGTGACAGCTCTGCCGACCGCAGTAACATTTCTATTCAAACTGGCTTTGGTGCTGAAGCTATAAATATCCCTGCAATATTTCCTGCTTCAGAACATAAAGACAGCTTTACAGTGCTGATAAAATAGAAATTACTTTCTCTTGGAGGTCTAGCTGGAATTTTAATGTCTGTTTTGCAATAAAGCAGCTCCTCCACAATTCGATTTGAGGGAAAGAAAACAAACGGTCTAATTTAGTTACAGTAATGACTCCCCTTGTATTGTTGGCCACAGCTGAGGCTGTGCTTGCAGGGCTGTTGTGGTGAGCACAGAGATGATTTTTACAGTAATATGACTTCTTTTTATCCTTTAAATGTATATATGGCCCTGCTTAGTTACAGGTATGGAAAAACAAGGGCCCAGAAAGTAAAAGGTCATTAAAGTTTACAACCTCTGTAAAAATTACTTGTCACAGCCGTAAAGCTGGTGAGCAAAGATGACCTGGATTAAAAAGGGTTCTTCAGTGGAAAAGAGGAATTGGAACTATTGGGCTCATCAGTGGTGCCTTTAATTATCCATAAATGTCACCCTGGGTCTTGTTAGTTCCTTCAAAGGAAAAGGAAAAAAAAAAAAGCCACCTCATTTTCTCTGGAGTTCCCCTTTGTGTTCGCTGGCTGATGGTGGTGGGGTGGGGAGGAGACCTGGAGCAGTTAAATGGGGAAGGGAGTGAAAAATAATGATTCTCCATTTGCATTATGGCCGAGGCAGATTGTCTCGAGCACAGGGGCTGCTGAATGGTCTGAAACACTAAAGGGAGTCAGGTTCTAGCCAGGCTGGACAGGGCTTGGAGCAACCTGGGCTACTGGAAGGTGTCCCTGCCCATGGCAGGGGGTGGGATGAGATGATCTTTAAGGTCCCTTCCAACCCAAACCAGTCTGTGACTCTATATATTCAGTGAATATATATATATATCAAATTATATATTGAATATAACCAAATGCTCTTCTGCAGGAGCCACTCTGTGAAGTTCTTCCCACCCACCGTGCCGAGGTGGCCCTGGTTGATTCTATATTTTAGTTAGACACCTTTTGACGGTTTTATTTTATTTTTCTCTTGCATAGCTCACAGAAGTGGACCTACGAACGTGAACATCGTCTGAAGTTGCACCAGGGGAGGTTTAGGTTGGACGTCAGGAGGAAATTCTTCCCGTAACGGGTTGTTAAGCGTTGGAATGGGCTGCCCAGGGAGGCGGTGGAGTCACCATCCGTGGGGGTGACTAAGAAAAGCCTGGATGTGGCACTTCGTGGTCCCGTTGCCGTGGTGGTGGTGCTTCAGCCACAGGCTGGACTCGATGATCCTGATGATCTTCTCCAACCTACTAAATTCAGTGATTCTGTGACTTTCTGTTGGTCGAAATGATTGCGGGCAAGGTGCAGAGCAGTTGCAGCAGGATGAAGCTGTGTGTGAAGTGGCAGAGGTGGGGCAGCGTCTCGCAGCCCGCCGACGCCGAGCACAGAAATTTCCTTTCCCCTTCTCTTCTCTGCTGGGTTTGTTTGCTTGTGCTTCAGGCTGCAGCTCTCTGTGCGTGCCTGTGAAATGCCTCCCGTGCTTCCAGGGCCGTATAAATAAATAATAACTGTTTAGAAGCTTTTAAAAGATACATAAGTGTATTTCTTTTCAGAGCTAAAATCAATGGAAACCTCAACGTTTTTATTTCGACGACAAAACAGCAGCAGAATAGCTGTGTGGGACCCCAGTGAAATAAGCTGCAAGTGTTAGAGACTCTATTTCTTTTAAAGAATTAGGATTTATAGTGCTGCAATGAATGCTGATTTAGAGATATTTTAAAGAAAATAAATCCCTGTAGGTTTTGTTTTTTTTTTTTATTTCAGAAGGGAATGTGTAATGATGGCTTTCCACGAATAATATTACATCAGGCAACCTCTGCAGAGTTGTGTTTCTCGTGCTGAAAGTTGTGGGGTCACATAGCAGGGAAAATCAGGAGGATTTTACAAAAACCTGTTGAACAGACTTCTGTTCCCAAAGAGTCTTTGCTGAAACCCAACACGTAAATGGTTTGGGGAAGAACAATATAAATCAGGTCCATAAGCCCTGATAATATTTTATAATGGATTTTATAATAAATTCTATTTTATCATGCATACCAAATTATTTTTATTAATATATTTTATAATAAATTATAAAACATAACCCATGAAGAGGGATTTTTCTCTGCAGTGGACTTGCTGATGGCTCTGCCTTACAGACGTAACACTGGTGGATGGGTTTTGCTCTGGAACGCTTTAAACCACCCAAACAGATATTCAACTGTGAAAGAAACATTTTTCTGTTGAAGAAATATCAAGAAAAATCTGGCACACTTGTTATTTTGTAAGGGAAAAGCTTTTATTCTAGAGGATAAATGAGATTTATAGATTCCTTTGGAGGAGCCATCCTTCTCTGGCTCTCGTGGCCCTTAAAATGCTTCCCAGGGTCCCATCAGTGGTAACTAAAACCAACTAGAGGTCCGTAAGTACATTTAAATTTTCCTAAATGGGCACCTGAACCTCCACTGGAAAAAGTGTAAGTATCTGTAGATCAAGAAGATTTCCAGTAATGTCTGATAGAGAGGAGAAAACAGCCACCAAAAGCTGATTTGCTTTTTTGGGGTCATCCCAAAATACTGCCAGAATTTGAGACTGGCCTGCTAATTCATGTCAGCCTTAAAAAGGGAGGGCAAATACAGTATATTTGTCTTTAAAATCTCTCTTGGTCACTCCTTGGCAAACAGGTTCATCATCCACAAGCTGGACTTGCAAGTACTTTGAGAGCACCCAAAGGAGTAGGAGTGAATCCTGATTTTTCCTGCCAGTTCTGTGTAATATGGATGTTCCAGGCTATCCACCCAAAATTGCATTTAGATTACATTACATTATACAGTAAGTGGCAAATCATCACTGCTTCCTTTGACATTCAGTGTAATAACATTAACCATGATGAATTTCCCTTTACTATTCATGTGGCCTCCATACATTATTCCAGCTGAATTCCATTGTAATGTAGCATTAATTAATGTCTGCTGCTTATCGAGTGGGACCCATTTCTGCTTTCCATCCCACTCTTTAATTCTTGAGGAATTACCCACAGAAATCCTGCAAAGACTCTCACTTCTACCAGGAAACCTTCATAGGATGGAAGGAGTCCAATTTTGGTGCTGATGCCCATTGCCACCCCAGTCTTGTGTCACACAAAGAGCTGTTTCTTTTGAGTTTAGCAGTAAAATGAGGTTTGCTGAGGAGCTGAGGGCATTTTTGAGGGACTCTGCAGATGAATTTCCTTATTAATTCCCTCTCCATCACCTTCCAAGTTCATCTTCGTACCCCCTCAGAGGCACTGGATGAAAAACCACTCCTGTGGTTGAAATAAAACCCAAAGGGGCAGCTCAAACCATTAATGAGGCTCGGTTTTCAGAAAAGCCACACAGAAATGCTGTGAGGGGGGAGCAGAAGAGCCCACCTGAGGCTCTAGCTTGATGAGGGTCTCCCTGCCGGGTGGACTCGGGGACAATCACCAAACCGCAAAGGAGAAATTCCTGCCCCCGCACTTTAAAGTCACGAGAGGCTCAAAGCTCAGCTGATCGAAGTTCTCCTGCCCACCTGTGATGCCTGCAAGGAGCCGTGTCCTCCTCGGAGTATGTTGGGTCCAGCTTAATTTAGAGGTTTTAATTAGGTCCTGGTCCTCTGAGCCGTCCTACCACAAGGTGTCATCCTTCCGACAGGCTCTTGTCACCTCCTCCGTCTTCTCCGGGAATCCCAAGCCTGGACTTCATATTTCTGTCGTGTCATCCAGCCTTGAAGGACCTCTGTGGTCATCCCAGAGTGATTTATGGCGACGGCTGATCTCCAGAAAACAGAAAAGTGAAGCCATTTTCTCCCAGTGACTGATTCCCTGCCAGGCTTGAGGACTCGTGACACGGAGAAAAAGTGGGTTTTTTTTCTCTCTGAGGAGCAAACAACAGATCCCTCCCAGCAGAGTGCAAGAGTTAAACCATGCAAATGACTCTAATAAGCATAATTTAAACCCGTGGTTTTCTTTTTATGGCAGTTTCATATTTGGTGTTTTATATTCCAATTTTCCACCTTTTAGTCTTGCTTCTTTCTTTTTCTTGCTGCAAAGCCCTATCACAAATGGGAGGGCAATTACTAGGCAAGCATGTAGTTCTTTAATTGAAACACTTATAGGTGTACACTTAAAAACTATAAAGACTTTTATGAAATAGCAATGCCTTAATAGGCTCTTGTGTGTGTACATTGTAATCCAATTCTGTACTCTTGGAGCATTGCTGGGGGAAGGTGTTAATTTATGGTTCCAATGAGCAATAAAGCAATAATAGTAATCTAAAGGTGCAATATCCCTTGTTTAGGGGGCATTTATGGTTATGTATTAAAACCATAAATATATTGGGATGTTGCAGAACTGATCTATATAAATTGAAAGATCTCCTCCCTTTAAAATGTGGGGTTTTCCAGCAGAAAAGCAGCCACGTGCTCGTGGTTCCTGTCAAATCCCGGTGCTCAGCAGGGACCAGGGCCCAGGTCTGAGGAGGATTGAAGTGACCACCTTCCCTCCCCTCCAGGTGAATTTGTTACCAAGTCAGGAAAGCAAGAGGCAACCTTATTTTAGTAATTAACTTAGTTCCTAAGTGTTGATGGCTGCCTCACCATGATTCCAGAGCTGGAACACAGCACATCCAGGATCATTTGCTGCCTGCTTTTGGTAACGATTCCTTTATTTTCCCTGTGTCAGTCATGTCCAAAGCCTAAACCTGGTTTTCAGTTGTTCCTGCATTGCTGCTCTTGTTTCTCTGGGATCCCAGGCCCTTGGGATCAGCCCAAGCCCAGGCTGTATCCCGTGGATCCCAGCTGGCTCTCGCTCAGGAGGAAGCAAGTTGTGAGTTTGGGTGGTTGTTGCCAGAGATCCAAGGAGTGCCCTGCAGGAACAAAATCAGCGGGAATCACCGTGCTCAGCATTAACCTGAGTTATCATTGTGGGGGGAGCTGCTTTTCAGGCACTGAAATCCAGGAGAACTTGGCATCTTCCCCCCTGGGCTGTTCTGTGTGTCTCCCAACCACACGATCTGGGCATCAAGTAGCTTATGAGAACCAGTTCTGGAGACGTTTTTTTTTTCCTGTAGGGATTTACCTGACCAGGTATTAAACCCCTGGTCTGCTTTTGGGGTAGCTCTGGGCAGGGATTGCAGGTTTGGGGCTCATCCACGTGTGTCCCAGCCCCGTTTTACCTCAGGAGCTGGAAGCCAGGAACATTTCCTAGGACACTGGTTGACAGACTTCAGCAAAAACACTTCATTTTAAACAAGTCAGAATACGAAAGGGTGACAGGAAGGGATAATTACCTTGTCTGCACCAGGTCTCCGGGCAGACACAGTGACATTTCAGAAATCCAAATGGCTTTGTTGTGTTATGATTGGGAAAAGAATGGAGGGCAGAGCCCCTGACATTACAGACTGCCAACAATTCCTCAGGGAAAGCAGGCAGAGTGCGTTTTTCCGATGGAAAAACCCTCTGTCCCTGCAGGAATGAGCTACCTGGAGTAAACACTCTGCTTTTGGAGTGTGGTTTAATCACTGGAACTGGGAGAGAACTGGAAGGCAGAGCTAACTGGCTTTAATTTGGAGCTCGCACAAGTTCCTCTGGATTTTTCTCTTCTTCCCCGTGTGGATATAGAATTACATTGGTGAACTCTTGTGAATGGGTTCGCAACGCTCTGCTTTGGGGAGGTGTGGATGTCCCAGGATTTACCTGGGTTATCTGGACATCTCATCAGGTCAGTGCTTGTCCAGAGCCTGATTTACAGGAGGAAATGGATGTGCTGCACATGGAATTGTGATAATAGAGAGCTCAGGGCAGAGGCTGCAAAATGTGTGTGTGCAAGAAAGATGCAAATACCTAAACTTATCTGCTAGAATTATGGAATGGTTTGGGTTGGAAGGGACCTTAAAACTCATCTTATTCCACCACTCTGCCACGGGCAGGGACACCTTCCACTATCCCGTCTTTCTCCAAGCCCCATCCAACCTCTTTCCTGTTTCCATCCTTGTAAATGAGGTTAAAATTACGTGTTTATTTTAAGTAAAGGTTGTGTGACTACAGATTGATTTTAATATTCAAACAGAGCTTTGAGACCTTCCAGAACAAAATTGTTTAGGAGCAAAGCTGTGCCCTCAGCAGTTTTTCCCCCTCTCCCTGCTTCCTGGTGACGGCTGTAAGTTTTCCTTTCCCCTCTCTGGTGAGACTGTCCCAGGAATCAAGTGCTCAGCTTGAATTTATAAGCTGCAGCACGAAAAGGTCCAAAGGAAATACGCCCCTTTAATAAATAAACAGAAAATCTGCACAATTTTCTAGCACCTTTGTAGCACGGCTCCCTTGTTTTCCCGTCTCATGTGCTTTAATGAATATATCCATGACCTGGTTCACTTCTTCCTTGGAAAGGCTGCTGACAGAAAGGCCCTTATCCTCCCTCCCAGGCCATGCCTACCCAGATCTGTAATTTTTATCAGCAACCAGCTGCTTGGCACAAGCTTTGCCAACTCAGCAACTCTGTCTACTCTTCCCTTGAGGAAATGTTCACCTTATCACCAAAGAGAGACAAGGGAGGGAAAAAATTCCATCTGTTACAGCTCAGAGGAAGAAGCTCCATAATTGCATGGGTACACAGGCTGCATATCAAATTTTTTTGTCTTAGGAAGCACTTGGGGAGTGCTCATTCTCCTTTTATTGTTGTTGTCTCCCTTGCAAGGGACCATGTTTCGTCTCCTCTGGGATAAAGAGCGAGGATTTTGGAGCAAATCTGTGGTTTAATGATGCCAGGGAGGTGTTTAGGACCAAAAATGCAGCCTGGAAAATCTGTGTGCTGGCCCCAGGTCTTAGGGGAGACCTTCTGACTCTTTCCAACTCCTTGAAGGGAGGTTGGAGCAAGGTGGAGTTCAGGCTCTTCTCCCAGGGAACAAGGGACAGGAGGAGAGGGAACGGCCTCCAGCTGTGCCAGGGGAGGGTCAGGGTGGACATCAGGAGGAATTTCTCCCTGGAAAGGGTGGTCAGGCATTGGAAGGGGCTGCCCAGGGAGGTTTGGAGTCCCCATCCCTGGAGGTGTCCAAGGAAGGACTGGATGTGGCCCTCAGTGCTCTGGGCTGGGGGACAAGTTGGCATCGGGCACAGGGTGGATTTGATGGTCTTGGAGGTCTTTTCCAGCTTCAGTGATTCCAGAATTCTGAGGTGTGGGCTGCCCCTACACAGACAGCATAGGGCAAATGTCCTTGTGTCCCTGGGATGTCTGAGCACTGAGCTCAGTGTTTATCAGATAGACCCTAAAATTCGTTTCAGTGGGACAACTGAGAGGTACAAAGTTGTCCCAGAGCTTGTGTGCTTTTCTGGCTAAGATCCACTGAATAGTGGATGTGAAAAGAAGTAATTTCTTGGAATTCTTTTTATATTGACCAAGTTTTTCCAAGTGTTGCTTTACAGAAGGACCTTAAGAGAGATTATTAAATAACTATTGTATTAAGTACCATTGCCTGTCTCTTGATAGCAACACCTTTCTCACAGGGGTTTTGGACTTGAACCCCCTGCTTTCAAATCCAGGGCTTTTTGGATTTAAAGTCTTTCTCAATTTATAGACTGTCCCCCACACCAGAGCTGCCTTTGCTGCTGCCCACCTTCGGTGTCTGCTCAGGGAAGGGCAGTGCCAGCCTGAGCTGGGAGGGCAAAACGTTCTCTGTGGGCAATAATTCTTTCATTAATCCATTTTTTTAGTACTATCTAGACTCAGTTCTGGAATCCTAAGCAGGAAATCCGTGGGGGCTTGGCTTGGTGCAGCCTCCGCTGGCTTTGCAGGTTCAGGGGACAGATGTGATTTCTGAGGGTTCGGTGTCATCTGTCTGCTTTCAAAACAAGCCACTCTCAGGTGATTAGGCCAAGCCACTCATTAGTCTGGGCTGTGGCACGACACGAGCACATCCCTGAAGTGCCTTGAGGGTCTCCCCCTGCCTCTGGAACACGGGGGATGCTGCTGGAACACGGAAGATGCTGAGGACGCTGCGTCCCCGGGGACCGGCGCCGCCTTTGTCGGGAGGTGTGAGGAATATTCCACGGCTTGAAAAACGTGCCTGGCGGTGACAGGCTGCTGGAGATCAATCTGATTAGCTTATCAAAGGGAAGATTAGAAAGCAACCTGATCGTGCTGTTTAAATATGTTCACAGGGAGAAAGCGCGAGGTACAAAGTATTTTTTAATCTAGCGGGGGAAGGTGTGACAGGAGCTGATGCCTGGAAGATTTAAAGAAATTATTCAAATGGTTAATCAGGGAAAAAATGCGGCAGCTTTGAGCGAATCTTAGGGCACCACGGTGAGAAAAAAAAAATCCCCCTACATGTGGTTGACAAAGAGTAAATTTTGCAGGAGTTCCTTGCATAAAGGGTTTGGGCCAAATGTCTTTTGCTTCTCCGCTGCTGGCTTCAGTTCTTTTGGTGTATTCAGACCTCAAATTGAATAGCAAGTGGTTCTGCTTTATTTGTTTTTATTGCTGCCAAAAGGAAAAAAAAAAAAAGTCAGAGTAAACAGCGGGATGTTTGCAACCTTCTTACATCAGGCAGATTGAATAAACTGGCTCACAGTTGATTGTTTTCCTTCAGATCAGTCGCTGCATTTGTATTTATTTGATTTTCCGGATGTAGCGCTGGGACTTTCGTCTGGTCCGGGGTTGTTTTTGCAGTCAGGGTTTCTGGCGAGGGAAACGGGAGCGCCAAGGGCGCTGCCTGTGCTCGGCAGCAGCGCGGGGCTTGCGGGATGCTGGTCCTCGGGATGACGGAAATAACGGGATGAATGAGCCGTGCTACTCGGGGGAGGCCAAGTCCTTCGTTAGAAACAGCGCTGAGCCCGATGCCCTCGTCTCCTGATGCCGAGCGACACCCCTGCAGGGGAAGCAGGAGAGCTGGGGTGAGGATGGCAGTGCCAGGAGCAGGAGGGGGCACTCCCAGGAGTTGGCAGGGAGGGGACGAGGATCCGCCCGCTCTGCGCTCGCTCCACTTTCCAAGACTCCATCTTGTGCCCACTGATGGCAAAAGCAAGTTCTCTGTTAACTTGAGCTCTGCTGCATCTTTGCTTCCCATCCAGGCATCCAGGCCCGGATGCTTTTTATCTCTCTCAGGCCTTGAATTTGCTAAACAATGCAAAAAGAGCAAAGTGAAGTGCCTGCAGCCTCCTGCCTCTCTGAATAAGTGTGGCACAGCCACGGTGTCGCCTGCAGTTACATCTTTTTATTCTCTCTTTTTTTTTTTAATTTCCCTTTCAGTGTTACTGGCTTTCAGAGAACACGAGAGAGAAAATAGGGCAGACAGCACACCGTTATTCCGGAATATCGATGATTAGTCTGGCGCCATCTCAGGGAGTTGTACTTCCAAAAAAACCCACACTTTTCTTCCCCAGTTTTCTTCGAAGACAAAGTAAGTTGGAGCCGTGTGACATCGCTGATCAGAGGGAGGAGTGAAAAAAAATAGTTGTTGGTGGTTTTTTTTTCCCTCACAAACGCAAACAGGTTGTGGTTATTCCCTTTATGCAAGGGCAGACTAATTGCAAGAACACTCATTAATTATGGATGATGTGCACAGTTTGGTTGCCAAAAAATAATATTTTTGGATATTGTTCACCAGAATATCACTTTACCCTACTGTCACCATTATCTTGCACATTGTGGAGTTTTAATGAACATATGGCACTACATTAGCTAACGCAAGCCCCTGTTTTCCCAAGCTAAGTTGTTTTTTCCACTCCCTGCAGCAGGTATTCTGTAAATATTTAAATGTATGGAAGGGAACCTGGAGCTGCTCCTCCTTTGCATTCTTATGCAAGTGAGTTCTGTCTGTCTGTGAATATAAAATGCTGCCACAGACCTGGCTGAAGGGACCAGTGCTGACCCTGCTGTAGGAGTCTGGCCCTAAATTAAATCACTCTGCAGCTTCTAATGTGTCCTCAGCTAATTCCCAAGTCTCAGCAAGCAGAGAATCTGTTGATCTCTGAAATATCTTTAGATATCACACTTTAATGTGAGAGTCTTCAAAGGATTTGGCTTTTTTTTTTTTTTTCCCTGCCGTAACACATTGTTTTAAAGCTGATCTCATAATTGTATTGATTTATTTTTTTGGTTCTCTGCGTCAAAGCACTTCTTTAATCAAAAGTAAATTATGTAAAGGCCGTTAGGGTCAGCCCAGCCAGCAAAATGAAAACTGCAATACATCATTTATTTGTAAATGTCAGTGAAATCTGCAGATCAATATCCTTCCCCGCGTGGTTGATATTTATTATTTTATATAAATCCTGAGGCAGCTGCTGGGTTGGGGTGGCCCAGCAGGGCAGAGTGGGGCAGGGGCAGCTCTGAGGTCGAGCTGAGGGACCTGGCCCTGCTCCCTGGCCCAGCCACACGTGCCGTGGCCAGTGGCAGATCTGCTCTCCCATGTTTGTGTCCCTCTGCCCATTCCAAGGATTCCACACCCGGCCCTTGGAGAAGGGCTGAGCACTCAGCTGTGGGTTGCTTTTTATTTTGGTTGATTTTCATCTGTGTTCAAGTGGCTGCCAAATCTTGATTTTCCAGGTCACTGCCACCTTTCCCACCTCACGTCCCACGGTCCTGACCCCAAACACCACCAAGTCCCGCTGAAACGTGGGCTGGGAAAGGCTGAGCCAACTTCAGGCTTCCTAAACTCCATCTAGTGGCAAAAAACTTGTCCTTTTATGATGGTGGGAATCCTGGTGGGTCTGGATTGGAGCTGAGCTCCCCCAGAGGTGGGCTCAGCTCCTTCAGTGTCATCTGAAAACTTGACCTGATTACTCCTGAGTGCATCCAGAAAGCAGGAGGAGTTGTTCTCCCAAGGGTTAAACCTGCTGTGCTGCTGTTCTGCCTGATAACAAAGGTGTTGGGTGGTGAAATAAAGCAATTGTGGTGTAATAAAGCAATCCTGCTGTAGCTGCCTCGGGGGAGTTCTGGCTGGCTGGTAAAACAGAAGCTTCTGTGGGTGTCAGATCTGTCCATCTTTTTATAGACTTCTATAGGTCCATGTGGGTCACTGTGCTATCTGAGCACTGTAAAAGGAAATGAAGGAGGATATAACACCAGATAGGATCTGAGCGCTGCTTTGGCTCTTAAATATTCAAAAGAATTTCATGAGGGATGGGATTAAAATGGAGAGATTGTGCTGATGCTCTGTGGAAAAGATGTTTATGGAAAATAACAATGGGCTGTTCCTGCCCGTGGAGGGGGTTGTTGGAGATGAGGCCACGTGGGAAGGGGGGTCCTGCTCAGGCTTTGGGGTTCTGTGCCCCACAGCTCCCTGTCTGCACCCAGTTCTGTGCCCAGGGGGCAGGAAAAGGGGCTGGGCGGAAAACTGTTGGTTCCTTGTGAGGGTTTTCTTTTGGTTGAGCCTCTCTGCCCCTGCAGGGCCTGGGCAGTCTGGGCTGAGCCCTATCCCTTTGGATGTGCAATGTGGGTAAGGGACAAGTGGGTTTTTTACATTTTGGGCCGGGCTCTGGCAGAGGACCCACCCCAGATGCCAACCCAGGACTCGTGTGCTTTGGCTGGGCCTCACTGTCAACACCAGACAAATTCAGATGCTGCAGCGAGTGCGTGTGTTTGGCTCCCCATGCACAGACCAAGGGCTTTGCTACAGCCCAGAGGGAGGGAATGGTTCCAAACATCCCTGGCTGCCTCCTCACACCGTGCCAAGCGAGGAGGGTACCAAGGGAGGCGTTCCAGCATTTAAAAACTTGACCTCAAAGCACAAAGAAACCAGCAAGGAGCAGCAGGCAGGGACGTTCCCTTGGCATGACCACGGGTTAACCTGCCCACTGGCATCATTCAGCAGGAGCTGCTGGTTACCCCGGTGTGTGGCACGAGGAGGAAGCAGGAATGGTCCCTTGGGGGGGAGATGATGAGAGGTGGGGGCACAGTTTGGCAGGAGGGGAACCCCCCGAGCGCCCAAAGGGGACGTTGGCTTGTGGGGCACATGCGTGAGCGGATCTGCTGTGGGAGAGGATCCCTCAGGAATGTTTAAACAGGGAGCACAGAGCGGGGATGGAGGGGCAGGGAAGGGGGAGGTGCCAGGTAATTGCGAGTGTGGATTAATGAGGGCAGACGCAGGGCGGCTGGAGGCATCACAGCAAGAAAATGATGCGAGGAGCTTTGCCTGGGGCAGGGAGAGCGGCTGGCTCCTTGCTGCAGGGATAACCCTCCTGGGCGGGCAGCAGGGAATGGGGAATACTGGGCTGAAGGACTGATTTCAGTGCCCGGGCTCTCACTTTAACCCTTTCCAGTGCTTGGGGCCAGCCCTGGAGATGTCCGAGCCTCGCAGGAGCTCTCAGCGTGGAAAAGCACAGACAGTGTTGGGATGACACTGGTCAGAGAGCGAGGGAGGTCATCGGGAACCAACTTCCCACTCTGGGACCTTCCCTTCCAGGCAAGAAATACTTCAGGAAGTAACTCCTTATGGCATAAGTCTAGTAACTGAGGGGGTAGTGGATCAAGGGTTGGACTTGGTGATCTCAGAGGCCCTTTCCAACCCATCTGATTCTATGATTCCTGGGGGCAGGGAGTGCTGTGTCCGATCCTTCACCATCAAGTGCTTCCCGAAATCCAGCTGCTCCAGCCATGGGTGGCTCCTGGTATTCCCAAAATTCCCTGTCAGAATGAGTGGGAAATCAAAGGTGGGGATTTTGGCGGGGGGGGGGGGGGAGGGGACTTTTTATTTC
>VZRE01015312.1:0-87527 GCA_013396775.1 Cephalopterus ornatus | reverse complement strand
AATGGGGGGTGGGTGGGGGGGGGGGGGGGGGGAAGGCAACTTTTTATTACGTTTAGGAAATCACGGTGCATTTTTCTCTTTATCAACTTTGCAGTCAGCAGATTTAACTGAGTGTGACATCCACGAAACGCAGTGTCAACCCTGCACTTCTGGGGTGAGAAAGTCTTGTGTGTTCATAGAACAAAACTCTGCAAGGCCGTTGCCTGTCCTACTGAAACAGAAAAAGGGAAGGGAAAGAGGGTTAAAAGCCTAAAGCCGTGATTCCACTTGGGATAAAACATCAAGAGCTTCTGTAAAGTTATCATTTAAAAAAAAAAATAAAGATTTGAGAACAGCTTGGCCTGGAACAATATTTCAGGCATGGCTAGCTGTTAAAAATAAGCTAATTCAGAAGAGCCACATTTAAATAAATATAATGCAAAGACATAATGGCACAGATAATAGTTTTGAATGGGGAATTCTAATGACTTCGAGGGCATTTTGCAGGGCAATTAATACACATGAAAATGCTGCTCTATTCAACTGTTGGAAAGAAAGGAAAATAAAATAAAATAAAGCAGGCAGAAAGAGAAAGGGAGATGGTTGTGACTGGTAAAAATAGGGTTTGATTTTCTTTTCAATAGGATCACTGCTTACAAACATAATAAAAGGAAAAATAAGCATGTCAGGTTCTATAATGTGGCTTGTGAAATCCCGAATGATTAGTTTCTAAAGAGGGGCAATTAGGAGCCTTTTGCATATGCATGTGACTTCTGTGGAACGGGGCTTTCTCTGCTCCCTTCTTCTCTCCCTCTTTATCAACAGGCTAAAAATACATTCCCCCCATTAAACCTCCGGCATCATCCCGCTGGATTCGGGAAGGGGGATTGGGGGCTCCGGGAAGGGATGAGGAGGGTTTAGGAGGCGTCGCTGTGCAGGGGAACGGCGGCTCTTTTTTGGGGGGTCAGGGTCAGCCGCCGGGCCCGCAGGGAGGGTCTTTCAGAGGGCTGGGGGTTTGCTGCCAGATGGGAGCTGGGAGCTGCCAGCGAGAGGCTCTTCCTAAAAATGCGAACTCCTCGTGAGCGAAGCGCTGGGGGAATCGCTCGGGAGGAAATCCCAGCGTTTATTCATCGGGAATGGGAACCTTCTCCTCACCACTGAGCACTCGGGTCCTTCCCCCGGACAGGGGTGGGAGTGGGACAGCAGCAGCTTTAGGGTTTAATTGATATTGTGGCGTTCGGAGGTCGGACTCGACAACCTCGGAGGTCTTTTCCAACATTAACGATTCTACAATTCTAAGTGCTGCTCCCAGAAAGGCTTCCAAAATAGTCGTTTGCTTCAAAATTCACCTTTCCCCAGATTTTCTAGCACCGGTTTTGCCGATGTTGCTCCATGGAGCAGAGGAGGGAAGGGTGTCCTCCTGTCCCCTCCAAGACGCCCGTCACGAGCTGCTGAACTTGCAGCAGGGATGGCTGGGGGACAAGTTCATGGCTCCCTGATGGAAGTGCAAGGGCTGATTCAGGCTCACAGTGGTCCCTGTGGATCTTTCAGTCCATAAACCTCCCCCCTGTGTCCATCTGCACCGGGAGTGAGCTCCCCCCGTCCTTGAAAAAGAGCCTGTCCAGATCTTTAGCTGCATTTTTTAAACGTATAAATAAATATTACATATGCTAACAGATGGTTCATTAGCCAGTTGTTATGGCAATCAGCATTTCAGCCAATTAAAATCCTTTTTCCTGGCTTTAAAAATGTCAGTGATAGGGACATTGAAATGCCCAGAGAATAAACAGCCCCTCTGTAGCACGGCACTAAAACAAAAGGTGTTTTCTGCAAGTTTATAGAGAAAGGATGTGAAGAAATAAAGCAAGAGTTTTAAATCCTTTGTGCTGAAGAAGTGACAAGGTGCTGGCCCCTGTGTATTAATTAGTGGGAGAGGTGTTGGGCATCTTGTCAGTCAAATTACCTGGAGTTTTGGGTGATCAGCTGGGAACCCAGGAGGTACATCCAGGGATTCTGAGTCTCCCAAGGGTTTGCCTGCAGAAGTGATATGGCAGGAATTATTTGGGGAGGGCTCAGAGTTCAGCACCTACAGGCAGGGTCTGACTTTTGCTCCTTGTGCACTGGAATTCCTAAGCTCATTTTCCAGGCAGTCTGGCATCCCTTGGCAGAGCTGCCCACCTGTGCCTGGAGGATGCTCAGCTGCCTGCAAAGTTCAAGTTCAGGCCTCACAGGCTGCTTTTTAGGCAGCAGCTCCGAGTGTCCAGGCCAGAGGTGATGCTAAACTAAAGGCATTTAAATTGGTCTTGTAGGCACCCCAGGACACCCAGTGACAGTGGAATGTGGGGCAGTCACAGGAGGAGGGACTGACGAAGATCCGCTTTCTCATTTCTGGTGTTTTCAGGGCTACATGTGCTTCCAGTAGCCAATAACTGTTCAAGTCCTAAAAATTCCATCCAACCACCTTTTCCACGGGTTGGTTTTGCATCTGTCTCCTGTCAGTGCTCGGCCTCTCCACCTTGGGGCTCTGTACGCAAGAATAAAATAATGGCATGGGAAGGCAAGACCTTTTCATCCCAAATTAGTGTGGTAGCAGGACAGTCCCTGGCGTGGGGAGAAAGCCTGGGCTGGGAAAGCATCTTCTGCCTGCAGCTGGCCAGGAGGCATCAGGTTGTCCATATCCCTTGGGTATGGACGGATGGGGGCAAAATCCTTTAAACCTCTTGATCAGAGAGGGTAAAACAGGGCTTTTACACCCCTCCTCCACCCCTCTCCTGCCACATTCCAGGGGCTTCTGCTCCTTCGGCAGCCAGCACAGAGCAGGAGCCTGGATTTGATGAGTCACAGGCTTAGCAGGGTCGAGTCCCTTTTTCTAATCTCTGCTGTCTTTTTGCAACCGTTTAGAGGAGCAAAAAATAGCTCCCACAGACAATCAGAACAGATTATTTTAATGAGAGCTCAAAAATGAGAAACAAATGGCTCAAATTGAGCCTTCAAACATTTCCCCTGTGCGTCTGCACGGAGCCGCGCGATGCCTGAATCAGCAGGTCTGCGGCACGAGACGCCGCTGTCGGGAGTTTAGTTTTTCAACCCTCTTGGCTTTTTTTAATCCCAGGAGCTGAGCTGAACATCCCAAGTGAAAGCTGCACGCTATCTGCAGCTCCATTTTCTGCTTGTAATTGTCTTTTATCTGCTGGAGTCGGCAGTGCCCAGCTCACATCTGCTCCTCGCTCGCTCGGTGCGAACGCCAGAGAGGCAAACAATCATTTTCCCTGTATGTGCTCCAACAGGCACAGGTAGGATGAAGCTAAAACCTTTCAAAGCTCTTTCCATCCTCTCTGGGTTATATATCCATCTTTTTGATGGCCACTGTTGGCTTATTCTGATTTTTTTTTTTTCCGTGCTGTAAATAGAAAGTACGTGTTCAGTGGATCTATCACAAGCTTTGGGTTGGAAGGGACCTTAAAGATCATCTCATTCCAACCCCCTGCCATGAGCAGGGACACCTTCCACTATCCCAGATTGCTCCAAGCCCTGTCCAGCCTGGCCTTGGACACTCCCAGGGATGGGGCAGGCACAGCTTCTCTGGGCACCCTGTGCCAGGGCCTCCCCACCCTCCCAGCAAAGAATTTCTTCCTGAAGATAAAGATCCAGACAAAGATTAGGTCAGACTGTTTTGTTCGCCCAAAAAGGTTGTTTGTTTGCTTCAGAGACCCCCCAACAGACCAGCACCCTCTGCTCCTACCCTGATGTGCCCCAAAAGTGGATTCTGCAGCAGAGGTAGAAGCTTTAAGAATTATTCTGGCGTATCATCATGTCTTTGTGTTATCCAGAGAACTCCCCACGACCCACAGAGATATTTTTCCCTTCCTTTTGTTTCTTTCATCCTTTTTAGCTTGTGATGGCAGGTCCAAAAGCTTTAAAGCTTCTTCTCGATGGGCATAAAAATATCATGAGTACTTGTTTAAACATCAGAAAGGTATTAGCTCAATTTTGCACTTCAATGCTACCAAGAATGTTTAGGCCCATTGGGCATGAATTTAATTTTCTTACAGGCTGCAGAGAGGAGAAAAATCAGCCTCCCTATCTTAGCATTAACTGCTTCTCCCTGCGACGACTCAGAGCTTCACCTTTCCGCTGCTCCAGGCTCCAGATGGCATTAAAATGACGTTCTGAGCGGGCAGATGCCCCCCCAGTCTCTGCCCTGAGCTGTCTTGCCCCCCTTGCTCACTGCTTGCACACCAGCCCCGTGGTCCCCTCACAACATCAACCACCAGGCAAAGCTTCAGCAGGAGAAGCAGCAGCACTGCAGTGGGGTCACCATAACTAAATAATTTATCTAAACCCCACCGCGCTCCCTGTGGCAGGAGAAGATCCTGCCTCACCCCATTAGCAGTGAGCCATTGGGTCTAAACGCATAAAATCAGATTGGTGATTTTTGAATAGTGAATTAATGAGACATTTTGGTGACAGATACAAAAGCGGCACTTTTTTTTTTTATTTTTTTGGATGTTTTTCACTCATTGCCACCTCAGAGCCCCAGATGCCTCAACATGTGTGTGCACAAGTGATGTCAGGCTCTGAAGACGTCGGGACAGCAACTCCTCCTTTTTCAAGGATACGGGAATGTCAATAGTCCTTGTCGCACGTGGGGGGAAAAATTGCCTTTTAATGGTCAATAGTAATAACCAGCCTTTTTAAACTTGCATGAACAAGATACATACAATCTATGGGCTATGAATTATGCACGTCCCTGCAATGGCTGCGAGGTAGGAAATGGTCCCAGTCCCTGTGTCCCAGTCACCTTTGCCTCTCCTGGGCTTTGTTGCAGCTCCTGCACTGGTGGCTGTGGTGCATCTCCCTGGCACCTCCCCTGGCACCTCACTGGGTTGATTGCAGGGTCTCATTCCCACCCCAACTTCAGTTCAGGGCAGATGTTCAGCTGGGGAGGGTCAAATCTGTGCTGGAGGCTTCTGGCCCCCCCCCCACGTTTGATTTTAGTTCATTAGTTTGGGTTTGATATGTACCAACAGNCCCCCCCCACATGTTTGATTTGAGTTCATGAGGATGGGTTTGATATGTACCAACAGGAGCCTGTGGAAAACACAAGCCCTTTAGGGCAGTGGTGGCCGTGGTAACAGCAATATTTCTGATGCAGGCAGTAATTCTACCAAATGTTTGGATCATTTTCTACATTTATGTGCTCTAAAAAAGTCCTTCTCTTCCACTTGCTTCTTGCCTACGAACAGAGGTGCAAGGCCACAAAAGGATTTGGGATTTCAAAGGAATTTCCAGCTCTGAGTGTGGACATCCAATCAGCTCTAATGGAAATGTGCTCTTAGGGGACTTGGAGTCCAGATTTAGAGACTGCACCGAGGCGCAGATAAGCCTTAGGAGAGCATCCAAAAATTACAGATTCCCTTCTGTACTCTGCCCAAACATTGGATCCTTTGAAGCTTGCCCAGGGCTGCTGGGCAGGGGATCAGAGCCACAGGGAGAGAGGTTGGAATCGTGAACCAGAGCAGCGTGTGTTAATAAAAACAAACAGGACCGAAGGCAAACTCCAGTGCTCCCAGTGCCTTCCACCATCTGCACCCTCGCTGGGCTGGAGCACACAATTCCATAGGGAATCAGATGCAGCAAGTGCCTCTTGGTGCAGAAGAAGCTTGTGGATGCTGATCAAGACACAGGTGGAAAAGGATTCCGATGGCAGTGAATAAGTGAAGAATGTTTTAAAAGCTGAAAGGATGTAAAGATGAGACCAGAGAAAGCAAAAGGAGTCAAATTTGTCTTAAGCACACAAATAACCCTGAGGGTTTGGGGAGAGTGTAAGCTGGGAGAGAGGCAGAGCTAGTCATGGGAGCACGAAGTACAGGAGATACTTGGAAAAATCCCTGGGGGATGTGAGGGTTCTGTCGGCAGAGTGGTGTGGAGGCAGGATTTGGGGGGGAATCAGGAGGTGATGCTCTGAGATGTGTCAGGTTGGGTGCCAGCAAAGGCCCCCCCTGTGCCCCAGCTGGGGGCACGTGTGGGGTCCCATACCTGGTCCTCCTCACACAAGGTGCAAACCTTCCCCTTTCCCTTCCTGCCTGTCCAGTTCCCTGTCCCTAAGGAAGGGAGCCTGCAAGAAGCTGTGGAAAAGTCCTTACAGGCCCACAACCTCTGTCTTTTAAAAGTAGGACACTCTGAGCACAGGTACACGTTATTCATCACGCAAACCCCCAAACTACCATTTTATCTCCCTGCCAAATCATAATCCTCTTCCAGCTCCCCAGGGTTCTGCTGAAGGTATTTGATTTTTTTTTTTTCCTCTCTGTCCCTTTCTTTTAAAACCCATTTCATTATCAAATGGTGTTGGGGGAACTGATCTGTAATGAGGAAGCTGGCACAAGTCCCAGAGTGATCAGAGGGGCTGAGATTCAGCGAGGTTAAGCTATCGCTCCGAAAAAAAAAAAAAACCACCAAAATTGTAAGTAATTAAAATTAATTAAAAATCATTAAACAAACCTTCGTGGCTGCCTGTCTCACGTGCTGCTGAGTTGACTGCAGGCTGTGCCACCATTCCAGGCTGTGGCAGTGTGGAAAGGGATGTGGAAGGCTGTTATACCTCCTGACACAGATGGTTTGGCCAAGGAGTGGGTGCTCTTGGTGGAAGGGTTGGTTTTGTTCGTGTGGTCCCGCCCTGTGGGATGAAGCTTTTATTCCTGGTGCTGACACACTTTCCCTGGCTGACCAGGGGACAGTGATTTAGTCTTTGTGAACTTGGATTTGCAGCAGCAAAAAGGGCAATTTGTCCTTTTCTCTCAATATTACGGGCACGTACGGTCCCCGACGGGCAGGAGCCTTGCTCTCACCGGGGATCTCCAGGCACTCCAATATTACTACTGCTAATACTTATATTATAAAGGTTAATACTAACCTATAGGGCTGTTCATTTAGAGGGGGGATTTTGTGATTGCCTGAAAAATTCTGTCTCCTTGCATTTCCCAAAGAGAAGCAGCACATCCCAGACCTTCGGAGTCACCCCCTGGTTAAAACCTCCACAGCAACATGGCCAATGACCAGGGTTTGCCTCCTGCAAGAGCCTCCAGCAAATCACCTCCCCTGGAGCCTCACAGAAGCTGCAAAAACATTTGCATTTCTGGCGTTCTCGCTGAGAAGAAATAATAAAAAAAAACCCAGAAATGCTGTTACTTCTCTGGAGGTGCGCAGGGAGCTGTCACAATATTTGACAATTCGTGCACCAGGAGTGACCCAAAGTTAAAGCTGTCAGGCATTGTTATCATCCTTAAGGGTGGCGTGTTCCTCCCAGGCTGTGTTATCCCTGTCCTGTCCCTCCTCCCATCCCAAGTGGATGATTCCAGCCCCATTTCAGGAGTGATGGGTTGGGCTGGGGAGAGCCCTTTACCCGTTTCCATGGTGATCAAATTACCTCTTTCATTCCAGGTCAGGAGGTTAAAATCATTGACGAGGACGCTCCGACGGGTTTGTGTTTCCCTGCTTTTCCTGCTCCCAGCCCCGAAGAGGATGAGGAATCCACAGCTCGGCGTTAAGGTACCCGGGGGTGCCGTTTGTTACACCACTGCCTGGGGGTGAGCGCACAGGTCATCATCACCCTCCCAGAATCGTTGGCAGTAAATACTCAGACCTCACGAGGAGGGGGGTCAAAATACGGGCTTTCCCCTACTGGTGAACACAAGATGAGGTGCACGAGGAGAGCAGGAATTCCAGACATGGGGTGACTCGTCCCAGCCTGTAGGAATGAGCTACGCTCAGAGGAGGTGCTCCAGAAGAGAGGGGATAGATTTCCACCAGCTTATCCTGCTCCCTAAAGGATGGAAATCCACTATCCCCTCAAAATATTTTTCTAATTTTAATAATGTTTGTCATGACAATCACAGAGTGGTTTGGGTGGGAAGGGACCTTAAAACTCACCCAGTTCCACCCCCTGCCATGGGCAGGGACACCTTCCACCATCCCAGGTTGCTCCGAGCCCCATCCCTGGCCTTGGACACTTCCAGGGATCCAGGGGCAGCCACAGCTTCTCTCCTATGGCAAAGCCCAGCTTTTCCACTGGCTGCTGTGCTCCGTGGAGCCCATTCCATCCCAGAGCTTCTGAATTTTGCATTTGCTTTACGCTGGTGCCCGGAGATCACAGGGCAACACAACATGTTCCCTGCTTTGTACTGCTCTTTTATTTGTTTTAGGAGGTGGAGGGGAGCCTTTTCTACATCTGGCCACAGGCAGGAGTTACTCAGAGATCGTGTAGGGAGGGCCCAGGTCAGGGCACGGGGCACTCCAGGGCTCCCCCCTCCCTGTTTTCCGCAGGGCTGTTTTCCAGGAGCAGCCCAGTATTTCCACCAAGTCCATTTGTTATATTTGCCAGGTCTCTCTCCATCCCCTTTGAGCCTTAGGAACATCAATAAACGCTGTGAAAAAGTCTGGTGTAAATAACAGGAGTTTCTGCCTATTCTAATCAATAAAATATTGTTTATAGGAGCCCTCGTGGCTCTCCCAGCTCCAGTGAAAGGTCTGTCAGTGGTTTTATAAACTTGCTTTTCAGGTGGCTGTAACTTGGATGCTGGGAGTGCTCGTCTGCCACTCAGGATGTAAATCAGTCTGATGTGTTTAAGTTTTGTAGCTTCTGGGTTTGCTGTTTCTTTAAAAGACAAGTGGCTGTATATGGCTTTTTTTTATTATTATTATTTTTTTCTTGCTAGACTGTAGCTTAATAAAGGAGGTGCAGAGGGTGGATGGATGTGTTTTTGCAGTTAAACTATATCGATGTCTTCTCACACGTAGGGAGAAGGAAACAAGCAAACAAACAATGTTTTGATAGATTCCCACTATCTGCATTTAAAAGCCAAGCACCACACAGAAAGCACAATAACTACATCCCATAACTCTCTCACTATACAAAGCCAAACTGGGCAATGCTATGGTAAATTATTTCCTCCTGCTGCCTGCATTTCAGACTCCTTATTTTTCTAGATTTCATATCTCTCAGCCTTTTCATATCACGGCAGACAGATTCAGTGTACGTAGCAAAACAGACCAAATCCCATCTTCGATTCTCAAAATATTAGTTGAGTCCTTACAGCAATATTTGATTTATGGAGTACTAAAAGAATATAAATAATTTGTTCTTGTTTTCACAACAGAAGTTGCCAGATGCAAAGCTAGAAATAAGGGATAAAAGGTCCGTGCTTGCTGTTGGGCATCAAAATCCTTTAATGATTTATTAATGGCAACATTTTTATTTTTCATATAGCCTGTTGTTATATGCGTGTCTTTTTATTTCCTTGCACAAAGGTCAGTGTTGGGAAAAAAAAACAGTTGGAAAGATGATTAAAAGAGCTCGAGAAACCCCCAGTGAGCTTTGGCCTTGTAAGCTGTCTGAAGTGCTTTTGAGATCTCTAGTCCGTAAATACTCACTTGTCTCGCTGTCAGACCCAGGGACAGGAGTTAAGGGGTGGATGCAAGAGGCAGCTTTGCAGGACCATCGGTGTCTGAGCGAAAAATGAGCTGTTGGGAGGCACCACTCGTGGGCAGCTTGATCTTCTCTAGTGGTTGTTCCCTTTGAACTCAGCCAAGAGCCCATTGGAAGCCCGTTGCTGGTTCTGCCTCTACACCTCCTTTCTGTCCCTCTGTGCAAGGGTTGCCATCCTAGCTCTGAGGGAAGTTTCTCTGCATCCTGTCATGCCAGGCAGAGCACCAGGCATTTCTCCCACTGTCAGCAGGCAGCAGTGTGAGCAGCTTTTCCTCCCAGCTCCGATCTGGGGAGGTCTTTTCCAGCCGTCGTGATCCTGTGACTCAGCAGTGGCTCCGATGAAGTGTCGCTGCCCAGTGTTTCTCTTCTGCCAGCAGTTCTTGGATGTTTCCTCTCCACTGTTTGTCTTGTCCCTCTGGGGCACGTTGTGTTGGGTTTCTCTCTCATACCTGGGCTCTATCTCTGTCACCTCCACAATGACAAGTGTGGAAGTGTCCAAGGCCAGGTTGGACGGAGCTTGGAGCAACCTGGGACAGTGGAAGGTGTCCCTGCCCATGGCAGGGGTTGGGATGAGATGAGCTGTAAAGTCCTTTCCATCCCAAACCATTCCATGATTCTATGATCCACTGCAGGGATGAGGCTGTGCCAGGGGTTGGGGTGCAGCAGGTAAATGCCAGGAGCTTCCAGGCTGTGATACACTTGAGCGGAGGAGCTTTAAACCAGCAGATTTCGGAGCTGTTTGTGAGTTCGGGCTGTTTGCAAGGAGCCCTTGGTTTCAGCATAAATAAATATGTGATTATTTATTATTACAGCCTTAGAGTAAGGAATTAATTGGGTCTCAGATTGTTATCCTCAGCTTGGCTCAGGTTTGATAAGGTGCTTAGGATGGTTCTGAGCGAGGAGCCTCCCCGTTGTCGGTGTGGGCTAATGAGTCCATCAGCAGGGGACAGAGTGGCCAATAAAGCCATTGCAGGGAGGTTATCAGGGCAGCACACATTTCCATCTTAACTAGACAGAGAGGATAGAGGAGGTCTGTAACCTTTAAATATGCAAGTGCTTGGAGGGCTGAGGGGAGGCAGAGGAGGGAGGTCCCCCACGGTGGGCGCTCGGCAGCGTTGATCCCATCGCTGTGAGCCTGTGGCTGGGAGGCAGCAGGAGCTGGATGTGCACTGAAAGAGCACTTTCAGGCTTTAACTCAGTTTTATATGTGACCTCTGCGGAGTGGAAGCTTCACTCAAAAGGGAAACACCATCATAACCCAATCTCCCTGGTTCTCTTCTGCTAAGCCACGGCAGCCGTGTTGACCCCCAGGTGAGACACCACCTGGGTCAGCTCTGAACAGCTTTTATTGCTCACAGTCAGGGATTTATATCCCTTGGATCTGGGGAACAGTGAAACACTCCTATTTTGGTGGGAGATGGCCTCTTGTACCTGCAGCTTCCAAGCCCCCGTGGCAGTTTCAGTGATGTGTTATCAGCATTTCCCCTCCTCACTGTGTTATTTGCCCACCTCCTCCTGAGCAGTGATACCCATTGGAGAGAATGGGGGATCAGATCATTGCTTTATTCAGATGTAATTCACTAAAAGTATCCTGGGTCAGGAGTTCAGCTGAAAATATGATTAACTTCTGGGGAGCTTAGCATATAAGCCCATGTAAAATTCCAGCTTGAGGCGAACTGCTGGCCTGGGTTGGGACTTAACCTTTTGACTTGTTGCTGCAGCTGATAAGGAGGGTCCACTGGAAGGCAATTCAGAGGTTTCTCCTAGCCCTGAAATCAGAAATGCCAAGGGACCTGCTCGAGGCTCTGAGGACAAACTGTGCCCTGAGGCAGCTGAGAGCTGGTCACTGCAGGGCCAGGCTCCGTCTCTGCTGAGCCCTGCAAACTCCAACAAAACTTCCCCCAAAAATGAACAAAGGGAATGCAAATAGCTGTGTTCGTGGAGCAGAAACAGCAGATTGGAAAAGAAAAGAATTTGTGGCCTGAAATTGTGAGGATACTGCGGGATGAGGGTGGGGAGGCCCTGGCACAGGCTGCCCAGAGAAGCTGTGGCTGCCCCATCCCTGGAAGTGTCCCAGGCCGGGTTGGATGGAGCTCTGGTCTAGAGGAAGCTTTCCCTGCCCATGGCAGGAGGGTGGGACAGGTTTTTAATGTCCCTTCCATCCCAAACCACTCTGAGGTTCTCTGTCTGCGTTTCATCTCTTGGACAAACAGTGAAATTTCTTGCCACAAATTTCCCTAAGCATTATATTGAGCTAGCAGTGGTGACTCGAGCGTTATATGTGTTTTTGAAGGACACAGGCATATGTTAACACTCTCACAAACACACAGAAACAACCCTTTCACAAACACACGCAGAAACTCGTCAGCATTACTGAGTGCAACAGATGTAACAGAGCAAAAAGAGCTCTGGAAGCAAGTGGAGCCGTTGTCCTTCTGTCCACAGCCAGGCTTGAACAGCTCTAAACGTCCAACAACAGGGACACAGAGAAACCTTTACAAAATAAACCGTATTTACAAAACATTCAGTATCTGTGAAAAGCACGTGGAAGGATCCTAATACAGAACAGCTTCATCTGACAACAGAGCTGCAAACCTCTTGGTGTGGAAATGCCTGTTTCAGCTGTTAAACAGGGCAGTATTCAAATGGAAAAGTCTCCCTTCCTTTTTAATCATGGAAAATCTCTGCCCCTTGAAGTGGGTAGATTTAGAACGGTTTTACAGTGGTGTTGTCTGGGAAAAAAATGCCTTTGCCTGTAAAAGCACAGGTTCTTTTAATGTGAGTTGTCATCTAAATAATTCCATATCATCAAGCAAAAAGATAATTTATAAGGGGGAAAAAATATAGCAGCTTAAAGTCTCAGATAGAGTCACCCACAAAATTGCTTATGAATGTGCTATTAGTTTGAGGTAAAAGTTAATGGAGAAGCTGGCTGGCCTCAGGGGACTAATAAATAGGATACTAAGTCTTTCTGCTTTAGGGCACTGTTTCAAAATTGGTCCAAGTCCTCAGTGATTTGAAAGAAGTTCCCATTTGATGCTTATTTGTTGGTCTAAGTGAGATAATGCATTGATGAGTCTCAGCCTGATTCCAAGTGAAAACCAGTTCCAGAATGATAATTTTTATTACGGAAATGCTCAGAGGGCATAAAGTGTGTCTGGATTTATAATTCCTGTACATGGTACAAATCTTTACCCCCGAGTGAGTGCAAAGGGAATATCCATAAATAAATGTGGGGCTGCACACACGGCAGGAGAGAGGGAATAAATAAGTCTGGTGCATGGGAGCAGTGCTTTTACTGCTCCTGGATGATCTGTTCCCCATCCCTGGAATGTCCAAGGCCACGTTGGATGGGGCTTGGAGCAACCTGGGAGGGTGGAAGGGGTCCCTGCCCATGCCAGGGGGTAGAACTGGGTGATCTTTAAGGTCCCTTCCTCATTCCATGAGGATTTTTCACATGATCCTTCCCCCAAAAGGCAGATTTTACTGTACAAAGGAGAGTTTCCAGGTAGTGCAAGTACATTAATTTTAGATTGTCGTGGGTACAGTAAAAACAACAGCACTGAAGGCAGCTGTCATCCCAGCAGCCTGACTGTGTTGGAAATAACCAGTACAAATTGTCACATATAAACTGTGACAGAAAGAGAAATAAATTATATTAAGAGTTCTTATAAACCACCCTCTACTCTAGGTTTTATGAATAGGAGCACATCTTACCAGCTGCTGTGAAAGGTGGACAGTTAAAGTAGGTATTTCATTGGTTCTGACCCCAAACTCTTCCTCCCAAAGCCTCATCCCTGCTCTGGGATACCTGGCCATGTTTGTGCTGTGTGATTTAAGTTTGGCAAACACATGTAACCTAAATGCTGAACATCTCCCCTCTCCTCTGAGCTTGTGCACTCACCCCGGGGTTCACTCAGCACACCTCCATGGTTGGCCCAGAGCATTCTCTGAGCATCACAGTGATAAAGAGCAGCTTCCTTTGTGACACTCATAACATCATGTTCCTGCTGGTTCAGGGCCCTGAGGTTTTCCCTCTCTCGCAGAATCCTAGAACCACAGAAGGATTTGGGCTCCAAGCTCACCTCATTCCAACCTCTGGCATGGGCAGGGACACCTTGCACTAGACCAGGTTGCTGGTCACCAGGTTACTCTCAAGAAAAATAAATAATATGGCCAGCAGACTCCTTTATGTTATCTGCAATAATGAAGCTTAATTGACATTTCATACCAGTCCTGAAGCTCTCTGAAAGCCACAGATAAACCACCTCACTCCAACACAGGGCAAGTTACAAGTGTCAGAGAGGAAAAATGCTTGCAATTTGTCCTGAAAACTCACCCCTCAACTTAACAGATTAAAAAAAACCCCATCCCTTGCAGAGGAGGTAGAGCTTGGTGGGTTTGGTGTCTGTGCTGTGCTCCTCCCCTCTGCAGTAATTTATCAATAATTCCATTGCTCAGAGGGCTTTTGAGTCTGGGCTGGGGAGGTTTAGCACGAGCAGGAAAAAAACCAAGAAAGGATTAGATTAGAGGATTAGACATTAGACATTTATATGGATATGAATGGTCTTTGCAGCTACATCAGCCAGCAGAAAATTACATGGGGCTGATAATCTTCATGCTTCAGGGCCTAAGCTGATCATGAGAGCTGGTCAAATTATTTGTTGTGAGTCATTTATTTGAAGAATTCAGCCCTTTTCTGTTTGTGTGCGGATCATGATTTTTATTAATACACTTCTTATTCAGGACAGTTTGACGGCACTTTGCATGGCTGGGGCTGAGCTGTAAATGGTTTATCATGGATATTCAATCAGTCATTTCCTATCTGGGGTTTATTCTCTGGGAGAGGGAGGGTGAGGAGAGAAGAAAGAGCATCCCACGGGTAGCACTGAGCTGTGAGATAGAGCAGAGCCCTCTCCCTGCTGCCTTTCTGCTCAACCTGGGCCTGTCCATCAGGCATCTTTTCCCTCTGAGTTAACAGAAAGCTGGAAATTTGCTGCTGATTGACATCGAAAAATTAAAAATACTGATGAATTCACACTGAACAGGCAATAAATTGGGGCAGGCGAGCCAGGGCATAAGTAATAAATAAGCAAATGTTTATCTGTTCTGGAGGAGCCCCAGGTTGAGGTTGGAGGATTTAAATAGCAACATTTTCTCCTCCTGGCTGCTTCAAGGTCCCTCTTTGGCAGGTGAAGCTCCACCTGTGCAGGGGGTGTGTGGCTTCCAGCCCAGGAATGTCACCCTCCTCCAAGTGACAAGTCCCCAGATGGTTCCACTCCACAGCTGGTGCTGCCCCAAGGCTCCTCTGGAATGAGGGCACCCTCCACCCAGCGCTTCCTTAAAAAAAACCCCATGTTCCGTGTATATTTACACACTTCTTTTACCTTTTTCTGTGTTTCTATGAGGTTTCCCTCCTCTTGGAACACTTTCTGAGCTGCTGATCCGGGAGGGATGGGAGCAAAAAGGGGGAAGATCAATACAAATTAAAAGCAAATTAAAAAATGTACGAAGGGCCGAAGCACATCGCTGACAATCCATTAGCCCCTGATTTATAGTTTTGTGACCCAGCATTGGTTGCTGTGAGGTAGAAGTGATCACAAAATCTATCGGCTTCCTTGGTCTGCTCAGAGAGACTCATACAACCATAGAAAATCTCTCATTTAGGTTAAATTGAATAAGTTGGTGTAGTGGGAGGTGTCCCTGCCCATGGTAGGGGGTTGGAATGAGATGGGCTTTAAGGCCCCTTCCGACCCAAACCATTCTGTGATTCTCTGAAATCCCACATGGCCAATACCTCACCTGTATTTAAAGGTGTTTGTTATTGCTCTTTAGCAGTGAAGGGGCCCTGGCACTGGGGCATCACCTAAATCCTTGAGCCCACAGTGGGTGGGAAAGATAATTAACCAAGGAGAGAGAAGTGTCTCCCTGCCTGGATGGATCAGCCCAGCCTCAAGCCTGTGCTTGTACAAAATCCTTCCAGACCCTGAGTTTTAGGCAGGAATGCTACCAGCAGTGTTCCTGGCAAACTCCAGACCCTCATTAGCTGCTGAAATCTCCTCCTGTTGCTTTCCTTGCCGGTTCAGTACAGATAAACTCAAGCCTAAGAAAAGCACCTAGAGCCATCCCTGCTCCCCCTGCCCTTCAGCACCTCCGGCCTGAGCCTCAAAAGCTCTGTCACCGTGGTGGTGGGGTCATTATCTCTTGCATTTTGGGGAGCAGGATGGGCTGGGAGTGATGGCAGCTGCCTGGGAGCCTCCTGTGCCCAAACCTCCAGGCCAAAGCCTACAGCTGACACAAGGAACGTGAACACCTCTGCATAGCTTTGAACTCCTCAGTGCACCTCTCTGCCTCATTCAAGTACTTCCTTGGTACATTTTCTAAGTTCATGGGTGGGTTTTTTTTCCCCCTTTTTCTCAAGCTGGTTCCCCTCGAAGCACCGATTAATAGCTCTGAAAAAAAAAAATCACACTCCGGTTGCAGAGAAGTTTATGCGGTGACAGCTTTCCTAACACGTCTGTGGAGCTTCACAAAACATTGCAGAGCAGAAACGTGTGTGTGGATGTGACTCTGCAAACAGACGTGTTCTCTGCATCCCCTTTGTAAAGGGGAAACACAAACCCAGGGAAAACTGGGCAGGGCTTTGACAAACAGCCCCAACCCCTGCAAAGCCCTTTGGTGGGTATGGGAATATCACAAGATGTTCCCTGACCACGGGAGCAGAGTTAGGAGTAATAATGTTGTCTCACTGCAATGTCTTATCACTGTTTTAGCAACCTGACACTCGAGTCACCTCATATTATCACTTCAATGAATCCATTAAGCTCTAAAGGCTGTGGAGACCTGGATGCATCAGCAATGAGGGCACAAACTTCCATCCCTGCTGCCTGAGGAGGGGTGACGCTTGATTTTGTTTAAAACCTTCAGAAGGCAAACCAGTGTGGCTATTCCATAGGGACAGACAGAGCTGCACCTGGAAAAAGTGGTGCTGGTTGTGAATTTAGGGACTGAAGTGCTGGGGAAGGTGCCAGGAAAAGGTGGGTGTCAGGGAGGGATGTTACCATCAGTGCCTGATCCCCTCTGGCAAATCATCCTGGGGAGGAAGGGGAGGAGCTGCACAGGAGCAAGAGGATTCTGACACCGTGGTGGCTTCTCCGTGCCAGGAATTTGGGCTGGAAAGCTGGATGCAGGTGAAGAGCTGTGGTGTTTATACAAGTGGAGCAGCCAGCACCAGTTAAACCAAGAGGCACTGCTGGTTCCTGGAGCATCTTGGCAAATCGAGGGCCTGAGCCAAAAATAGCAAGTCAAATTTTGTGATTTTAAGTACAAAATAGTGCACTTGGGAAACGGAGCCCTAATCATGTGCAAGCAATGAGCACTTGCTCCAAAAATGGCCTGTGAAGTGTTCCTGGAGAGTTCTCTGAAATCATAAGCTGAAGCCTCAGCAAAGGGCAAAAGGCAACAGAACTGTGTGAATTATTGAGGAGGAAATGGAAAACGGAACAAACAAAAGAAAGCTTACATGGCTTTATAAATCCTTGGCTTGCTCCCAGCAGCTCAGGTCTTCCAGCAGCAAAATGGCACCACAGAACTGGAAAAGACAAATGCATTGGCAATAGGGATGTCATGTGGACTGGGCAGGTTGCTCTGGAGAAGGCTGCTGGACCAGAACCCTCGCCTGGGAGCAGAGGTGATGGATGAGGATTTTAAAAAAGTGTGTCAGGAGTGATTATTCCTTAATTGGCACGTAGCAAATATTAGGAGACACCTGCCAAAATTGTCCAGCAATAAGTTCAAAGCAGCAGAAGGAGGTGGGTTTTTTTTAGATGATTCATAATGAAGTTGTGGTTCCCTGTGCCACCACGTGTCACAGATGTTAAGGGTAAAATAGGCTCAGAAAGGGGTGAGGGAAATTCAAGGAGTCATTGTTGGTTCTCAAATCCAGGTGGAAGCCCCTAAACAAAAAAACAAGGGGTAAACTGGGGGAATATGCCAGGGAAGGAGCATCTTCAGGCAGAGTTGGAGCTGTTCCTGGTGCTGCAGTTCCCAAAAGCTCTGTGACGTGGCATCCTGGTGGGAAACTGCTGTGGAGCAGTGCACGCTTCCAGGGAGGAACAGATCATGGAATCATTAGGGTTGGAAAAGACCTCCAGGATCATTGAGCCCAACCTCTGCCTGATGTCCACCTTGTCACCCTGCCCAGAGTGTCATATCCAGTTCCTTGGACACCTCCAAGGATCGTGACTCCACCACCTCCCTGGGCAGCCCCTTCCAGTGCCTGACCACCCTTTCCAGGAAAAAAGATCCTGATGGAAAAGAAAGGGAAAAAGACCAGTGTAGGATTCTTGTGGTGCCAGGACACCTGGAGCTCCAGGAGCTGCCACGGCACCGCGAACTCAGCGGTTAACGAGAAGAAAAATGGTGTTTCCGCCGCTCCAGAACCTGCTGCCGTCACATAAATTGGAACCGACAGAATTACCATTGATACAAATTAAAAACAAATAAAAAGGGTACACAGAACTGATTCTCCGAGTTCAAACTCCATTACCAACTGATTTACTGTGCAGTGACCTGTGATTGTTTGCACTGGGAAAGTGCTGCGCTCGGATCCGATCGGCCTTGTGGCGACGTCTCACACCAGTCAATAAGCTATTTAATTTAATGAGAAACAGTATTGACGGGCCTGGGATGCAGCTCAACCAAAAAAAAAAAAAAAAAAAAAAAAAAAATGGGGAGGGGAAAAAAAGATGCAGCTGCAAAGAGCAGATAAAGTCTTCAACTCCGGGGTTCACTCTTTGGGTGTTTTCCCTTTTGTTATCTCATTAATTAAAGGCCCGGGAAGTCTCAGCTGGATTTGGGAGTGTCAAAAAGGTGCTGAAGGCATGATTACTGAGGGGACAGGGGACTCAGGGAAGAGATAATTCGGAGTGCAGTGTAGTACCTTGACCTTTCCCAATAAACAAAGCCGTGAAGAGGCCAAGCCGTTCTAAAGAAAAATCTGTCAGACCAGTAGAAGGGGAGCAGGGGGCTGTGAGAGCCAAATTCCTTCCACCAACACCCAATTTTTAGGATGCCTCTTCAATAACTCCGTGCTTTGAGGGGTCTGGTGGAGAGCCAGTGTCCTGCTCATCACTGGGAGCCACTGAGCCGTGGTCTTAGGCATTATTTTGCATTTTTAACAGTGCATCCTGCAAAGATACAATTTGCAGCACATTCAGTGGGGAAAAAACTACCGGAATTCTTGAGATCTTTGGAGAAAAGCTGCAGCACAAGGGACTGGGCAAGGCCATGGGGCACCACAGTCCTGTTGTCTGCTCATGGCTTCATGAAGGATTTCTGGTTGCTGTCGCACGCTTCACTGCTCACCTGGGACATGGAAATGACAGAACTTACCTGGCTCTTGGACACCAGTTACCTGGGAATGTGCAGCTCTGGGACCCAAGGAGAGGCTGCAAGAATTATTATTATTATTATTATTATTATTATTATTATTATTATTATTATTATTATTATTATTATTATTTAGCCCTTTAGATTTCCTTTTCCCAGGCTTGTTCCAAGAGCTCCTGTAATTCCTGCCTGCGACTGTGGACACCCACATTTGCTCCTCACTTCATCCAAGGTGGTTCCTTCTTTGGGAGCAGGAGCTGAGCCCAGCTGGAGCCCATCCCAGGGAGCAGATCCTGCTTTGTCATCCCAAAGGACAAGTGAACAACCTGGTGACCCCGCCTCTGCGATTTCTTGGCAACACTCTGAGTTTCCGAAGTGAAAGTTGCATTTGTGATGTCACTCACATCTCAAAAAATTTAAAAAACGAGGAAGAATGTACCCAGCGTACCCCATGGAGGTTTCCAGTGGGGTGGCACAGCAGGGTTGGTCTGGTGGTACTTTGGGAAAGGAAAAACCAAGAAGTGGCCACGGCAAAATCATAAAATCATGAAATAATCAACCTTGGAAAAGACCTCGAAGATCATCAAGATGCCCCAGCACCAGCACCATGTTCACCAGTGAAACATGTCCTCAGATGGAACCTGGGAGAGGGGAGCCAGGGTTTGGGAGAGGCTGTGGCAGCAGGAATTCCTCAGGGCCGGCTTTGCCACTGCTGCTCCCTGTTCCCGAGTCTCCAGGGCCTCTCATGGCCCTGAGATGGTCATGGCAAGGAACCGAAAACTGGATGAAATTCAGAAAACTCAGAAACATTTCTTATTGAAGGATCCATGGCCAAGATTCCAGAAAGAGGGAGGGCACCATGAGGAAATAAGAAAGCTTGCTCGAGCTGCGTTTTCCCCTTTGAATTGTTCGAGGAGCCTTTCCCATGGACAGCCCTCTGTTCATCTCCTGCGTGTCCCTGAACACAACAGCATGATTCAATTTCCAAGTTCATTAAAGTTCACCACCCCCTTGGAAATTAATTCACAGCTAACAAAGTGATATGTCGATGCATAAACTTCGGCTGATTGCCTCAAGTTTTCTGTAGT
Source organism: Cephalopterus ornatus (assembly GCA_013396775.1). Taxonomy (NCBI): domain Eukaryota; kingdom Metazoa; phylum Chordata; class Aves; order Passeriformes; family Cotingidae; genus Cephalopterus; species Cephalopterus ornatus. The sequence goes on along the minus strand of VZRE01015312.1, from coordinate 67,583 downwards.
TAGTAGCCTGTAAAGAAAACACACATTTAAGGAAATTAGAGTAGCAAGACAAACGAGGTGGAACCATCAAGAGGAGCAGAAGCTGGAGATAATCCATATTTTAAAATACTGCAGTGGTTTGCAGTGTCTGGAGGGAGAAATATTCCATGTTTTTTTTTGCTTTGGGCCCCACAGCTCTTCTCTGCAATGAGACGTGAGGACCTGAGGAGGAAAGCAAATGCCTCATGAACTAGACACAGACACACCTGAGTGTGCAAGTCCTCACCACAGCAGACCACGTGGCTGCAGGTGCACTAATCCAGGCTAACCCTGCTCCCCTGGAATGGCTTTTGCAGTCCATACCAAAATTCCCTGGCCCCTCTCACCCATCACCATGCTGGGGGTGATATCCAGGGAAGGGACTTAACACACAAGAGTTGCCACTGGGGAAGCTTCATCCTCATCCTCTGCAGCAGAGATGGGAGGTGAGAACATCCACAGGGATGAGGAGAAGAGGCAGCAGCATCCTTGCCCTTGCACTTGGTGGCTCCTGGGAATGGGATCCATATGTGCCTCTTCCCTCCAGCTCAGCCTGAGGGACTGGAGTCAGAGACGTGCCAGGAAAAGCAACAACAAAAAACCCCAGCTGGGCGAATCCTCTACTTTATTCTTCAGCACTGGATGTTTTTCCTTTGTGAATATTTCCCCTGGTCTTGGGTAACACGACTGCAAAGTTACCCCTCCGCTGTCTCAGGATGTGTGAGGGCACAAACCACAAGGAAAGTGCTCCATAAAACAGTTGCACCAACAACGTGGGCCAGACTGTGCATTTCCCCGAAGTTAAACAAGCACCTCGCAGGTTTGACAGGGCAGGAATGTTAATCCCCGTGGATGGGAATTGGAGGGGGCCCTTCCCAGATGGTTTCTCTGCCACCCTCCTCGCTTGCTGTTCGTGCACCTCTTGGTGGTGACGTTATTCCAACTCAAGGGAAGGCAAGAACTGAGGAAATTGTGCAATTTGCTGTAAATCGGGGGTTTTTTTCATGCTCGTAGAGAGGTTGGGTGTGCAGAAAGGTGGAGCTGATGTGGGAGCAGCACCAGGTTGCCCACTCTGAGCAGCGTGGGGGGATTCAGGGGACTCTTGCTCCTCCTTTTCCAGCAGCCTGGATGCTGGAGAAGGACCACCAGGCAGCAGAAACCACTCTTTGATGAGCCCAGGTTTCCTTATTATGTATGGCAGCTCAGATTTCTTATATGGGAAGCATTATTTTAAGCAAAAAAAAAGGCAGATTGGGAATGCAGACACAGGAAAGCATGTCAAATGAGAGAAACTTTGATCAAAATTCAAATCCAACTCAGCCTCCAGCTATCTGCTGAACAGCATGCATTCTCCTGGATGTTTTTTTCCTCCCTCTTTTTCTGAGAACAGGAACATGAAGGAAGCACTTGGCATGAGGGAGGTCAATAGACACACTGCATCTTAGAAGTTCCATTTAATCTCATTTTCTCTGGCCTCAGTGATTTGCTTTTCCAGGTTTGGTGGACCCTTGAGAAATGTTTTATTCTCTCCTTTCAGGTGCTCAGTAATGCAGTGTTAAGAGGACTTTCCACTTCGTGGCCTAATTATGGAAAAATTCATTTCTGAGTGGGCTGTCTGGGCTGCTTTTACGCCGACTCCCTCAGCTCTCAAATCAGGCTCCTTGCAAGGCATCATTTACAGAGAGCTAAAATCACCCTCTAACAGCTTCTCCCTTCGGTGTCGTTTCTTCCCAAGTATCCAGTGCCAGGAGCTCAGCAGCTCACGGAGGAGGGAAAGGCTGTGCCCTCTGTGATCCCACCAGTGCGCAGCTGCTGCCTTGTGCCCAACTCCCTCTGGCAAAGTCCCCGTTCCCAATATGCTTCTGGAAAAAAAAACCAAACACATTTAAATAACTCCTGAAACCGCCGTGCACATGTTGGAAAAACAAACATAACACAGGCCGTAGATTTAAAATGGAATTGCCTTGATAGGGGAGATGGGCTGCTGGGCTCCAGTTTGACATTAAGTTGCATTATGCTGTGACAATTACTCTACTTTAATGAAGGGGGGGAAAAAAAAAAACGCTCGAGATATGTTAAAAATCAGCCTGTTCTGACACCATCCACAGCTTTGAGATACGTTAGAAACATATTGGAGTATAATCACAAGTGTGGCTGCATATATTTCATGAAAGCATGAAGCTTGCAGAGTTTGTAAGACAGAGCAGTAAATATCTCCTCAGTCCCACTCCCTTATAATAGGAACAGCCCAGCACTGGAAGAATAGCAGGAACGGTGCTCATTTTTATATTTCTTTCATTGCAAGAACAAGAGAGCACCCAGGGAAATTCTCACACAGCAGATATAAAACAAGTAGGAAGAGGTCATTTGTCACACAGTCCATAATTACTTGTGCAGAGCAGGACTGGCTGCCCCTGAAGTCTTACAGAGAACACTGGGTACGAAGGAGTTTGGACAGGAATAGGGCAAATTCGTGAAGAATAAGTCAATAGTGGTCATTCATCAAACAGTTTGGCTGCAGTTTCTGGGTGAACAAGTCCCCAAATCTACCTTGTGACAGCACGATGGGGAATGGCTTTAAGCTGAAGGAGGGAAGGTTTAGATTAGATGTGAGAAGGGAATTGTGTTAGAAGGGTGGGGAGGCCCTGGCACAGGTTGCCCAGAGAAGCTGTGGCTGCCCCATCCCTGGAAGTGTCCAGGGCCAGGTTGGACGGGGCTTGGAGCAACCTGGGCTAGTGGGAGGTGTCCCTGCCCATGGCAGGGGGTGGGATGAGATGAGCTTTAAGGTCCCTTCCAACCCAAACCATTCCTTGATTCCATGACGCTGGGTGTTCATAGTGAGATAAGAGGGAGTCCTGTTGTTCCATATCTGTTTGGGGTTGGGTAGTTGGAGCTGCAAGAGGAAAATCTGGGGGCTGATGGAGAGTCAGGGTGGAAGAGACCTGAGCCACCACCTGGTCCAGCCTTTCCTGGAAGAGGAATCCCACAGGAACCCGTATTGCCACGTTCTGACCCAGCACAGCAGCTCTTCAGAACATCTCTCTTTAGAAAATAAGGCCCTTGTCAGATCCCAGAGCAGGAATGAGGCAATATTCAAGTTTTGAGCTATTGCTTTATCTCTGCAAGACAGGCAGCAGCATGAAAGATGGATGTGATCATGGCTGATGATGTCATTTTTGTTTTAAAGAGAATTACTAAGTGTTGGCAATGATTTGGGTTCATCAACTTCAGTGAACTCTTAGAAATAAAACAAAATAAAGGGAAAACTTGTGCTGTCCTCAAAAAGCAGCAGCTGGTGAAATAGAAAACTCTGCATCAATAAATTCTGCAACAATTGTTAAAAAATTATCACAGGTTTCCCTTCTATTATATAGCCCTATGTCATTTTAGAAAGAAAAACAAAACAAATAGGGTTCGATGAAAAAGGAGAAGCCTTGGCTCTATTCCTCCCTTCAAAAACTAATATCCTGTTCTAGGATTGGGAACAGAAATGTCTGTGATTGTCCTTGCAATTTAGTTCCTTCTGCAAATGGAGCACGGAAGTGCTGCATCACAAACACAGAATCTCACAAATCACCGACATCTTGGAGGATGAACTCTTAAAATACCCAAAAAATGCTTTCATCTCTAAGAGTATCATTTACCCAGGGGGCGTGCAGCTCTTCCCGGGGTACATCCCCAGGATTTCACAGAGAAGGAGGTGGTTTTATTCCCGCTTTGCAGATGGGGAAATGAGAAGTGGAGAATTTTCGGGCTTTGCTGTCAGACCAGTGAATCAGTGTCAGATCTGAGTGAAGCTCAGACTTGTCCTCTCGAGCTCTGTCTGTGGGTCTCTCTCCCACATCCAGGACTGTGGAGGGCAGGATTAAATTTGGCTTTTCCCTTGAGAACCTCTGCAGTTACAGATGTTCAGGAGAGATTTGTCCCTTAAATAATCAGATTAAACAAGCCTCATGCTTCATGGCAGCCCAAACACTGCATGGGCCAGGGAGGATTTTCTCTCCCCCTTGCAGAGTGCTGTGCAAGTTGTCAAAGACAACAGAGGGATGTTTGGGGGGTGGCTTTTTTCCCTTGAAACACTGTGTATCTGACACTCCTGATAGCACAACAGCTCACTCCATCTGAGAGGGAGGTGGCCAGTCCCATCAGGCCACTGTCTGATTTATTCTGGATATCAAAAAGTGCTGTGTTTTCAGATTATACCAGGTCATGATTCATAGAACTGATTTTTTCTTTATTTATTGCCCGTGGTTAATGCAGAAGGGGATGTAGATATGTGCATATGAACCCTGTGGGGTTTGCTTTTATCTTCTGCCCTCCCTCGTGTGATTTCCACAGTGGTGGTGCTGGCACTGGGGCTGCTCTCAGCCCTACTGCAGAGTGCCCCTGACAACCCCAACCCTCCAGCACCAGCTCAGCTTCAGAGCAACCAAGATCTATCTCCCTAATGATGCTGAAGACAAAATTCACCCTCTTGGAGTTAATTATGTGTTTAAGGAGCATTTTGGAGTGAGAACTGCGTGAGAGACACAGGGACTGGGAGACCCCTGGCGCCAGCACTGATGTTGGCTCTCCCTGTGTGGCTCAAAAATGGCTCTTTGCCCTGAAATCCCATCAGGAACAGCTCTGGAGAAAGCTGCAGGAGCTGCAGTTATCTCATTTCCAAAGCCTTTATATTAAAGGCTCATCAGCACAGCTGATGGAGCAACATTAAGAAGCACAGAGTGTCCAGAGGCTCCTGCCAGTGAAAGATGTTCTCTCTGAAGCTGTGGTTTGAACATCAGGGACTCCTCCTGTGCTGCTCTTTACTAACATCATAACTCAAGGAGCCTTCTCCCACCTCCAGGAAAACAGTCAGCAAAGTATTGAGGCTGTGGAATCGATAGACTTTGGTTTTAGCAAAAATATGCTGTGATCAATATTTAAACAGGATCCAAATGCACCTCTTTCTTTCCAGCTGCCTGCAGAGATGTAACAGGGAGGAGGGAGTGTTATTAGCACTGACCTCCAGTCAGAAAGAGCCTTCCCATGCCAGGGGCAGCTCAGCAGCAGGACCTTGGCGGTGTGAGCCTGTTCTGCAGGACTCTGGAACTGGGATCAAATAAACGCATGAAAGATGCCTCTGTGGCAGGAGCAGGGGTGGGTGATGCTGCTGGGGGTGGCGGGTGGTGACTCGGGCTGTGCTCAGCCTGGCAGGGATCTGCTTCAAAGGAAAAGCCCGTGGAGAGGGTCTCCTAAAGAGACCTCCCACCCATCCATCTGCAGGCCCGAAAATCCTCAGCCAAGGCTTCGGTTTCCCCAGGATATCCTGGAAGTTGGTATGTGCTTGACCGGAGGCAATGAACGGTCAGAGCCAGCCGTGGGGTGTTTTGTTGTCCCTGTGGGTACCAGCACCAAAGATGACCCTAAAATTTCTTATTTCTCCCTTTTGTTAGGTAATATAAAAAAAGAAAACAAAGCTAAATACTTTGGGAAGATAATGGAATCATGGAATGGTTGGGGTTTGAAGGGACCTTAAAGCTCATCTCATTCCACCCCCTGCTATGGGCAGGGACACCTTCCACTGTCCCAGGTTGCTCCAAGCCCTGTCCAACCTGGCCTTGGACACTTCCAGGGATGGGGCAGTCACAACTTCTTTGGGATTTATTATTGTGGGATTTATTTCTATTTGTTTATCCTTCTGCCACCCGAGAAGACTAATTTTTGGCCAGTTCAACCTGCTTTTACCTCGGTGGGATATTAGTTCACTTCCAGCTCCCTTAAATTAGTTTCTCTGATTGTACCTCGGAGAACTGAACGGAAACCTTAGGCTGACAATTTCTTCTTGCTGACTTTGGTTGTTTTTCTCATGTTTCAGGCCTTTCTTTCTAAGGGAAAGTTCTGGCTGACTTGTTTTCAAAGCAATATTCATCCTTAACTCCATCATAAAGCATTAAGGAGTATTTAGATAATCAAATCCAAGTCCTCGTCTCCTAAGAGATACATACAATCTATGCTGTGTAATTGCTTCGCTTTTCAGAGGGGCTGTCATCATTTGATTAGTGCAGATTAAGGCTGATCCTGAAGTGCCAGTGGGTGAAGATGTCCTGCTCTTCATCATCCATCTCCAGGCACCCAGCAGAGCCAAGATCGGGAGGGAAGGAGCAACTTGCTGGGAGACATAACCTTGTGTAGCGGGATAATACCACAGGAATGGGGAAAAAAAGGAATATGAAGGGCAAAATTCTCGCACTAAAGCCCAACTGCTTGTGAAAGAGCTTCCCAGGGTAAATAGCAAAGGTTCTGCCAATCTTGACTAATTTAATATGGGACTGACCAAAGCAGCAGAGGCTGAACAGAGTGAACAGTTGGTGTTGGCTGGGGAAGAACTGGGGACCTGTAGGGGTTTCCCCTCTTTGGAATTGAGAATCATCAGAGATGAACCAGAGTTTCTCTGCATAATCCTCAAACCAGCAAGACTAAACTCATACCTTACTTATTAAGGTGTTATTTATTATTAATTAAAACCAAGCATAGGCATGGTTTTATCGTATCATATCCTCTCCTGCCCCATCAGGCCCTGCAGCAACACTGCTACAGCTTCAGTTCTCCACCACTGGAGAAGTGGAATAAATGGGCCTGAGTATTCAAACAGACCTTAATTTCATTCTGACCTTGGAACCAGAAGAAAAGCATTCATTTGAGTTAAGACATTGGCCCAAGATAACTATTTTTACTGTAATAACAATACAAATAATTCCCTTACTCTGCTCCACTTCTTTGTATTTAAACTGGAAAGAAGCAAATTGATCAAATGAAATGAGGATAGCCTGAACCCTTTAGTTAATATTTATTAAGATTTTAGTGCATGAGATAAACGTAGAAGAAAATGCTTGATTATGGGTTTAAACCTTCTTGCATCAAACCTGACCTTTTCCCATCGGGCTCCAATCCAGGAGCCTTGGAGCAGCTGGGAGTGATCCACAGCTGGGAGCAGCAGAAGTCGGGTTTGGAGAGAAGGAATCCAGGCTGGGGCTGAAGATTTGGACACATTCTGTGTGTCCAAAGCTGTGGCTTTAGTTGACTCGTAGAAATTTCCTCAGTTACGGTGGGAGAGGATGGGAAAAAATAGGCTGGAAGGGGGCTAACTAGACATGGGAATAACTTGCCGTGTCTGCCAGACAGGAAGGTGGTGTGGGACGTGGCCTGGCCACAAAGGTGGCTCCTTGCTGTGAGCACATCCCTGCCCTCAGGATTGCTGTTACGAGGGAATAAGAGCAGGGATAACAGCAGGGTGAGGGGAACGCGAGTTAGAAACCAGAGTCCTCCTTAGGAAGGGTGTCAGTGCTGTGGTAGCAGCACATCTCCATGCAAAGGTGCAAGCAAAGGCTCTGTGAAGCACTGAAGTTGTAACTGTGTGCAGTTTACCTCGAGCTTCCTTAGGCCTTTGTTTTCCATCTCCACGTGGGTGGAGAAAAGGGTAAGGAAGAGTTCTCCAGGCTGAACCTCTCTGAATGCCGAATACAACGCGCCTGAGCCGAAAGGATCGAGGGATGAATGAGGATAGAAAGCAATTAAATTAGTGCATGTCTGTGCAAGCGATAGGGATTCTTTGTGTCTATTTTCATTTCCAGGGCTTTGCCTTTTTCCCAGTTCTCCTGCCTGGCACAGCATCCCGCTGACCCTCCCCCGTGCATATGGTGATGCCGCAGGAGCCCTTCCCTCTATTTTAAGCAACAGAAATGTGGCTGGAAAATAGGAATACCATGAAAAGCAAACATGAATACCATGAACAAGCCCTCGCCAGTTATTCCCGACACTTCCCTCCCTCCTTTCCCTCGCCCTGACTGCAACATTTGTTGTCCTCGTAGCATCCCATTGATTTTATTTCTCTTTCTCTTGGCCATCCTTGGGCTTCCAGCGCACTCTTGGTTTTTTTTTTTTTTCCTTTAAGAAAAAAAAAGTGCAATCTCACAGGGGGAAAGAAAGGGGGGGATAAAAAAAATTCCAGCTTGGCAGTTCTCTGCTGCCTGGATGTTCTCCTGAGAGGCTGCAGAAGGTGGTCACCACCACGTTTTAATTAACAATCCGCACGCGTTCCAGCTGTTTGACAATTGTAGCTGAGCTTGTAGGAGCAACAGGGGGGATGTTTTTTTTCCCCCTCTCCAATTTCCACACTTAAATCCTTTCTTGCTTTCACTGGGCCCACATGCAGTTGTACACCTGAGCAAGTATGATACTCACATTGAATCAATATCATGATTTATGCATAAAAGCCCAGAAACCCTGCAAAACAATTGTGCAAGTAATTTTTCATGAACTAGGCTTAAAGCACTTGCCAACAGGCTAAATTACCCTCTTGTTAAGTGTTGTATTTTGTTCTGCCTTCTTTCTTCTCCTCCGTGTATGCCTTAATATTGATAAGTGTTCTCTGGCATGAGAGAACATTTGCATTTTTTGCTAAACATCCCGTGGTTGAGCACATCAAAGGATCCTTTTGTTCTTTCCCTCTTGCGTCTTCCCTCCAATTCAGGCCTTGATTTCGGAGATAGCTGCGTGTGTGTGTGTGTCGTGGCTGGAGGTTCTGTTCTGGGGCTTGTTAAGTCAGACTCAGCCCTCGGTATCCTTGGAGCAGTTTGCTCAAACGCTTCAAATGCCGTGGAAAGCCTTTCCCTGTGATATTTGAGCAAGATGTTTGTGCTGAGGTTCCCTTTTGATTCTGTGCAGAGCTGACTCAGTGGCTTCCCTGCCTGTGCTTAGACTTCAAGTAGCTGCTGCAGAGCAAATTAATGATATTAAAAATTTCTTTCCTTCCTCGGGTGACTGCTTATAGATCTTGGCTGTTCTTTGTTTCCAAGGATTCGGCTCCTTTCAGCCCCGCTGTCAGCTGTCTTCCCTGCGCTTTTGGTGCCCACCTTCCCTTGCCATTCTGGATTCCAGAGGCAGGAAATGTGCCCAGCCCGAAAGCAGGAGTCTCGTGGCGTGTGTGCACGTGTGTGTGTCCTCCTCCCACACCACCGTCACATGCCAAGTCCTGCCTTTGGACCCACTTGGAACGTCCAGTGGAGGTGGGACACGAGGCACTCTGTGGTTGGGTTTCAGGGGCTGGTCTTCTTTGTGCACTTGGGGTCCCCTGTGGCATCTTCAGGGCTCTGGCACTGCTCAGGAACCGTGTGGTGGCACAGGAAACCTCCCGGGTGTGGGACAGGCGGAGCTGTGTCCTTGTTGCCAGCTCGGTGGTGGCTCCTGCAGTGCCATCCTTCCGTGGCCATGCAAGGGAAAGGGCTGGGAAATACAGAGCAAAAACCAGACAACCCACCATTTTCATGGAATCATGGAAATATATAATGGCTTGTGCTGGGAGGACCCTAAATATCATCCCGTTCCAACCCTCTGCCACGGGCAGGGACACTTTCCTTTAGACCAATTTCTCTACATTGCACTTCTCGAAAGCAAACCAAACCAGGTCTGGGAGATTGATTCCCTGCATATCAACACCAGGCAAATGGATAATTGGATGCTTTGACTGGTTGTCTCAGTCTCTGGCAGCAACAAGCCCCTTCCCCTGCCCTTCCCTGGCCCTGGGGGTCTCAGTTCCAGCACCCAGAAAAACCCCAGCCACCAGCAAAACCCCAGCCAGTGGCCAGAGGGAAGCAGCAAAGAGAAAGGAGCACTGATGGGCTTTAATTTAGCTAATCTGTCTCTAAAAATGCCACCTATTAAAAGAATAAGGCTTTAACTATCTTGTCTGTCAGAAACAAATTGCTACTGCAACATCAAAGTTCCCCAGTTTAGTTAATGTTTATTTAAATGACCATTTTCCACTGGCAGATAAAAGATTGAAGTGTTTTGTTGCTATTGTTGTTTTTTTTTTAGAGTCCTCGAATATGAAGGCGCCTGGAGCCAGCATTTGATTCTCATTATGTTATGACATTTTTTTCCCCCTACATAATTTGAATAACACTCTGCTTAACTCAACAGCTGGAGGGATATGGCTTTTTCTTGAAATTTTAGAAAGGGAAGATAGTTCTGTGTAAACCTCCTCTTCAAAAAAAACCCCCAACCCTAAGAAGTGTGGTGTAGGTAGCAGAGTGCTCATTTTCCCTAAGCACCTTTCCATGGCCCTGGAAATGATCCCCCAGGGTTTTTATTTACGGCGGTGATTAGTAAAGCGCAGCCACTCAGACGGAGGGAAAAGTGCTGGCACAAAGGGTGTTTTAATGGCATTCACACCTCTCCATTAGGAAGCAGATTGGTAGTTACCCACTCTCAGATTTCCACCTCTTAAGGGATCATTAGGATCAATTAGCCTTCCCCTGTCTAGCACGGGCTGGTTGTTTTGGAGTGCAGCTTTCACTCGCTGGAACTGAAGCTGGTATGTAAGACAAGGTTTAAATCAAGCTGCCCTGGCTTGATTTCAAGATTTTGGGTAAATTCCTTTCGGTCGTCCCTGCTCTGCATTGCTCCCCACCCACAGGCCATGCACGGCGCACTCCGAAATCCCACTGAGCCAAGCTCCCACCAGCTCCATCCAGGCTCATCCAGCCCTGCCCACGACGACCTGATTTAGTGGTGAACACGGTGGTGCTGCGTTGATGGTTGGACTTGATGATCTCAGAGGTCTTTTCCAACCTTCAAGACTCCAGGATTCCATGATTGTGGGATGAGTGCTCAGCAAGGCCAAACCTTACCCTTCATCCCACGTCTCAAAAGAGCATCAGGTCCTTGCCAAGTCCAATTCTCAGTGGGAGCCAGATGGATTTTATCCTCCCCTAAGACAGCACTGCTTTTAAATTGGGATTTCCAGGGCGCTTTAGATTTCTTTACCGCCCTCCTCGTACCTGAACCACAAAGCGCTCCTGCCTCCCTGATCATATGCAAGTTGAAATGAAAGTCAGATTTGATTCAAGTTTTCTTAAATCTTACTTCTTACTGCTCCTCTGGGCACGTTATTGAAACTCCAGAAACTCTTCCTCATTTAAGGAGCTAATGAGAGTCATTTTAAACCCTTGGAACGTGCTCAGGGCTTACCTGCTGCTCAGAAATGGATTTCCAAGGTCTCCCAGGCAGCTTTGCTCTGTCACAGTTTCAGGCCGTGGTTTACTGAATTCCTGCACTCCATATCCTGGCATTCCTGCATTTTATTATCACCTATCTCACAGTTCACGTGGTCCTTGAGAAGGTCACTCCTGGTCGCCTTCAGCCACATTAACGATTGTTCATTGGATCTGGTCATCTTAAAGTCAAGGTCAATACACAACGATTTACCTTCACTTTGCATAACCTGGTGTCTCTCTGCTGGCCTGTGTTTTTTCCTACAAAGGCCAAGTCTGCTCTGTTTTCTTCAAACCTCTGACACCCCACAGCAGTGCTGTTGATTCCAGATTAAGCCTGTTCCACATTTCTCTCTCCCAAGCTTCCAGATGTTGCACCCAGTTCCAAGCTTGGCTGCAGACGAGGAGCAGCTGGGTTTAAGGGCTGCAGAAGCTGCTCCATGGTCCTGTCCAGCTCTTTTCTTTATAGCAACATTATCCAAAAATGGTGTAAACATGTCAGTAGAAAAAGAAACAAACGTGGAGTGTTAGAGTAATTCTTCATTTGCTTTCACACCAAGCCTCACTCCCAAAGTTGCAGAGCACTCACAACTACCAGAAAGCCAGTGTAACCTTTCTTTAATTTAATTAATTAATCCATCACTATAAAAGTTTGAAGAGAAATGGAGGAACAGATCTAAACTACAGGATCTGGTTAATTTATGAGTTATGGCATAAAACCAGTAGCAATTTTAGTCAGGCCATGATTTACAGACACAGTGTTGGGGAGCAGAAGCGAGTGCCCCGAAGCCATAAAATAAGGTTACTCACCAGGAGGACCATGCTTCAGTCTGACAGCAGTTCACATTGCCTTAAAACACAGAAATCAGTGTCACAGCCAGCCAAGAGGTGGCCCAGAGCTGCCAGAGCATCCCTGCAGGGCAGGGCAGGGCAGGCAGGGGCTGTGCCGGGGGCACAGGGTGGGTTGTGACGGGCGAGCTGCCGGTGCCCGGTGCCCGCTCCGACGCCGCGTCAGCCCCACCAGCGCAATTGTCCCCCTGCCTGCTCATTGCTGTGACTCCCTGCCTGCCCTCAGCTGGCCAAGGGTGAGGGAAAATCAGCCTTTTCCATCTTTTACAATAGGAGAAACTTCACAGTACGCAGAGATGCCGATATTGCAGCGGCCTCTGGCTTTTCAGGGAGGGTCCCAAGGGGCTCAGACCCTGAACCAAGCCCTCGGTTGTTGGTCAGGACCTGACCTGAGCCTGAGCATCACGCCAGAAATCTCCCCTGCACTGGGATTTTGATCAGATCTCCACAACGTCCTTCTGGAGACATGTGCAGAAAGAGCCTTTCTCACCTTCCTTGGGGTTTCCATTTCCATTTCATTCCATGGGCTTGGGAAGTGTTAGAAGTGGAAGAGAGAGTGCAAATTATTTTTATCCAAATTTATCCGGACCTTCCAGGCAGGCTGGGTGCAGAGGATGGAGGTCCCTCAAGTGTTTATACTCTCTCTAAGCCACTGGCTCAGAACAAAGAGGTCAGCAACCATCATTTCCTTGACCTCTGAATTGCTAAACTCTTCTCACTTCTGACTGTCTCGTGCTGGTTCCAAAAAAAATAAAAGGTTTCATACTAAATCCTTAGAAGGGCAAGAAAGAAATCTAGCCCTAGGGGAGAAAAGGCAGCAAAGGAGAAAATAAACTCTCAAATTAAATTCTAAAAGTGCTTTATTAACACTTTTTTTTTCTTTTTAAAGCTTAGTTCCCCCCATGAACATACACATCTTGAAACCTTTCGATTTCTTAATAGCACATTCTCATTTAAACCACAATAAAAAGATGCTGAGGGAAGAATGAAAGTGTCTCTAATTTCCCCTTAACCTCGTACAAAATTGCTATGGAAACAACAAATATCATATTTCATTGGTCATCCACATGGACAGAGTGTTATTTGCAGTTGCTGGAGCACTCAAATGGCTGCACTGCAGGCAGTCTGCTCCCAAAAAGCCTTCCTTGGAAAGACACCAGATCTCAGAGTCTGGTCCACACCCACCAGTAACACTTGGGGCAGTGACTGTCACAGGGGTCACAGCCTGTCCTCGTGTCCTCTGATATTGCCTGCCAAAGGAAAATAATGGACACAGATTCATTCCCAGCTGCAAAGGAGCTCGTTGCCTTGGAATGGATTCACATCCCAATGCAATCAAGGCCCACTGCTTTTCTTCCTGGCAAGGCACTGGGAATACCTTCAGGTGTTTCCATGGTGCTAATGGGTTTTTTGGATTATGGGTCCTTGGGGTTATGGACATTTCTGCTCTGCAGGCTGGGCAGGCACCTGAGCAGATTTATTATTACAGCACAAAGCCCCTCAAATCCCCCTCTGTTCTGGATGCTGGAGTGGAAGTGAAACCCATCACAGGATGTTCAGTTCTTCTGTTTGCCAATGGACGTCATCACTTCATTTATCCTCCTCTGGGCCTGCACCCCATGCCCAGGGTGCCCAGGGAAGCTGTGGCTGCCCCATCCCTGGAAGTGTCCAAGGCCAGGTTGGACGGGGCTTGGAGCAACCTGGGCTAGTGGAAGGTGTCCCTGCCCATGGCAGGGGTGGAACTGGATGGACTTAAAGTTCCCTTCTAACCCAAAGCAGCCTGTGATTTTATGATTCTCTTTCAGAGCAGGTTTCTGAACACAACCACCTGCCACTGCCAGTTCCCAACCCACAGGGCTCTCCAGTCTTTACACGCCATACAACGTGTATTTATCCATCCTTTCATTTCCATAGGCTCTGTGTACCCTACACACATCGTTGACAGTGATTAATGTCTTTCACAGTTTGATTCTATAGAAATTGCCTATGCCAAAAAACCTCAATGTATTTCCTTAAACAAATCAAGCTTGATAAATATTAATGCGCCGTGGCCCCGCTGTACGGTAAGTCTGGATCTTTGTAGCTAATGATTTGAATGGCTGATAAAATTGTATTTAAATATTTTATGCAAGAAGAGATCTGCAACTAATACACCACGTTACACAGACAGTGGGTGCAGGTTTGCTCCAGACAGTCCCCCGTTGGCATTGCACTTCCAAAGTCTTCTCCTAAGGTCTCCAGATCTTCCAGGGCTGTCCCTTCCTCCCTGCCTCCCTCCCTCCTTCCTTCCTCTCCTGTTGATGCTTCTTGTGCCAGCCAAAAAAAGCTTGTTGCTGTGTCTTCAAAAGGCAAAATTCATCTGCCCTTTGAAAGGAATCTGCAGCGGAGCCAGGAGCTGAGCTGGCCACAGTTTTCCAAGGGCTCCTGTTCCCCTCTCCCTGCCCCAGCCTGTCCTGGCAGCTCGCTGGGAGTCAAGTACTAAGGACAGCACTTGGTGTGCTGAGGTTGGTGTTTTCCTTTCAGAGGTCTGGCGTTGTCATGGTAATGGTCATCCTCATGACTCTTCCCTTTTCCCCTTCTCTCCTGGGATGCCTGGAAAGCAGCAGTTGGACAGGACCCTGAAGAGCTGCCGCACGTGTGCTGGGGGATCCCTGGGCAAAGCTGGAGGGATGCTGGCTGGTTTTATTCCAAGCTGATTTCCTTCCCAATCATTTTAGGTTTTGCGGGTGTCCTCCCCACCAGTGCAGGCACCAGTGAGTGAGAACCAAAGCACTGGGTTAAACTGGGGGGACACCTGAGGATGTTCAAGCAGCTTGCCTGACCCAGGACAGGATTTCAGCTCAGCTCCTAACTTCTGACCCTGTTTGAAAACCTCCCAAACACAGAGGATGCGTGTGGAGCACCAAAAATACAGCGCTGGATTTGCGCAGGGAGGGTTCTTTCTCTACAGTCTCCTTGCTCTGCTTTCCTCCGGGTTTTCGTGGTCAATTGAACTGAGATGAACCTGAGCAGAGGAGGAGAAACACTGGGTTTAATTCAGGACCCCTGAGCACCACGATGGGAAGCACAGGACACTGTTTGCCAGGCGTTGGGAACCACCAGACAAGCTTTGGCACGTGGGGAGATGCCAGCTGCTGGGAGGGGTGAAGTAAGTGCCTGTTCCGTGGGAAATATCACCTGGCAAGGAATTTCAAAGGCTTTAATCTCCCAGATTTCCTCGGCTCTCAGAGTTCCAGGCTTGTTTGCAGCTTTATGGCTGGTCCTTGTTATCCTAAAAATACACCAGGTGGTTTTTGAGTGATTCTGAGCATGGGCCACGTCGATGAGAGTGTGGGAACAGGACATATGCAGCACTGCACTCCTGTTACCACCAAAATGTGCTCATCAAAGTACCCTGTGCTGTGCAGTCCCTCTCTCCTCCTTTAATTTCAGCTCCATGTTGAGGATTTTCCCCTCTGTGATATATTAATTTCAAATATTGACTCACCAGATTCTGTGATTGATAGAACTCAAACATATTAGTCTTATTACATCCTATATACTTTAATTAACTTCAGCGGGTGATGTTAATCAACTTGAAGGCTGAGATGTGGAGCAGCTAAGTAAATGAAAGGGAGATGGAAAAATATCTCAGTACATTATCTACCTGTGTGCAGAGCTCCCACTCCCAAGCCAGACGCATTTAGAAGGTAGTTTTTTTGAACTAAAACCTGTTTGTGGGACATTTAATATCAGGTTCCTTCATTTAAGTTAAAAAAGATGTTCAGAGTGTACAGTAGTTTGGCCAGGTTAGGAAAAACATTGAAAGGAAATATTATTTAAAATAGTGATGTTTCCAAAAAAGGGGCTGGGACTGAAATTCAGTATTTTCTGAGGTCAAAAAAGCAGAATCACAGAACCACAGAGTGGTTTGGGTTGGAAAGGACCGTAAAACCCACCCAGTCCCATCCCCCTGTCACAGGCAGGGACACCTTCCACTAGCCCAGGTTGCTCCAAGCCCTGTCCAACCTGGCCTTGGACACTTCCAGGGATGGGGCATCAGTAACTTCCCTGGAATCAGGCTGATGTCCTCAGTATTAACTTTCCAATCACATTCAGAAGTGCTTGCAAGGAAACTGGAGGTTACCCCTTGGAGTAACGTGTGCCCAGGGGAAATATGTTTTAATAGTTTGAGGTTTCCTTTATGACTTTGTGCAATCTTCCTTAATTCCATCACCACGCCTCTGTGTGTTCCTCCGTGCCACCTAAATATGCAGTCAGCATTCAAAGCCTTGCTAAACTTTCGGCTTTGATATAAAAGAGGTGGTAATTTCCATCCCAAGCCAAAGAGCTGAACACCTTGGGCCAGAGCAACCATTTCCAGCAGGGGATTCATTTCTCTCCTTGGGGGATGCACTGGGTTCATTAGCTGATGTACCTGGTTCAGTAGATGGCACATTTGATTAAATAAGTGATGTATTATTATTTTGGCTCTAGGTGAATGATTCATTTTTCCACTGGATAATTCCCCCACTGCTGGGTAGCTCAGTTCATCTTGGTTTTTCAGTGAGCCTCACATAAGCACCAGCACTAACAGTAGCTCCTTTCACGGCTGGTATGTCCATGATATCAAACTCTGCACTGAGAAACACTTTATATGCAAAATGCAACATGAAAAATGTCCAATATGTTATGCAAATATGTTTCTGAGCCCGGAAAACGCGCAAACACGAAACTATTCTTTGCAATTTATTTCAATTTTACCAGTCCTTGTACACATGCAATATTTAGTAGTTCCTCTAAAGTGCCTTGTCATGAAGTACCCCCTGTGCCCTCAGAGTGCCCACCAGGGAGTTCTTCACCCATCAGTGAAAGGCAACAGGGTGTGAGGCAGCAGCTGCTCATGCACACACGGATCCAGCAGCCTCCTCCAGGGTGGGATGTGACAGCTGTTCCTACCAGGATCCCTCACCCAGCCCAGGAATGCTGTTACTGCCACACTTCCTTTCACAAGCGATATTCCTCACTGTGACACGATGCTCAGCTCCATAAAAAAAGGGAAAGAAAACGTTACACACAACCACATAAATCAGAACCAGAGAATCAGAGGCTGGTTTGGGTCGGAAGGAGCCTTGAAGTTCATCTCATTCCACTCCCCTGCCATGAGAACCTTCCCAGGTAGCTCCAAGCCCCGTCCCAAGTGTCCCTTGGACGCTTCCAGGGATGAGGCAGCCACAACCGCTCGGACGTGAATCATGGCCATGAAGATCAGCAGGGACTGAACTGAGCAGAGATTTGCTTCGTGGTGTTCCACTGGCCCCTTGCATTTGATCCCCAAATGTAACTCCTCTCTCTCCAGCCGTGGATGCCCCGGCTCCTGATCCCAGCCTCTCGTGGTGTGTCACAGGACAGAAGGACGTGGTGGTTGCTGGGCTGTGCCCCCAGCCCTTCCTCCCCAAGGTCCCATCACTGGGAAAGTCCAGAGGAGCACCCAAGGACAAAAGTGTCATGACAGAAAGGGGGAAATATTCCAGAGGTGGCCAGAGGCAGAAGTTCTACTTCCCTTCCCTTGCTTTGCAGATGCTGAAGTGTATTTAGTGTGAAGTTTACTCTTCCCTATCCCGTAGAACAACCTCTTTGTGGAGTCACAGCCACCTACAGCTGTAGCTGCCCCGAAAATGGGACACAGCACTCCTTGGCAGCCCACAGCCATGCCATGCTCCAGCTAGGACAGGGAAGGGATGTCCCCAGCCCCATGGATGTGTCAGCTGGAAGTGACACAGGCTGGGACATTGCCTGTGCTGGAATTTGGCCAGGACACCGGGATGAGCCAAAAAAGCATCTCCCTGGGACAAAGGGTTCCAATTTAGTTGGGTCTGCTGGAGCCAACTGTACCCAGCCCAGTAACAACATCTCCTCTACAACTTGCAGCTGTATAAATCATTCTGCCTTTAATTACTGAGCCAGGGTATTGCATACATACAGCCCAGAGTAATCTCAAAGAAATGGAACTTTGCCCTGAAATTAAGACTTAATCTCCTGTTTTGCTGGGTTTTTGTTTTTTTTTTTGCACTCCCTGAATGCTGTGACCTTGTAGTTCCTCCCCTTCGTGGGACTCCACATTAGAAGCCGCTTTCAGGAGCAGAAATTGTGTGAGAAACCCGGAATTTTATAGCAGGGAGATTTAATTTAGATAGCGGGGGCTGATCATTGCCGTGTCTTTTGTACCACACTAAACTCTCCACGTTAACAACCAACAAGCAGCAAATCCCTTGGAGCAAAAGGCACACGGGGCACAACTGCTCCGGTGACGTGGTGGCACTTGGGTGGCTCTGCCCCACAGAGCCACAGCCCAAGGGGACAGTCCCCATGTCCCAGTGGCCTCAGGAGCCTCTTCCATGGGTGAGGGGCTGCTGCCAGCCCCAGAGCGGGATCCAGGGGCTCCATCCCACCTCCTCTGCACGTCCCTCATGTGATTTCCAGTGACCTTTATGGCCCAGGGAAACCCTCCTTCTCATTTCCACAGCCTTTGACTGTCTGGCTTTTTATAGAATATTAATTTATGGGAGCAAAGGCTGTCTTTTCCTATGTGTATTGAGAGCATCTGGCACCAATTACGAATCAGGCTTCTAAGTGCTTAAATACTATAAATGCGAACCAAAACTGCCAAAAATCTCCTTTTTTTTCCCCCTCCCTCTACGCAGCTGGGTGAATCCCTGCCATCTCGTGTCATAAATGACCTTGGGTTTGACTTTGTGATTTACTTGACGTAAATTTTAGCCGTGCAAACCCAAAGTTCACTCCTTTGGTATCACCATATGAAATATTCAGCTCTGCATATAAAGCACTTGCCCACCTTTCCCAAAGATCAATTTGCCTGGCAGCTTGGAAGCTGCCAGTGTTCCAGTTGAACTTCAGACCTGAAGATAAAACCATTCCCTGGGTTTAACCAAACTTTTTTTTTCCCTTAATCTTGGTAATCAATAAAACACAATTGATTTTTACAAGCATAAATCATAAGTGCCTCTTAGTGCTTGGAGAGTACATTCAGTCTTGGTAATGAGACCGAAAGATCTACTCTTTGTTTTGCTCTATGAGCTGTTTGTCATGTTGAAGAGGCTGCTGTGAATGACTCACTTCACTTTGAAGAGAGATTTATTTTTATAAACCATTATTCCTTCTCTTGCAAAGACATATTTCTCCCCCCCCTCCCCCCATCATGGTGGTAACAATTTAATTTCATGTTTTCACTGCGATCCTGGGGTCCCTCTCCTTGCTCCCCGTGGTCCTGGATGCTCCCAGCACTGGCTGGGTCAAGGTTTTTCCACGGGGTAGACACTCACAGGACTTTTGGAACATCCCAGACCATCACTGGAAGTGCTGGTATAAATTATTCCCAAATGAGTAGAAGAACAGGCGATACTGGTATAGGGTAGGATCTCTTTTCTACTCTGGTGACAAAACAGTTCGTTTTGTTCAAAAAGAAGCAGCCACTCTCCCAGGTATTAACGCCAGAATTTTGCCTTCCAGCTGGTTTTAGGTCATGCTCAGCCTTCCCTGGCACTGCCCATGGCAGGGACCACCCAAACCCAGCCAGAACCACTGAGGGGTCACAGCAACGTGGAGAAAACCTCAAGGCAAGACTTGGACTGACCAAAGCCAGGATTTGGACTTGGATGATCCTTGTGGATCCCCTCCAACTCAGGAAATCCTGTGACTCTCTGATTCCCACCACAGCAAGGCAAGCTGTTTTTTTTGGGAGGGGTCAGTGCCACCGACTGCTGTGATGGGGCGGAGGGGTTGGGATGCAGGGATGTGGTGATGCCACTTCCCGAGCAACCTGGCTCTGGAGAGGCTGTGCAGGGCCTCCACGGGGCTGTCTGCCGTGGGCAGGCTGGGCTGCAGTTCCCTGCCCCTCATTTACCCCCCATCCCCCTGTTTTTATGGCCTGCCTTTACCACAGCCCGTGGAGAGCTGTGGCTTTTGGCTAGTTTTTAAGGCTTCACATCCCAGAAACAGCTAAGTGATGTCATTCCCCGGCATGAGCGGCCTTGAACTTCCAAACCTGGAGCTGTTCCTGTGCCTCCCATTTCCCAGCTGGAAAGCAGGTCAGCTGCTGCTGCTGCTGCTCCGTGAGCATCCAGACACTGTTTGTACTTCGCAGGGTTTGGTCCCGTGGTAGGACTTTTGTCACGGTGAGAGCTGCAGGAGCCGGCTCTTCTTTTGAAATTCACTTACATAAAAAGTAATACCTGCCTTGTCTGGGCTCTTCTTCTTGACAGTGACTTATAACTGATGTTTCAGAAAATATGCAAAAAATGCCTGCAATGTCTCCAGCCTGTCAGCAATATATGCAAGAAAATTGCTTCCTGACCTCCATCATTTCATAACCTGAAGCAGGAGGGCTCATAATCTCAGCTCCTGTATATGCTACAGTTCCTGAAGCTGCAGATTCTCATCTTATTATTATGGACAGATTGGATGCCAAATAGTTATAGCTTAATTTAAATGTCTATTCTAATCTTTACTCTTTACTTCCTGCCTAGTTTTTATTGAAGTAAACAATCTATTTGCAAAATGAAATGCTTAAAATAGGAGGGTTTTTCTGTGGGGAAATTCAGAGCAGGAATTATTTATATTAGCTGGTCAGAAATTGGTAGCTGTTTTACTTGAGAAGTTAAAAGCTTTTTAGACAGCTTTGTTTTCCTTCAGAACATAAATATAAGAACAGAGCTCAGTTTGTTTTAATGTTCTGTTGACAGAAACCGATGCTCTTACGACTTCGTGCTAATGAAGAGTGTGTTAGAGGTGTACATTTAATTTTAGCTGTTTGCTTGGGATTTTATGTTTGTCTCCACTCCACACATCCCACAGCAACATCTCAGCTCTGGAGTTCAGCTTTGGGCAATTCCTTCCACTCTTTCTTCCATGTTTTGTCCAACTCCTGCCTGGTCTATACCCTTTTTCTTTGGACCACATCGCCCCCTCTCCCAGGGAGCTCCCGTTCCAGTTGGTGAGGAATCTGCAGATTGATTTCTCTGGCTGCTCAATCAATATTTATTGTGCATTAATATTGTTTCCAGCACCTATCCAGTAAGGACGGGGATCTTCAGCCAGTTCCCCCACACTCTCCCATTTTAATTCACAGGCACCACCTGTTAGGGGAAGTTTGCTTCATGTTGGCTGAACATTGAGCAAACCATGGGAAGTCTGGAGGCCTCCACCTGAATAAATCCACCCCAAGCTGAATAAATCCACCTTCCTCCTGTCCATTTTTTCTAATCAGGAATGTTGTCATCTTCCCTGACCGATTATAAATGCTGCACACAAGCATGTAATAGAGATTATGTTTTCCCATTCAGGGATTTTTTTGTCCTGATAAACAGCCTGGCATAGACAAGTTACCCCAGTCACTGCACGAGTGGTGGCTGAGTTTAAACACAGCCAAATTCTTGAGAGCTGCTGGCCCTGGGCCAGGAGTCCTCTGTCATCACTCTTGGCTCCTCCTCTGCAATCCATCACCAGTGACCCATCACCCCGGCAGCTACCAGAAGAAATCTGGCATCTGGTGCATGTTTTTTATCCCAGCTCGGGTTCTGGTTTCTTTATCTTCATGTCTGGCTCAAAGCTGCTCGAGTAAAGAGGGATCTTTCTGTTGAATCCAACAAGCTTCATGTTTTGCTTTCCTTTCCTTAGATATGTCCCAGTCCTGGTAATTTTTTATATTCCTTTCTGTAAGGAAATAAAAATTAACCTTCTCTGTGTTTGCTCTCTATCTCTTTGCTCCATCTCTTCTATATGTTTTTTTTTTCACTGATAATTTATTTCTAGCTGTTTATCTTTGATATTCCTTGTCCTCAGCATTTCTCATGCTGTGAGGTGGCTTGTGAGGGCTGGTAAATGATGGAATGGGGAGCATTTCAGAGCTGGGTCAGCAGTTCAGTTAACCCAGTTCAGTGATGAGCCAAAGTTACAAACATCCAGGGTTTTTAGGTGGTGTGGACCAGGCTCCAGATTCCATACAGGAAATGGTTTAGGTTGTAAGCGTGAAAACACAGAGCCTGGGGCATGTCCTCTCCTCCTCCCCTCCGTGCCAAGCTCCTGTGTCTCCCTCTGACCCATCCCATGAGCCCCAGGAGATCTCCTGCAGTGCAGATATTTTTTGGCACCCTCAACAGCTGGGATGGGAGTGACCAGAGCACAGTCACACTTCACAGAGCAGTGGCAGTCAGGGTGACCAACCTCTCAGTGGATCATGGACCCTTCAGCCACCCTGAGCGACCCGAAACTCTGGGAGTGAGGAGGCTGTCCCTCGTTAATCGCCGTGTGGGTTTTGCTCAGAGACAATATTATCGCTTGCAGCACGCCACCGGAATCAAGATGTGCACAGAGCTGGGGACAAGGATGGGGTCCTCCCAGGAGGACATCATTGTTTCCACCTGGAGCCCCTGCACCTCACTGCTGCTGAGCTCAGGTGACCATCAGCAGGCTCCGATGACCATCAACTGTCTCCAATGACCATCAACTGTCTCCGATGACCATCAGCAGGCTCTGAAGTACCCCAACCCTGAGGCACAGCTCCTCTTTTAGCAGATGGGATCAGGGCTGGGAGAGGTGCTGGGCAGGGGCAGCCTGTCCTGCTGAGGCTCTCTGGGTGCCTGTAGGAATTCCAGCAGGAAATGCAGGGATGGTTTGGTTTTGGGAAGCCCCAAGCTCTCTGGAACACCTCAGTGCTGACTGTGCTCCTGCAATGAGGATAAAAATAGGCCATAAAGTGTGTGGAAAGGACAAAATACAGGTGAAAAGTTTAGGTGTGTACTCAAGAGCCAGCTCTGAGTGGCTCCTGGAAATGCTGCTCCCACCCTGCAGCCTGGAGCTGCTGCTTTCCATGACAAAAACCACCACGAGAGAACAGATTTGGGAGCTGCTGTGCCTGCAGGAGGCTCTGAGTGGGAGGAGAGTGGCTCCAGCACAAGCCCATGGACAGAAACCGTGAATACAAAGCTCCACAACTGCCTTCTCTGATGTGATATAGAAGCAGCTGCTTTAAATTATTCATTCCTTTGCCATAGTTTGTTTGTTTTATATTTAGTTTGACATGGTCTAGAAGTTGGAGTAATTTTCTAACTCACTGAATGATTTTTTTTTTCCCTCACGCTCTTAAGCACCTTTCCTTGTCACATGAAAACAATTTTCAATCAAGGCCCCAAAGCACCCACTCAGAGCTGATGGACTTTATTTTCTGCGAATATCATTGGATAAATTTCATTTAAATACATTTGCATGGGGAGGCCGAGGTAGCCTTTGACTTGAGGTGACCCAAACTCCTTTCTAAAGGCAGTAGTAACCCTGTGGCATCCAGGTTAAACACCCCTTTGCACAATGGGGTGTGCTGTGAAATGCTGTTTCTGCCTCTCTCTTTCTTGCTTTTTTTTTTGGTTTAAAGAGAAGCAATTGAAGCCAAGCATTTGAGTGTTGTGCAGTGAGCTTTTTGGGTGGTTTGTGCTCGTCGGAAGCCCTGCTGTGTGAGCAGAGTTGCAGTGGGAATCACCCTGCTGGCAGCGACAGCCGGCGAGCCCGGGCACAGCTCCTTCCCTGGGTCAGCCTGGCAGAAAGAAATGCCATAATGCCGCTCCCCTCCCCAGGTTTTCTTCCACTGAGTAATTTATTAATTACAGCATGCCCACTGGAGAATAAAAACCTTGGCCTGATTTTGTTCTGAGGGTCAGGGGATGAGAGTTTGCTTTTTAGGAGCAGCGGGTGCAAAAGCAGGCTGCGATGGGACAGGTGAGGCTCGGAGGAGCAGAGTTTTTTAAACTGGTTTTTGTTTAAAGGTTTAAATGCACCTTCCTGGGAGAGGAAGGACAATTTTGCGCATTAGAAGACTGAAACATTGGGCAACAGAAATGTCCTGGTGAAGGTCATACATGAAGTGAGTCGCCGCCCATGATCTCTGCCAAGTTTTGCTTCTCGTGTTCATCGAATTGTCTCAAGGTCTGAAGAAATGGTGAGAGAGGATGAAAAGCCCATAAATAATGGTATAGGGAGGGTGGATGCAATAATTTAAGAGTATTTTGGTCTCAAAAATCTATGAATTAATGAAATATCATCCAGACTGAGATGAAGTTCAGAGCTTATGGATCAGCCTGTCGTGTAATCAAACCTGTGAGACCAGCGTTTTGTTTCCAAAATTGCATTTAGATATTTTGAAGGAAAATTAATTTTGAACGTTGTCAGGGAAATTATTCATACCAGCAGTAGTTAAACCCATCTGTAGGGCAAGAATAACATCATAAATTAGCAGGATAATTAAGATTTTATTTGTGGGGAGCCCTGAATGACTGAACCACTGGTTTAAAACCAAAATACTACCAGAGTGTGTGAGAGTAGATGCACCTGAGAAAATCGAGTCTTGGAGAGTCTGAAAAAAGAAACTTGGAAAGACAGACAGTTTCATTAGTTCCTTTTAGCAACTAATTTGCTGAGCTCACTGTTGTCCAGGTTCCCCCAGAAAAGCACTTAGAGGCAGTGCCTGTCCTTTAAAATGGCTTGTGTGCTCAGCACCTTCTGCAGGAGAGGTTGGAGCTCCTGTCAGGAAGCACTAAATAAATTATAACAATAATTACGAACCTGCCACTTTCTATAAAGCCTCGTGTTTGCTCCACTTTTCCTAAGGTGAAAAAAAAAACAACCCCAACCTAGTGGCTGTTCGTGGACAGCAGCACTTTGGGGTTCTGGTGGGTTGGGGGATGAACCAGGTTCTGATCCAGGTGAAGCCTCTTGACCAGAAATCATGGAATCACAGAATAATTTGGGTGGGAAGGGACCTTAAAGCTCATCCAATCCCACTCCCTGCCATGGGCAGGGACACCTTCCACTATCCCAGGTTGCTCCAAGCCCCGTCCAACCTGGCCTTGGACACTTCCAGGGATGGGGCAGCCACAGCTTCTCTGGGCAACCTGTGCCAGGGCCTCACTGGAAAACCCCAGCCCGGGTGGGTTTGTGGGTGCAGAGACGGGGAAGAGGCTTTTTCCTAAAGCCTTGAATCCAGCAGGACAAGTTTCAGCCCCCGCTGGTTTTACCTGGTGATAGAAACCCGGGTACCTTGAAATACCTTGAATGCAGCACTCGAGTTCTTCGCTGAGAATTTTAAGCTTTGCCTAGAAGCCTGAAAATTCATTTTGCTTGCTGTAATGTGGAACGCTTGAAATTCCTATTGTTTATAAAATGACTCCAGATAACCCCTCCTGGCTGCCTTTATAAACCTGGAAGCTGTTCAGCTTCACCAGAGTGTTCCCTGCTTGAAGGAGACTCTTCCTTCTGCTGCGGGGGAAATAAATTGAGGCTTTCAGAAGCAGAAAATGAGCAGAGTGTGCTCTGAACTGGTGTTGCAATCGCAGTTCCTCCTTGAAACCGTGATGTGTTCTGGCCATTTTGATTTCCTAAGCCATGGTCTGTTCAGTGGGTCAACTCCGTGACCCTTAAACTCGGGAGGGATTCAATCCTCTGAGTTTAATCTGCCTAAAACTAGCCAAGTCTGAAATACTGAGTCAAAATTGAAATGCAGCTAATCTAATATGTATTGATTTGGATTTATTTTTTTTTTTTTAAATAGAACTCATCTAGGAAATGCAGCTTTTCCAGCAGTGTCTGGGGCAAAACTCACTTATTCTTTGGTTTGTTAGCAAACCTATCAGTCATGTTTTTTAGTAATTTCAGTGCCTTATTATTTCTAGATGTTTAGAGAAAGCAAGAATGTTTTAAATCTGAGTTAGAAGTAACACTGGAAGATTTCAAGCAACTGCTTTCTCAGGTCTGGTCGTCTTTCCTTATCTTGCTGACGAAAATATATTTGGGTAGCTGAAATCACCAGCATTAGTTCACTTGAAAATAAATTAGTTGTTTTCTTCTTCCAAGAATGGACAAATTGGATTCTAGTACCACTGATGCCTAATTAGTAGCTGAGAGTGTTTAAGTCTTGTGGGCAAAGTATTTTGGAAGTTTTAGTTGCTAATCCAAGTGAAATTTGGGCTCCTAGAGCTGTGAGTGAAACTGGGAGAGGACCCCCTTTACCTCAACTGGTTTTTGGGAGTTAAGCACTGATTTATCTGATAAATCACCTTTCTACAAGCCTGAGCACCAGGGAGGGAGATCCTGTGCGGGCACGGAGTCAGACACCAGGGAAAGAATTCCTACCATCAGGAAACACTTCCAACAAGGCTTGTGTGGGGTTCTTTTTGAGATAAAATATCTGCACTTGTCATAGCCAGCCTTCACAACAGCCAGGTCTAAGAACTCCAAAAGTGACTGAGCTAAACGATGTAGCTCTGAGCACACGGAAAAAGCAGGGAATGCTGCATTGGAGACACCAATCTGAGCTCAGCCCAACCGGAGAAAAGACAAAGAAGTGGCCTAAGGTTCCTACTAAATTAAATTGTGTATTAAAGTGCACCAGGTGAGGTTTGATCCAGCCCATTAACTATTTGACTACTTACCAAACCCACCCAGAGATACTTTCAGAAGGAGCAATGCTCCTAATAAATCACATTTCTGCACGGAAAGATAAAACCCCTGAGAATATTTTGCAGCGTGTTCCCATGGAATGTAAAATTTCCTGGGATGGGAAATGCTGTGGCTATCATATTTAATTAATCTTCTTCCTCAAAGAGGTTCTTATCCTCCCACCTTTGTAATGCAGTTCAGGTCACTCCACTGGGATTTTCCCCCCCCACGTCTGGCATTAATGCCGATTCAGTGCATCACTTCAGATGAGGAGATGGAGGAGTTCAATCCAGAGGTGAGCCAGGGTTAGGCAATTTGGAAATGCAGGAGGTCTTTTGCTGAATATAGATCCTGCCTCCCGCTTCAAAGTCCTGCAGGAGCCCCAGTCCCCCCGTCCTAAAAAAGGCCTCCCCTTCATCACACTGACCTTGCCAAAGCTCCCCCTGGCTCCCTGCAGAGCATTTGTTTGGGATGTCTTGGATATGATGGATTTCTTCTAAGCGGATGTGATAATATTTGATCATTTGTCCTGCTTTTGGAAGGGATCTTTCTCGGTCTATTTCTTTCCCCATTTTTCTGTGCTCTGCATTTCCATTCCTTTAAGGCTTCCTCATCTTACCCTGCAAACCTCGCATCTGCAGCACAGCCAGATGTTTCCAATGGAATGTGTGTTCACTCTGAGGTATCCCTTTCTCAGCCATCATCCTTTAAATACCTGCATCCCAAAACACCCTGCCTGGCCTAAATCTGAAGTGCATTAGAGTGATGGGGATCAAATGCAAAGCTTGGATTGGATTCAAATTCCAAATCCGTGCTAAACTGACGCTGTTCTTATCTGAGCTTTTAGTTAATGCTTTTAAAACAAAATTCTGCTGAGGTGGTGCTTTCATCTGCAGAGCCCTGAGAACTTGCAGCTCTGGAGATGCAATCTCCTTGCTGCTTGAGGTGTGTGCTGAAACTGCCTCGTACTCTCCCTGCCTGCTCTGAGCTTTCGAGTTGTTGAAAGAAGGTGTCAGTTGGTGCCTTGCTCGTGTGTGTTCCCAGCAGTGCAGTTGTTCTGTAGCCACCAAACTCAAGGAAACGCTGAGCTGGTTCCTCTTTGGCCTGAAGTTGAAGTTTCTGGCTCTTCAAAGCTCTCCTCCTGTGACTGGAAGATGTATCATCGAATGGCTTGGGTTGGAGGGACCTTAAAGCTCATCTTGTTTCAACCCTTGCCATGGGCTGGGACACCTTTCACTAGCCCAGGTTGCTCCAAGCCCCATCCAACCTGGCCTTGGACACTTCCAGGGATGGGGTAGCCACAATTTATCTGTTCTCCAAAGCTCCAGGACTTCTTGAAGGCACCAGGGTGGCATTTTGAAGCTCCTCTGTGGATGCCGTGGCTGGTCCAGCGTGGCAGTGCCAGCACTGTGCCAGAGCAGCCCTTGCCCATCACACAACTTGCTCCTGAGGCTGCCTTTGACACATTCAAATCCAGATTTATTTGCTGAACTTCCAACAAGTTACCCTGGTGTTGGCAAACCAGCTGAACTGAGAACACCCGGGGACACAAACAAATAGGCATCGAGAAACTCGTGGCCTCGACACAAACTGTCACATCCCTGGATGATTTATGTCTGTCTAAAGCTGCCTGCTGATGGTTCACTCCTGGAGGGCTTTGCAGAGCCCCTTAAGTAGGTTTGTACCTGGAAAGGAGCTTCAGATTTTGTCAGGGTGGTAAAGGGAGAGTTTCTTTGTCTTATCTCTCTGTGCTTTGGTTCCCATTCCACAGGAGGGGATTTCTTCTGTTCCCTGACTCAGCCCATCTTGTTATCTGCTCTTGAATGCACTTTTACCTCTTTCTTCCCTTCCTCTTACGAACACAGGACCTTGGACAGGAGGGTCCCTGCCCAGGAGCTGCTGTCACACAGATATTGAGTTACCTCTAGAACAGCCAGTAAAAACTGGGTAACAACAGAGCCCAAACCCAACCAAAAGTTGTTTGGAATTAAGTATTAATTTTCTCCTCCTCTTTTGTACAGTCTCTTGGCAAATATTGATGAATCTGGCTCTTCCTGGCAGCAACATTCATGTGAATCATCAACAAATCTGTTCTCAAGACGCTTTCTCCCCTATAACAAAGGGTTAAAAACACAAACATCTACCAAAAAAGCCTTTTTCTGGGTAGGTGGGACAAGGAACATTTACTTCAACAAATTTTCTGTATCCTGCAGGTGTCTGAGCCAGTGAAATTCTGAGAGAAGCCCATGTGCTGTATCCAGCAGCATCTCATCCATTTGGAAACTGAATTTTATATGTATTTTTTTCTGGAAATGGAGAATGCCCTTCCCCACCCTCAGTGCTGTCTCCTTCTGCAGAAACAAATGCCTCTTAAAAACCCTGGGAGCTTCCCAAACTAAGCAAATCAATGAACTTCTTTTCCCCCACCAATATCTAAATGGGCATTTTTATGTGCTTTTACATCTTTAGCTGTTGAACAAAAGGTCGGGGCTGATTTGAAGTCGGGCTCTATAACCCAGAGGCTTTAAAAATAATAATAAAAAAAAGAAGATATTTCTTTGGCTCTTCTTTTATCAGAGAGCACATAAAAAGATAAAAGAAACAAAAATATAAATGTACACATCACTAAACTACATCACTGCAACAGCTCTGTAGAGAAATTCAAGCTGTTGACAAACTCCGGGTACAACTGCGGTGATGAACTTGTATCACGTCTGGCAGCACAATGTTCCTGGGAGGTCAGAGCAGCATCAACCCATAAATCACAGAGATTTATGGACATATATTGTAAGAATAATAACATTTCTCCCTCCTAATATTCACCTCTTGGCCTGGCTGGGCTCCTGCTGGGAGGAGGAATGGGATATTCATCTGGCTGCAGAAAAAGGATCCTCCTCCTCATCCCAACAAGGACCAAATCCCGGTAAACACTTGTGACAAATCTTTGTCTAATCAACACTTAAAAGCCTCCAGGGATGGATATTTCACAGGCTCCACGAACAGTCCCTTCATAACCTGCTACGGAATGAAAAGCAAATTTAAGGAGGGCCCCAGCAGCTCCCAATTCAAACATCACTTTAGAAAGACAGAGGAGTTAAAGAATTGAGTCAATTTACATCTTTTGGGCAGGAAAAGTGTAAATCAGTGGAAGGAAAGAGAGGCATGCTGTAAATACACTCTTAGGGTGTGGGATGGCACAGGGATGGGATACTGGGATGGCACAGCTGTGTCCATGGCCCAGTGACAGCGTGGGGAGGAGGACAGAGCAACACCAGAGTTACAGCTGCCAATAGAAAAAAAAAAAAAGTTTCTTCCAGGAGAGAAAATCAATGAATTTTTTCATTGCTTTTATTTAAATTGGAAAAAAAAAAAAAAAAAGGGCAGTAAGTTCTGGCATCGAGATGATGAATGAAATGATTCTTTGCAAAAAAAACTCAAACAAAACCAAACAAAAAACTCAAAATAAAAAGTCATTTGTGACATCTTGGTGTGTCCTAAATATAGTGGGCTCTGAGATGTGCAGTTTGCTTACCGATAGAAAGGGTGATATCCATCACATCCATCACACTCCTGATGGGCACGTGGCAGGGAGGCTCAGGACTGGCTCACTCTGATATGATTGCTCTGTCTGCTGGGAAAAAACCAAGTTTAATGTGACATCATCAATCTAAAGCCCAAGAATGGGATAGATTTTCTGATTACAGGGTTAAGTGATGCATCAAGCGAGAGCAGAGCTTGGTCATTGCTAATCATTTAAATTTAGGAAGACTGAGGAGCGTGACATTATTGGCTGGCATTAAGGAGCAGCTCTTTGCTACCAGCCATTTGTATGTGTCCTTTCTCCTTCGTGACTGTATTTATTATCTCAGCAATAGGAAAAGAAGCCATTCTGTTCTGTCTTTTGGGTTTGGTTCTGGCTGGCTGGTGACAGCACCGTGTTGCAACCCAGAAATTTGGGAAATGCTTCCAGAGTCTGAGTTTAACATGCATTTCGGTCCTGGATCAGTGAAATCCCACTGAAAACATGGGAGAAGAGGGAGGTTTATCTGGCATTAAAGGGAATTTGGCCCTAGATTTGCAGCCTGTTACAGGTGTGCTGGTGAACTTCAGTGTGTTGCTGTTCTCCTGGGGACTTGGGCCGGTTTCCAGTCAGATTTAATGTGAATTAGGTATAAAAAAGGCTGAATTTCCTGCAGCACTAACAGGAAATGCTGAGCTTCCTTGGCCTGATTCGGTATCAACAGGAGCTGGAATTTCCTCATGGAAATGACGGTCTCTCTGTGCCTGTGTGGGAAGACCTGTTGATGGGGTCCGGGTGACTTAAGCCCAGTGGTGTTTAGGAAGAAGATCAAAGTTGATCCTAGACAGCTCCTTCTGCACAGACCTGTCTACTCATGCAGGCAGCTCCTGGATCACACAGAAGGGTAAAAACACTGTCTTCAGTCACTGCTTTTCTTGAAAAGGTGGTGTTATTGGTAGTGAAGTGAAATGGTGGGAAATAAGTCTGCTTTAAACTTCAGCCATGCAGGGAAGTAAAGGGAGGGACATCCATGTGTGCCTGCAGCAGGCTGGCCCATGCTTGGCTCCTTCACACAGCTCATTCTTTATTACATGACGGTTCCACAGGTGGCTTTGGGGTCTCCAGGAGGGTTCTCCTGTTCCTCTGCCCGTGCAGGTGTCCTCACCAAGCACCTCACGTGCTTGTCCCCGTGGCAGAGTGGTGCCTGGGTGAGTTGCTGCACCACTGCTTGGAATGCCAGGGCAAGACCCCGATGAGCTGTTCTGATCTCTGGATTATTGCTGTGAGGCCAGAGAAGAACCTGGGAACAAGCAACCCTGTGAAATGTGATTGCCCCCCTCGTGCATGAAACAACTTCCTTCCAACCAGCCCAGCAATTCCCGTTCACGCACGTTGGTTTGCACTTTCCAAAATGCCCTTCCTGCTCCCAGGGAAGCCCCTGGTCCTGGGAATTCAGTGAAGGGAGTAGATGAATCAGTGCAGACTGTCCTGCTGAGGTGCTGACTCTGTTCCCCCTGGCAATAATCCCATCATTAAACCACTGCTGCCCTGGCTCAGAATGTCATATCTTCGTGGAAGATGAGATTCCTCTTTCATAAAGGCAAAAAAAAAAAAAAGAAAGACAAGGTTGGACCCTCAAGAATGATTTTTAATTATTTCCAGGTCTTCTGGATCATTAGGAAGATGAAAGATGGCATCAGTTAAGATGCGGGGCACACTGATATAATGTAATTGATTTTTACATATATTTAACTGATGATTCATAAAATGTGGTCTGACTGGAGCAGCACAGCCTTAAGTGCAGCCTGAATATGAAAGGTCCAAGCTCATAATAGAGAGATTACAGGGTCTGCCACTGCTGAAGGTGAGAGCCTGAGGACAGGGCTCCTGACATTCATCATCATTACCCTTATTTATTGTTTGCATTATGGCAGTGGCTGGAGGCTGGATCCTGGTGCTGCTGGGGCAAGTAGAACAGAGAAATGAGATGTAAGAGTGCAGTCAGGGTGGCACTGACATCAGGAGGCCTGTTGGGGTTGGGATGTCACCTGTGGAGCCTTGTCCTCACTGTGTGCTGGTAGGTGCTTCCAGAATCCGGAGATCTACTTTTTTTTTTTCTGATTTTGTATATATGAGGAAGGCAGGTTTAAATTATTAGATATTAGGAAGAGCCTCTTTATTGTGAGGGTGGGGAGGCCCTGGCACAAGTTGCCCAGAGAAGCTGTGGCTGCCCCATCCCTGGAAGTGTCCAAGGCCAGGTTGGACAGGGCTTGGAGCAACCTGAGCTCGTGGAAGGTGTCCCTGCCCATGGCAGGGGGTGGAACTGGAGGATCTTTAAGATCCCTCCAGCCCCAACCATTCTGGGATCCCGTGATTCTATATCCTTCACCTGTAAACAGCTTTCCCACCCCTCACCACCTGCAGGTGTTTTCAGTGACGCTTTCCTGGTATTCAACCTGCCAGCAGCCAAAACTTGGGGGTGCTCCCAGGCTCCCCATACCCAAAACCACCCTCGGGGCGGCCGTGGCTCTGAGTGAGGGGCACCCCAAACCCCCCTGGATCCCACAGAGCACTGCCCCAGGTCCTGAGGGTCCCCCAGGGGCAGGGGGGCAGGCTGAGCCCAGCTTAAGGAATCTCTGTCTCGGGCACTGTTTGTCAGGCTGAGCACTCTGAGGATGACATCTGACAGCCGGCCCAGAAACCCTGTGCAAACCCTCCTCATCTGCGAGATGTCTCAGCCTTTGATCGCTTCAATTTCTCATTTCGGGGACTTATATTGATTGCTCTAAGAATTATACACACACACACACACACATATACACACAGAGAGACAGGAAAATCAGAGCAAACTTTTTCCCAAACAGTCATATCCCAAAGGACTGGGAAGGATTGATTTTTACACGTTTGGCTTTTAGGCTATTCACATCTCAATCCAGACAATTTTCTTTCAAGAGAGTCCACTACAGTCTACTTAATTGTATTTTCTGAGCAAGCAGTGCAAGAGATTTGTTGGCTTTACTGTCCAAAAAAGACACAAATCTTTTCTTCCAGGTTTTTTTTTTTTTTCCTTGAGTCCGTAATATAGTGAGTGAATTTCTGACCCTAAAAGCAATAAAATACCAAATTGTTGAGTCCAACACCACAGGGAAAAGATTAGTTCATGAAGGAATTTCAAGACTTGGAAAGGAGGACCTGGCTGTATATTTTTTTTAATTTTTTATTGGGTAGCAATTACTCTTAGTATAACTTACAACTTTCCAATTTGGCCAGGATAGTGTGTGAGCTTTGATTCTGTACTTCATGTAGTAACTTGGTAAAATAACCCCAGTCTGGGCTTTAAAAAAGAATTCTTTTATATATTTTCTTTGGCTCCAAGTTTAATAGTTGGATATATTGCGCTCGACCAGGTTAGGTATTCCAATGACATCTTGTAAATTGGGTTAAGAATACAGTTTGGCAACTTCTGTCCAAGTTTGCTGGTTTATATAAGGCTCAGATGCTATAAAACAACTGGTTTAAAATATGTGGGTTTATTTGCAAGCTGCACTAAACCTCCCTTACCTTGGGAGTAAGACCATGAGTCACAGCCAGGTCAGAAAGGGGCAACTTTGCGGAGTAACAACATAAAGACAATTATCTCGTTATCTGAGCACTTTGTCGAGGACTTCTCAAGCTGAAGAATTAAAATGCAAGCCTCTGAGTGAGGTTTCAGTCAGGGCCAGTCCGGTTTAGAATCTCAGGAGGGCTGGTGGCAGTGGGTGCCCCGTGCCAGTGTCCCTCCTTCGTGACAGCCCAGGACTGAGCTGGGGGGGTTGAGCTCGGGCGAGGCTGTTCCACACCATCTGTTCAGACAGATAATGGCAGGAGAGATGAATCTAATCCAAGAGCCGTGGAATCATGGAATAGTTTGGGTTGGAAGAAACCTTAAAGTTCATCTCATCCCACCCCCTGCCACGGGCAGGGACACCTTCCACTAGCCCAGGGTGCTCCAAGCCCCGTCCAACCTGGCCTTGGACACTTCCAGGGATGGGGCAGCCACAGCTTCTGTGGGCAACCTGTGCCAGGGCCTCCCCACCCTCACAGGGAGGAATTCCTTCCCAATATCCCATCTCACCCTGCCCTCTGGCAGAGGGAAGCCATTCCCTGTATCCTGACATCAGGATGCCTCTTGCACAAGGAATACACACTGGTTCTGACCCAATTTCAACAAATTCAAACCTTCAGTTCAAGTGAAACTTTTTTCCAATACTTTTATGCCAATGATTTTTTTTTTTTTTTTTTTTTTTAAAAGAGCAAAAACTCATTTTGGTCAGAATATTTTGCTCCTCAGCTCTCTGTGCTAGACCTCCTCTCAATTTTCCCTAAGAATCCCATCCCGCGTCCTAAAACCCCCCTGTGCAACACCAAAAGTGAAGGTCCAAGGCCAGTTTGTGCCTGAGTTTCATCCCCCTTCAGGGAATTAAAAATGGGGTGCGCTGAGCCAACAGGGACTGACCCTTCGAGGCAGCCTCGCACCCGTGAAGTTGTAATAACAGTTACTGCAAATCACTGTTTATTCCATTCCAGCAAAACAAGCAAATAAACCGCCGGTGGTGCTTTGAAACTTCATACAGCGTAATATTCCTGTAATGGAATGCTTTTAGAGAGGAGCAATAAAAATAAATTGAAAAGTGCTTTTGTGCTGGGTGCAGCTGGCACGAGCAGCATCTGAGCAAACAGGATAACACGGAGCTGCCACGGAGCAGCTCCGCTTTTATTACTCAGAAGCGACAGGTCTTAGAATGGTGTAAATTAACTTAAAAAATGGACTTTTTTAGAAGCCCTCTGTGTTAATTCTGAGCGGTATAATTACAGGTCTTTTTATGATTTAGGTTAGACACCAATTAGCTTCCTTCTGAGACTCTTGAATGACTGTTCTTCCCCTTCCCATGCAGGATTTGCTCTGCTCTGGATTTATACACGTGAAGCAGTAAAGTGAAATCGTTCATAACTGAGGGAAGTGACTGTATTTGTTGGCTTGGCTTTGCTTTAAGTACATTTTCTGTGAGAAGGCTGTCACTGGAAATGCAAATTTGTGACGAGGCTCTTACCAGAGTACATAAAATGGTTGGGGAGTTCTTGGGAGTCATCAATGTTCTGCAGCCTTCTGATGTCCCTGCACCGCTCAAGCTGATCCCATTTCCCTTGTGCAGCCTTAAGTGCCCTCTTCCCATCCTGATCCTGGTATCCATTCCCAGCCTGAGCACATCAGGGCTTCCTGCCCATCACTCTCACCCTGAACCTTACCTGTTCCAGCAGTGATAAATTGCCTCTGGAGGTCTGGATGCAGGATACCACATAAAAAATACATATTGGCCTTTAGGAAAGGCATTCCAGTTCTTTCCCAGGTTCTGTGTGTTAAAAAAAAAAAAAAAACACCATAAAAAAGCCCCCAAAATAGTGTGTCTTATAAGTGGTTATGTAAGAAGTTAGGGTTAGTTATATATAAGTTCATTTGAGCTTATTTTTTTTTTTATTTTTTTGCTCTTATGTTGTTTCTCATCTCTCACCAAAAAATCTGTGTGTGGGTTGTATGTGGGTTGCAGAATGGTCTTACCTTGTGGTTTCGGAGCCAGCTCAACTTATCTTTGTGAGAAATGAAAATCATCCCTTATTATAACGGCTATAGAAAGACAGAGAGGGTTTCTAATTGCTAATCATACTCCTTAATTTTTAAGCCAGGTTTTTAGCTGGTATAAATTAATTATATCCTTTCCCTCTACTGAATTTTCTTGCATTTTCTGATGTAACCCACTAACAGCTTCCTAGTGTATCACGGACCCATCCCAGTGAATCCAGCATGGGACAGGGTGCAGAAAGAGCATGACCCTGCTTGAAGTCACTCTTGCAAATGGAGCCTTTAGTCTTCTAATTTCCCTTTTGAAGGTCATAACGAGTAATATATATGATATAGCCCGAGGAAACTGCAGCACTACCACCAAATTCTCTTGCCACTCTCTTTACTAAGCAGCTGCATTAGGATTTATTTGCCTTGCCTCATGCTTGATAGTACTTGGTGATCATCTAAATTTGTGCTGTTGGTTGAATTCTAAGTAAAAAAGACTTTTATTTCTGTGTTAAGGGAGCTGCTTCATCACTGCAATGCAGGTTCTCCAAGATAGAATTCTCTGGCTGTTTAAGAGTACCTCCACACAACAGCTCTGGACACGAAGAGACAAATCTGTTATTAATATCTGACTAAGTAGCCCAAGGGTTCGATAATGTCTTTCTCCTCAAGGTCACCAGTTCAACTACAACACAAGCTGGAAGTTGAAGTTATTACCATTTGATGGCTTTTTGCTACTGTCTGTGACATTAGGATTGCACATCCTGCACATGAATGGGCTGTCTGTGGGACAAGGCTGGGAGCTGGGCGTTGGGAAGGGCTCTCGGGCATGGAGGATGTGATGGTCCTTTGGCAGTGGGCAAACACTTCACCCTCTGCCAGTGGTGCAGAACCGATGGCAGTTGTTTGCTGTTTTCAGAGACATAAGTGACCAGCGATCTGCTGCCTCCCCGTAATTTATGTAGTTTCTGCATCTGAGCAGGTTACTGTGAATATATTGACACAGTATTTTAGAGGGAAACACAAACTTGCTCTGCCTTCTCTGCGAGTGTTCTGCTCTGGGGGCTGTGTTGGCACAGTTAACCTAAACTAATGATTCTGCCCAGATTTTAGGGCTCAGTGGCAGGATGATACAGCTCCTGGTCAACTCCAAATGCACAGGGATTTCACTGTGTCCACTGTTCCCACTGTGTCCCAACACAGAGAGACTATTTGCAAGAGCGTGGAGTGACAGGACAAGGGGGAATGGCTTCCCACTGCCAGAGGGCAGGGTGAGATGGGATATTGGGAAGGAATTCCTCCCTGTGAGAGTGGGGAGGCCCTGGCACAGGTTGCCCAGAGAAGCTGTGGCTGCCCCATCCCTGGAAGTGTCCAAGGCCAGGTTGGATGGGGCTTGGAGCAACCTGGGCTAGTGGAAGGTGTCCCTGCCCGTGGCAGGGGGTGGAAGGGGATGAGCTTTAAGATCCCTTCCAACCCAAACCATTCCACAATAGTGAGAACAAAATCTCCCTCTCGCAGGGTGCCAGTGCCCTCTCAGACCAGACCCACCAAGGGAAGGCTCTTAAGGAAAAACCATTTCTCCCCTCTGTGAGCTGCCAGAGCCAAGAGCAGAGCAAAACTCCCTGCCCACCCTTGTGAGGAGCGTGGCCACAGCCCCTGCTGCTCGTCCTTATTGCCTCTAATCGGGCGTGCAGCCCTGGTGATTGGGTCTTTAATATGTGACAAACCCCTGATCTGTCCCCCATTCCTCAGGCCTGTCTCGTTGCCTTTCTTGTTACAGCAGGGTGATTACAGAGCACTTTGTCAATAATCCCACAGACCCATCATCCACTCGATCAATGGCAGCTGGATTTATCCAAACTTCCCTGAGCTGGAGAGGGCCAAGGGGAGGGATGTTGCTTTGCCACCTATCAGGAGGTAACAGGCTTATTTATGGATATTCCTCTGGGTCTCTTTTGTCTCTATAAACCCCGTTGTTGCTGATTTGGATCTGGGAGCTCTGCATAAAAAGGAATCCCTGGAGTGCTCTCCTGCTATCCATCAAGTCAGTGTGATTAGGGAATCGGGGTGCAGGAGCTCTGGACAGGGACATGTCCCACCACGTTGTGCTGGCACAGAGCAAGTGGTGGCAGGAGAAGGTCATGGTCTGTGTCCTGTGGGAAGGATGTTGGAGGGCCTGGGTTAAGTGGGTGGTCCCAGAACCCTCTGGGAGCAGCTCTGGGCTGAGTGTGTGTTACCTTGAGACTGTTCCTCTCACGGCAGTTCACGTGAGGAAGGATATGAAGCTCTGGGATGGGCCACCCCCAGACATCCTGCCGTGGGATTTTCCTGCTTTGTCAGAGGCAGCTGAACTGGGAGCAGAGTTGTCCGCAAGAGAAATAGGGGAACACTTCCATAAGGAAATTCAGCCCATCTGCAGCCAAAGAGCTTCCAGAGATGCCTTTCTGATGACTGCTATCAGCCATTGGATTTTAACTTGGAATCCAAATTTAAGTGCCTGAGGTGAGGTAGAATCACTCCAAACCCTTATGTTTGTTTTTACTCTTTTGAATCCTTTTATGAGTCCAGGATCTTGCTGGCAGGGACTGAAGGCCAGGGAAGTGAAGCTACAACACTTCTGTGCTCTGATTACGTTAGGGCACCGTGCCCTCAGTGACCTGGCTTCACTACCCACCTCTGGGCTGCTTTCCTACCTGCACATCAGGGGATGGAAGGTCTGATATCACCTCCAGCGGATGTGCTTGTGGCTTAACTTGCTCTGCTTTCATGTCCAGTGCAGCCCAAAGTTTAGCTCTTGATGAACCAAGCTCTGGGCCTCGAGGTTTCCAGCTAAAATCAGTGATGTCATTTGCTTCCTCGGTGGCCAGACAGAACGTGCACTAAAGGAAGATGCACTGAATTTGAGCTCCAGGGATGCTGTCCAAGGACAAAGCAGTTTGACCTAAATTCTTCCATGTGATGGCAGGGCTTGCAGTAATGAATCCTGTCTTATCTGCGTGATGGGGTTATGATTTGCAGACATCAAAATCCGTAATTCAGTGAATGCTGCTCCAAACCTGGGAGGCAGCTAAATAAATAAATAAAATTTGTCAATGCAGAATAATGTGCTTGCACGTGGTTAGCAATAGCCAGGCAACTGTATATCACAGCCAAGAATAATGTCAGGTTTTGGAATCAGATAAATTGCAAATAACAACGCAGAAAACAAGTGAACCTTGAGGAGTATCTGCAGCCAGGCTAGATGAGGTGGCTGCAAAAAAGCCTTTGTTTGGAAGAGAGAAATAGAGACCAATAAGACAGGGGGTAAAAAAACTGGGGAGGGAACAGCAGGCCATAAAGCTGTGATCAAGTGCAGGAGAGATGATAAAAGGCCATGGACAGCCCAGGAAAAATATTAAGAAGCAATAAAATGCAGCATCAGTGGAGATAAGATGATAATTTGTTATTCTCAGCAGAGCCATTTGTGCACTGGGGCTCTTCCCAGACTCCAGAGCTGAGCTGGGCTCTGCCTTGCACCTTGTGCAGTGATTTACACCTTGGCAAAGCAGGAGGAAAACCCTCCGACCAGGGAGTGGGAGGATTTGTGTGCGTGTGTGGGTTCAGGGGGGAGGGAATTCAGCTTTAGCAAAGCTCAAACCTATCCCTGAAAGGGCTTGGAGGCTGGGGAGAGTCAGTTTTCCACTAGAATGATCCCAGTTCTGGACTCCTTGATTCCCCACCTCTTTTCCTAGTGCAGGGGGCTGGGAAGAGCCATTTATCCACTAGAATTGGCTCTTCCCAAACTGCTTTGGCCGGTCAGGAGTTGTGCATTCCCGATTTCAGTGCTCATAAAAATCAGAGTTGCTTTTCCCCAGGGAAAACGGCTCAGCAAGGCAAGCAGGGACATGGGAAAACTGGGTGCCCTGTGCCACTGGGTCAGAGAGGTGATCCTGATCCACAAATATGAAGGACAACACACCCCACACGAGTCTGGAAGTCAGGTGAAGGATTTGGAGGGATTTTGGCACAGCTTGGTGCCAGCTGCTGTGGGCACACACCGTTTACTCGCTGGGCACACCTTCCCTTTGCTCCCAGTTGCAAGATTCAGCTCAGACATGATAGTTCAAGACACCTTTGACTCGAAATAAATTAAAATGTCACTGGGTTTGGCTAACCTTTAGAGCTGTGATGTTGGTCTGAGCATTGAACAGGCACGTGGGAGCAGGTGGGTGCAAATGTCTGCGCTCCACAGGGCAGAGCTGCCTCTGGGATGTAGGAACCAGCCTGGGAGATGGAGAAACAGGAACTGGAGAGCCTGGAAGTGCCTCTGGGACTGAGGGAGGGGGGAATCTGCAAGGAGCTATCTCCCAACTCCATCTCTGCATCCTCTAAATGGCACAGACATTGTTCAGCAGTTTTCAAAGATGCTGATAACAATGATACAGATCCCTGGTACTTATTAAGCTGATGGCTTTTAAACATTAAATTCCAGCTATAATTAAATTAACCGAAATTGGTTTTATTTAAAAAAAAAAAAAAAAAAAAAGAATTCTAAGCACTCCCCAGTAGCATTTAAAAGGTGAGGGAATTGCCTGCAGGCCTAAATAAGCATTGCTTCAGATTGAATCCAGGACTAATTCGATAGCTAATGACTGAAGCTGTAGTCAGGGCACCACAGAGGAGGGAGGAGGGACAAGTTCCATCACTGGGGAGGGTTCTGTGGTGTTGTTGCTGTTTTTCC
This sequence comes from Cephalopterus ornatus, assembly GCA_013396775.1. Lineage (NCBI taxonomy): Eukaryota > Metazoa > Chordata > Aves > Passeriformes > Cotingidae > Cephalopterus > Cephalopterus ornatus. The sequence continues at coordinate 27,357 of VZRE01015312.1, read as the reverse complement.
TGGAAAAGAACTCCAGGCCAGCCTCTTGCAAAGCCAAGGAATTATCTGCAGAGTGACACAATCATCCTGTTAATCAGGAAGTGATTTCTTATTGAATTTTTCCGTTTCAAATCGTTTTATGCAATCGTGCAGCCCAGACCCCTTCCTGCCCGCCCTCTGGGTGAGGATGGGCTGATCAGGGCAGGAAAGCAATGCTGAGCTTTCAGTGCCTCCAAGACTTTCTCATCCTCTGTCCCACAGGCAACTTTTTTTTTGGGAGGGAAGGAGAGAGCATGGAAATAATGAGAAGCAAAGAGCTGGGTTTGGCTCTGCCAAGCTCAAGTCCGGGGGGTCTGGCAGCGTGTGGAGCCGGGATCCCTGGGTCTCGTGGGCCCTGTGCATGTTGGGGTTGGGAATGCTGCTGGATATAACCCCACAGCAACTTGGGAAGGGATTTCCCATCCCTCCCAGCATGGTGAGATTGTCCTTGTGTGGATTTCCAAAAGGTCTGGGGAAGGGAAGCCTCTGGTGACCTCAATCTGAGTGTAGCCAAGCGTCACCTCCTGCACAGGCAGCCTGGGAACCCTGGTGAGCACAGAGATCCATTTTTAAAGAGAAGAGCTGAAGGAAATGACAAACTAAGTTGCACAGACTCCAACCCTGCTTGCTGTTCTGTATTTAAATCCATTGTTATAGCCTGGGGCACCCTTGAATAATTACTTGGGATGACTGACTGTGACGTGCTCCGTTCGGGTCTCGGCGATGCCACACGAGGCACAACGTGGCTCAGTGATGCCACTGGGGCTCTGAGCTGGCCGTGTGGAACCAGTCCCACCTGGAGAGGAGGTCCCACTGATGGGCTTTGGCAGGATAAACCCCTGGGCCTCAGTTTCCTTGGTTCCCTGTGCACATGTCCTACACGTGTGCGTGTCCCCAGGTGCCCTTCAGCAGCCCAGCCCCTGGCCTGAGGCAGGCAGATGGTCCCTCAGACAGCCCCAGGCCCCTTTGCTGCAAACTATCCTACACTGGGAAAAATACCCAACCATTTGCATCCCTCCTCTGTGGAGAACTTGGTGCTGGTTAAGCTCACTTCCACTCCAGCGGCATCGTTTACCTGGGACGGGCGACAGCTCTGTGAGAGGGCAAATAACAAATGTCCTATAAGGGGAATTATAGGTTGGGTTCAACAGGCCAAAGAAACCCTCTCCTGTCCAGGTTAGTCCTCGTGCCAACAAACCAGCTGTGTTCCTGGTGACATCCCTGGGTGTGATGGGGGGTGCAGTGGGAACCCCACTTGTCATCTGGGACCTGTCCCAGCAGAAAATCCACGATCCTCTTGGCCACGAGGGCTGCCCATGTCAGCAGCTGCCAGACTGAGCAGGCAGAGACCAAGCTGGGCACCTCCCTGGTGGGCAGGTGGGTGGTGGCACCATGTGAAGACAGAGGTGCCCTGCCCATGGTTTTACTGCTACATCCATGTCCCTCCCCTCACCCCCGGCCCGGGGTCAGCAATTTAACACAGGGAAAAAGGACTTGGTGTGGTGGGAGCTGGACTTCAACTCAAAGCTGTTCTGCCAGACTGTAAGAAAATAGCAATTAGGAACTTCAGGACAGAGCTCGCAGGGAAAGCAGGGGCAGCTGTGCCTAAATCTGAGCAGCCATGGGGAAGGCACGTGCTCAGGGATGAGCTTCTCTAAGTTCTCGGGGACATCTGTGCTGCATCAGCCTCCTGCTCGTGCCAGGGCTGGGTTTAGTCTTTGCAGCTTGTTGGAGTAGGTGAGGACACAAGTGAATGTCAGAACCTGCTCTCCAGCTCGTGGCAGAGGTGCTGAGCTGCAGCACATGCTCGTGTCAGATCCCCTTTGCCACGATCCCCTCTGCAGCAATCACTTCTGAAAGACATTTAACATTTCTGTTCTGGCTTTGAAGATCAGATTAAAGTGTGTTCTGTTTTGAAGGAATTGAAAATATACTTGTTAATTTAATAGAAGGCTTCCTCTGGCTGCAGGATTTGTCCCTGTTAGGCACATCGTTCAAAAAATTATCTATTGTGGTTGAAAAATTAATGTCAAGACGTCTGGATTGGTGCTAATAACTGTGAGCAGCAAGTCTTCGATTTCCTTCATCCTTCATTACTGGCTTGTCCCAAAAAACAATGCTGTCTTAATCAGGGCTTGTTTCTCCTGTCAGGTTGTTGTTCATCGTGAGATATGAGGCAAAAAAAGACATTTCCTTGCTTTTCCTTGGTTGAGCTGAGTGTCCACTGCTGACAGCCCTGCTGGAGCAGAGCAAGTTGACTGTTGAAGTCGTGGAGTTTTTGATATCAAATCTATCACTGCCAAAGCGGATGTTTTTCCTTTCCTCCCACTCTCTGAGTTCCTTTCCTGGTTGGATGTTGGAACCACTGCTCAGGGAGCAGGGGGGACAGAAGGGAGGACAGGCAGATGGACAGACACGCAGATGGTGAGGTCATCCCAGCCCTCAGCTCTGTTGCAGCACAGGATCATGGTGGTTTGATTCCCAGTGAAAGTCAGGACTGTGGAAATCACACTCCTCTGTGTCCCGTTTCATCTGCCTCAGCCCCTCTGCAGCATAACAACCTACTAATTCATCACAAGGAAAACACTGCAAGGTTTAATCACTTAATATTAGAAAGCGCTTTGATAGCCAAAGCTCTACACAGCTGCTAATTAACAGTAACTCTGTTTGAACCATTGATAATTAATGTATATTTTATTTCCCAGTGTGTGTTTGACAACAGAGGCAGGAAAAGGATGGCTGTGTTAAGGGGAAAGGACAGGGAACACATATCTCTGTCTCATGAAGTGACCTCAGGTGGCTGAACCCCCCAGGCTTTCTCTTTTCTCTTCCTTTTCGGGCTCCCTCAGATTAACCTCTCTGCTCTCCTTCTGCTGAACAGGTTATTGCCGCTGCTGGAAAGCACTGAGAGAAAATCCTCTCTTGAGCTAGTAGGTGAAAATGCACCCAGGTCGATAAAAATGACCCCTATAAATCCGGAAATGTGACCCAATAAATCCAAAGTGGGATTTTCCTTTTTTTTGGTTTTTCTCTTTACTGAATTGAGTTGATTTTGTTCCTCGGGCCTGGGTGTCTCTGCACTCCGTGTTGTGATAGGCACAATCTCACCAGAGCTCCAGATACCAATCTGGAATGGGAGCAGCATCTGGCACTTTCTTTAGCAGGAGAAGTAAATCAGGAGGGTTGCTGCATACATCTTTGCTATCGTTTTGCTGTTCTGAAATGACTCATTTTGACTTTATCTGTTCCCTGGAAACCTGTGTCCTCACCTCTGAGTTTTATACATTGATGTAATACACCAGAGATTAAAAAAAAACAAAACCCAAACCCACAACAAAACCTAAAAAATGAAAAGATTACATCATTTACCAGCCAGTTAGTGGTTTTTTTCTGTGCTCCTGACCAGTTAATGCTGTAAAGTTTATTTCTATTAGTTGTATTACCACCTTTTATCTGCTTTTCCCCATGGCACTTAATGCAACGTCAAAGAGCCAAATCTATTTTTATGAAATCGCCCTATGAAAAAAAAAAATAAATTAATGAAAAATTTAAGAGGCCAGCAAGAAGAAAAGGTGATAGATTAGACCTTAAAGCATCAGAACAGCTCCTTAGGCTCCTTTCTGCCACGAGCTTCATTTCGAAATGTTTTGTTCCTTTGTCCCCTGATTTTCCATGGGCTGTTTTATTATCACTTTTGTTATAGCTTTTCATCTACCGCTGTATTAAGTGTGAGGCTCTTGAAGAGCACTTTGCAGAGGAGGTGCTGAGGTATCAGACAGCTCCACAAGGCCAGGGGAGGGATGTGTGTGGGATTCCTGAGCCAGCCCCCCGGGCTCTCGCTTAGTGTTTGCTGAGAGGAGGACTCGGGGGGCTGGTGGGGGAGAGGCTGGATGGGACACAGCTCAGAAAGCCCCTGCCCTGGGCTGATCCCACAGCAAGGGAGTGGGGGATTGTGCCCCTCTGCCCCACTCAGGTGAGACCCCCACCTGCAGAGCTGCCTCCAGCTCTGGGGAACAGCAGCACAGCAAGGACATGGAGCTGTTGGAGCGAGTCCAGAGGAGGCACAACATGATCAGAGGGATGGAGCAGCTCTGCTGGGAGGAAAGGCTGAGAGAATTGGGATTGTTCAGCCTGGAGAAGAGAAGGCTTTGGGGTGACCTAACTGTGGCCTTCCAGTACCTGAAGGGGCTACAAGAAAGATGGAGAGAGACTGTTTACAAGGGCCTGGAGTGACAGGGCAAGGGGGAATGGCTTCACACTGAGAGAAAGCAGGCTTATTTTGGATATTAGGAAGAAATACTTCCCTGTGAGGGTGGGGAGGCCCTGGCACAGGTTGCCCAGAGAAGCTGTGGCTGCCCCATCCCTGGAAGTGTCCAAGGCCAGGTCGGACAGGTCTTGGAGCAGCCTGGGCTAGTGAAAGGTGTCCCTGCCCATGGCAGGGGTGGAACTGGATGATCTTCAAGGCCCCTCCAGACCCAACCATTCTATGATTCTGAGTTTGCCAGTGCCCTCTCACAAACCTGGTGCTGAACCAGGAGGTCAGAGCCACGTCCTGTGGTCCTTCCTTGGGTTTTCATAGTGACCAGAGCCCACAGCTGGAAAAGCAAGTGTCACTCCTAGATTTTCCCTGAGCACCTACTGTGCATCCCCAGGCAATGAGCTTTCAGTTCCTAAAAAGTAACACTGAGTTTTGTAGCTCTGGACAGCAGCAGTTGCTCAGCTGCCCAGTCGTGTTTCACATTGGGATTGCCAGCAGAGAGATGATGGTTTGGAACAAAGATCTCACACTGGGCTCAAATGGCTCAATTCCCCCCCACCACAAATTGAGGTGGTTTTTTTTTTTTAGATATTCTTTCACCAGCCAAAGGTCATGTTATCACGGCATCCCAAATAATCTCATCCAAGAGACACAGCTGCAGTTTATCCCTGCTCCTAGGCAGGTTAGATGCCAGGGAATGCATTACCAGGGCTATGGGAACACATGGACATCGAGAGTGGCTTTGCACAGACCGGTTTTCTTTTGGACACAGTTTATCTACCGCAGTTTAAAAAAGAAACATGAGAGCATTTTGCTTGCAAAGTGCAGCAGTGCACCTGGGTTTCCATTTAGCCACGTTTAGGGGGTGTTAAATGCACTGGAACGCAGCAGGAACTCCAGGCTGCAGCTGTATCCCGGCCTGAACTTGGTGAGGGTGCCAAAACCAGGGACTCCAGCTCCATCCTGGGGGTCGTGCCCAGAGGGTGGGAGTGGTTTAGCCCAGGCTGTGGCTTAATTTGAAACTAATGCTCCTTGCTAGAGGTATCCAACATGGAAAGACTCCAAACCACAGAGAGGTCTCAGCCTTCCCTCGCTCTGACACTGCCAAGTCCCGCTGGGTTTGGATCACCTTTCCCTGAATAAGGAGCCTCTCAGTGGGGCTTCCGAGGGGCGTTCGGAGCCTCGACTGGATCTTGAAGCTCTGTGGTGTTTCCGAGGGGCATCCTGAGCCTTGATTGGGTCTTTGGAGCAGGAGATTCGTTTTAGATGAGTTCAGCTTGGCACTCCAAGCCCTACTGTACATCTCCACTTGACATCCTTCTGCTGCCTTGGCTCCAGAAGAGCATTAGCGTATTTTTATTTTTTTAATATATAAAATTATATATGCCAGAGGCTCAAGTCCTTAACTCGCACAGAACTGATTTATAGCATTACTTGGCAATCTTGGAGCTGTTCAGTGTTACCTCTCAGCTCTGTTTATGCATTTTAAAACAGAGAGGGAGACAGTTTGCTAATCCTCTGTGCAGCTTGCTGAAAACTTTAAGCTCTCCTTGGAAATCGCAGCCTCGTGTTACGCTCGGAGCTCCCAAGCTCCCCATGAAATTATTATGATTTCTTTTGAAACCTGAGGAGCTTTAAATTCCAAATGCACCTTGCACCTGGCTCTCCTTCCTCCTCGCTTCAGGGGAGGTGACTTTGAGCAGGGCTGGCTGGGCTGTGTGGAAAGGCAGCTTTTCCTCCCGGCGGGATGAAATCGCCACCAGCTCCCCCGTGGGGCTCTCCGGGGTGGACGTCAGGGTGTCAGGAACGGGGGGAGCAAAGGGAACGGGCTGCAGCACAGAGTTGGTTAGAGCTGAAAGCTGATGCTGACATTTGGCCTTGTTTGGGAGCTTCAGAGGAGGGATTCGGAAAAGAGCCGGAGAGAGACACCTTCGGTCGTTTTTCAAGTAGGATAAAACCGCCTTAAAGACACCATTAAGGGAAGAGCTATTGATGATAAAGGCCAATAAAGATGTAGCCGAGTCTTTATTCAGCTGGAGAGCTACTGAGAACCAACAAAGTTGGGTTTGTGTTTGAACTTCTCTGTTTCATGTGCGAGGGCTGGATTTGTGTCGGGTTTGGCTGCAGAGCTGGGTCCCACGTTCCTGCCCTGGGAGAGGGGGAAGGTGTCTTGGAACAGGGATAACCCAGCTGGGGAGGGAGTCCTCTGACTGTACCCCAGCACGTCCATTTAATCACATCATCAGTCCTGGCACCTCCAACCCTCTTAGTAACAGAGACAGAAGTTCAGCCAGGCATATTAACCCCTTAATTAATAATCTTGATGCTTAACTACTCTGCTCTTACCCACTGAGCTTCTGCTGACATTGATGGAGCACCAGGACACGTACGTGGTACCTTCAGTGGAAGTGGGGCCTGGGCAGTGCTGATTTTTGGGATGGCAGATGAGCTTTTTTGGGGTGTTCACCTCCTTCAGCCATTTCCTTACCGTCAGTTTTATTCAGTGGTTCTTCCTCAGGGTCTGTTGCCTGACTCCCACAGGTACAAAATATGCTTACACCCCCCAGGTGCTTTCAGAGAGCTGCCTCAGTCCCCAGGTCTGTGGCCTGGCACACTTCAGGAATCTTTTAATCAGTGGTCTGTGATGCTCTGGGGCTGAAAGGGGCTCTGCCATCCAGACAAAATCCCTGGAAGGGGAATGGCAGAAGGCCCTGCGTTCAGAAGGGGTCACGGCCATGAGTGCAACCCTCTCGTCACTAAAGGGACACCAAAAAAATGAAATTGCCCATTCTGGAAAAAATTATGTCCTGTGCACCATCCAGTAAAAATACAACTCATAAATTCTGGGTGAACTGAAGCGTGAGCAAAGTGATCACTGATGTGGCTCATGACCTTTAATTGCTTTTGAATTTTTAGATGCTCTGGAGAGTAACGTGGTTCCCTGAATGGGACCAAAATGTCGTTTTTCACCTTGCAAATGCTCCAGCTCTTGCCTGCCGTGTTCCTTCGCATTAGGACAACACACTGCGTTCTTGTTGGAAATCAGTAAAATTATGATCCACCTGGCTGCTACTCAGCTGAAGTTCTGGGGTGAGAGTCAGAAGTAGAATGAGAATATCATAGTCTTGTCTGAGTCGCTGGAGGCTCAGGAACACCCTGCAAAGAGTCTGTCAGCACTAAGGTCCAGCTTAGCACTAGGCTGAGTCTCTCAGTAGTGTCTCAGAGCTGATGGCACCAGAAGCAGTGAGGTCACTCATGAGTAAGTTTTACTAACAGAGGAGGATGCTGTCAGTTAATATTTGATATCACACGCTCGATACAAGTGGGATTTAAGCAGGCCTTGTGCGGTATTTTATTTTTTTTTTAGATATCCTTTTTCCTCTTCACATTCCCTGATAAGCATTTCTGGTTAAACTGTCCTGGCATGACTTGTCCAGAGGGAGCACTGAAAGCTGAGGAGAGCTGTGGCTGGAGCTGTCGCTGGTCGTGCATAGGGAGCAGCAGCTTCCAGTGCAGGACCAGGAAAACTCATCCCACTCTGGAAGTGATGCTGTCTTCCTCTGCCCTGGGGAGACAGAGCAGGCACAGCTGCTCAGGATGTTAAACTGCAAGTGCAAATTCCTCCCAAAAGTGCATTTTCGTGCTTTATCTTTCATCTTTTACATAACTCTCGGTGTCTGTCCCTCTAAGAAACTGATGGGCTCTTCCAGGCACCAACAGCAGAGAAAATCAAGGCAACAATAAAGGAAATCCGTTGCTTTCTCTAAAAAGACAGTCAAAAATCTGAAAGAGTCACCAGTGCTCCTGTTCTTTGGTCTTAAAAACAAGATTTTGGCTCAGAAAAGTCCATGAATACAATGGAAGTGTTTCTACAAACTTCATGCTGCTCCTCTATTGGGGTGTTGGATGTAACCACAAATACAGATATAGATATAGGTATTCCTGATCATTAAACTGGCTTTGGATTGGCCACAATGTATAATTCAGCAAATAACCTTGAGCATAAAAATGAGATTCTACTCCAGGAAAGTCTTTAATCTCCCTTGTTTTTATGGATCAGCAAAGGTGTCAGAAGTTTGACACTCCAGATAATTGAGCTCTTGCATTTAGAGCACAGCCTACAAATAATGGCAACTTTGCTTTGAAAGAGCCTTTCTAAACTTTGGTTTGACAATTAGCATTTCAAAAGGTTGCAACTATGTAGCTGCCATCCCCTAATACACAGTTTGAATCAAATGTAAAGATTAATAGCACAGCACTAAAAACAGCCATAAAATCTCCCTGCCTTGGAAGAGCTCCTGCCAGCTCTCTAATAGATGGAAATCTGGAGCTGTGTGTCTGTGACACATCTGCCACTCCTCAGCACGGGGTGAGAGGAAGGGGACACTCCAAACTCACTGCCTGGAGCTGATTTCCACCCCAGAGAAGTGCAACGAGACATAAACTTTCTCGCACCGAGAACTTTCCCATCCCAAGACTTCTTTGGGTGCTTGCAGATGGGAAAACAGCGGCTCTGTTTTGGAGAGTAATCGTCCCCCCCTCCCCTTCAAGTGTCATCAGTTCTGGTCTCAAGTTGCTCAAGGGGAAGTTTGGATTTGATATTAGGAAAAAATTCCTCATGGAAAGGGCTGTCAAACGCTGTCACAGGCTGCCCAGGGCAGTGGTGGGGTCACCATCCCTGGAAGGGTTCCAAAAATGTGTGGATGTGGCACTTGGGGACATGGTTTAGTGGCAAACGTGGTGCTGGGCTGACAGTTGGACTTGATGATCTTAAAGGTCTTTTTTCCAACCTTTATGATTCTATTTCTGCAACTCTGGGCCCACCAAAGTTGGGGCCAGTGTCTGATTTGGCTCCAACAGAGCGAAGTCAGCACCATGGATTTTATCAGCCAGCTCTGATGCTGTCAGGGGGATGATTAAGAGGCAGTTGGAACAGTGGGAATTCTCCGTGGGCACAGGAAAACAGGAGCCTAATGAGGCAAACGAGATGCACTCAGTCCCCTTTCCACACTGGCCAGGGATTCAAGTGATTATCTTCAAGGGTATTCTCAAACTAATCAATAAAATATGCATTTAGAAGACTGAAGTGACACCCAATAAAAGCTAAACCCCTCTGTGTTTGTGCTGGGAGGGCACAGAGTGTCAAGAAGGTGTTTGTGGGTGTGCATCGAGTGGATTCCGGGGCAGAGATCCCACACACCACCAGGAATGAGGTCACAGAATCATGGAATGGTTCGGGCTGGAAGGGATCTTAAAGCTCATCCCATCCCACCCCCTGCCCTGGGCAGGGACACCTTCCACTAGCCCAGGTTGCTCCAAGCCCCATCCAACCCGGCCTTGGACACTTCCAGGGATGGGGCAGCCACAGCTTCTCTGGGCATCCTGTGCCAGGGCCTCCCCACCCTCACAGGGAAGGATTCCTTCCCAATATCCCATCTCACCCTGCTCTCCTTCAGTTTGAATCCATTCCCCCTTGTCCTGTCACTACATGCTCCTGCAAATCCTCTCGCTGCTCTTCAGGATTTACCTAATGCTGGGCAGAAATGCCCGGATTAGGGGCTTTTTTTCCCCTCTCCTTTAAATGAATGCAAACAACGGGGGGTTTCTTTACAGCTCCTTCTTTAATAACTCGGGTTAGTCATAATGAAATCTGTTCTTCGGGTAGAATTCATATGAGATAGTAATGGTGATTAGGTAATTAGCAACTACCAAGAGTATTTAACCTTCCTGGTGACAGCGTGTCTGACATCACCTGAGCTCGTGCAGACTCTGTGAAAAGAATTAACAATTTTAAATTACCCTATTTAAGTTATTAATTATGAAATAGAAATTGGCCCAGAAATAATGGCAGTGGTGCCCGGTATCCTGGTGGTTTTTTCCACCTCTGCATATCTTAAATCTATGTATTTTCTGTCTTCCATTTCATTAGAAAATTGAAATAGGATTACAAGTATTGAAGGGCATCTGCTGTGGTAAACACTGGCTCAGTCCCTGCAAGTGTTCAAGGTCACTTTGGACGGGGCTTGGAGCAACCTGGGATAGTGGAAAGTGGCCCTGCCCATGGCAGAGGGTGGAATGAAATGAGCTTTAAGGTCTCTTCCAACCCAAACCATCCTGTGGTTCTGTTATACTCACACTGTTATCCCTGCTCCCATGAATTATCAGGAAGGAAGATCTCCTTTTCCTCTCCTTTTACCTGAAAATCCAGTTCACACTCAAACCTTACAGTGGCCAAGTGTTTCCATCATTATTTTTTTTCCTTAGTGCCAACGTTTTTCTTTGGAACAGTATTCATTTTCCTCAGCAATGTTTTTTTTTGCCTCTTCCCACGTGTCACTGCCAGAGGTTATCGAGCTGCAGCCATCCCTGAATCGATTCCTTTGCCCTGTGATGTCCCAGCTCTCTGAACATCCACCTCACAGGGATGTTGGAATCCTCCTGCTCCTCCAGAGGAGCACAACCAAACAGAGCTCCCCCCTCAGCGCTGCAGATGCACTTTTTTTAAAGAGAGCTTAAAAAAAAGAAAAGAAGTGACTCTTCCTAAGAGGTTTCACAAGCAACTTGTCAGAGATATTTATGGAGATATCCAAAACCCTGTTCCGAAGGAAGTTTGCAAACGTTTGTTCCCCTAATGCGTGTTTACAGCTGTGGAGTTTGCTTTCATGAATTTTCTATTTAGTCGTTTCATGGCTTGTAAACGTGCATGTGAGGGCATAAATCTGTTTGTGGGCACCCACCCACACCTCTGGGTTCCTGGCTGTCCCACCCAGGCTGACCCTCTCCCTTTCATCCCCACTTAAAGCTCTTCCCCGACTTCCTCCCACAGTTTCCCTTTATTAGCAGCCAGTAATGTATTAATGCATTCCACAGTGGGGAAGTGAGCTCCTAAACTATTGCCTTGGACACTCATTTAGTTGAATTTGATAGTGACAACACATTGACATTGGTAAGGTTAATGACCCAATACTTTATTTCATTGAACGAGTTGAACAACATTTAGTACCTTGTTCCACGACGTCCTCGAGAGCTGTCGGCGCTGTTACTTTAATGGCACTGTGGCATCTTTGCCCTTTAAGTAATTGGCACCGTGAAAATATTCTCCAGCTCCTGTCACAATTGATTAGTATGGCATTGAATTAAAAAAAAAAAATTACTTTTTATTTTCCTTTCTCGGTCCTTTTACACGGAGCGAAGGCAAAATTTGGTCTCTGGGGGTGTGAAAGGCTGACAGCTCTCAAAGTAAAGAAGAGGGAAAGTCCTGGCTTCTGCCTTGACTTTTTGGGTGTAGAGCCAACCCAAAGCTCTGCTCCTCACCTCATCGTGCCCTGCTGATCAACAGGTTTCACAGGAACTAGTCCTATCTATTCTTCTGGCCAAGGCAACTAAGATACAACAATGCTTCAGTAGGTTCTGCCTTTTTGAACAACCTGGGCTGGAGAGTGACATCCCTGCCCATGGCAGGGGGTTGGAACGGGATAAACTCTAAGATCCCTTCCCACCCAAGCCACGGTTCTATGATTTTCCCGTGCCCTGTTTGGGGTTTAACCACATCAAACATTGCATCTGGAGGAGGGCAGAGTTTAGTGGGTGCTGGTGGCAGGAGGCTGCTCCCTGCAGGGAGTCCTGGAGCACTTCAGCGTCCCCACGGGATCCTCTCTGGGCTTGTTTTTCCTGAGACATGACTGATGGTGCTCAGACTTTTTATAGAGGGAGGAGAAAACAGAGGAGCTCAATGGACTGGATGAGAGACAACAGAAGGTTGGCTCCTGCTTGCTCCCTCTGCTGCACGTGGTGACGTGAACCCTCTGCGTTTCGTTTGCTGGGAGACTTCAGGGCTCAGAAGCAGTGAATTCTCCATCCTCCAAAAGGGCTGGAAGATGAAAAAACATGCAGGATGAATTCTCTGTTCAGTGCAAGAAACAACAGCACAGCTCTGAAATGACAACAACTGGAAAGAGAGAGGTGGCATTTGGTGGCAGTAGCCCAGAAGGCAACCAGTGTTTTCACCAGGGGACTTGAAGGTGTGAAGTAAAACATCATTTTTGTGTTTGCATCAACAACAACAACAACAAAAATCTTGACTTTGGATTCATGTTGTCCTTCTATCACCTTCCCCCCTCTCTTTTAAATTACCCTTGATTGTACAACATCTGCTCCCTTCATGCCTGCATATGGCTGTCTCCTTAAATCTGCATTTCTGTCGAGGGGCTGCATACAAATATCCAGCTGAAAGTTTTCTTTCAAAGGTCTGATTAACCAACTTACTGTGGAAAAGGAAAATTAGTATTGACACGACTCTAAAAGCTGCCAGTGGTGGGGGGCGAGGGGGGGGATGGAGAGGGATGGGAATGACAAGTGTCAGGCAGGGATCCTGAGAAGGACCAAAGAGGAAGCAATCGAAGGATCAAACCCCACATCTTCACACAGGAGGTTGTGTTTCATTCTTGCATTCAAAAAATAAACCCCCTCGCAGATGTGAGATTCTGAAACATGAGAGGGCTGTCATATTTTTTAAATTTTTTTTTGAAGGCATGTGAGAAAAATTCCTACAATTGACATGCTCGGAACGTCTCCTCACCAGACATTTGCTACCCAAAATACACTCACCAAAGATTTTCAACAAAGCTCTGGGTTGGGAGTGTGGGATGGCAAGATAAAGGCAGATCTGCCTGTAAGCTCTATTTAGTAAAAAGTTATCTCTCTTTTGATTTGGAACCTGAAAAAATAACCATATAAAAGTAGAGAACTGTCCTCTGATCATCTCAATCTGCTTATAATATTCCATATAGCTTTTTCTGCTGTCTCTATACATTAGCTGGCTTTTAGTTCTACGGAAGAGGAAATGGATCCATATGTACATGGCAGATGAAGGGCAAATCTCAAGGGTTCAAACACAGAATTTTGGATTCCTGAGTGACTCACCGTGGGCTGGTAATGAACTTCTCAGTGCCTTGACCTCTGATGTGACTGAGGAGTTTTGTTGTCTCCTGTTCAAGTCCTTATTTTAAGCCAGTCAGGGGACACCCGGCTGATAAATGTCACCTCTTCTCCCCTGCAGGAGATGGCAATTGCCCAAAAGGCAGGTCCTCTGGGAAGAACGCAGGGTTGGAATTGGCCAAAGGGGTGTCCCTGGTGCCCTGGGAAGAACACAGGGAATACCTCTGCCTACAGACCATGATTCCACACCCAGGGATGCTCATGCCCATGTGGGCAGCTCCAGCACTGGCTGTAAGACAATGATATCCAGTGTCAGGAGCTGAGGCAGCAGCCTCTCTCCAGCCCTGCAAGGGAAAGACCTTGTTTGATGAACACATTTATTCATGTTTTTTATCGCTAACCTTCCTCCTGTCTGCCTTCCCTCCCTCCAGCCCACCCCCTGGCTCTTTTACCTCCATTCCCCAGCTGAGCCTTTTCTGGAATATACTCTATATTTGTCTCCTGCTTCCCTGAACACCCATTATTATGTAGAATAATAATGCAGGGGCTCTGCCTGGCACCTCTGCTCAGTGGCTCCGAGTGGGCTGAATTGTAGCCAGCGGCGGGGGGTGATAAATGTAGCGTGAGATGCCTTTTCCACAGCAAACTGCAAATTGCCCCAGCAGCACGGCCCACAAAAGGTTCCTGTGGAGCAAATTTATCTCCCATTGTCGACCCAAGGAGGAAAAGGGAGAGGACCAGGCATCCTATTTTTAAAAAGTCACATTTGATCTTGTTCCGGCTCCGAGTCCGGAGTCTTTTAAAGGACTTTTCGTGGAAAATGCAGAACCTGAGGATGCTGCACGGATAAAGGGATTTATTTTTAACTGCAGCCAGGGTTCACGACCATGTGAGCATTTCAATTTTAAGCCACTCAGTCTGAATAATATATTTCACCAAAGCGAATGTTATGTCATCTAATAACTCCTGGGTGGGAGGAGGGCCGGGCTGGGCAAGGGGAGAGGAGATGGGAGAGAGGAATCGCCCTCTGAGGAACCCCTGGCACTGCCTAAAAAAGCAGGAGGGGAGGAGAGAGCCAGGAGTTCACACCTCCCATGTGGTTCAGCCCTCAGATAGCAGCATGATGGACACTCCCAAGGAGTGAGAGGTGATGGATATACCGTTGGAAAGCTGGGCTGATGGATGACGGAGAGAGGGAGAGGGGGGCATTTGGTGATTGACTGAGAGCAGCACAACCACAATTAATGGCACCAGGCACCTCTGATATATGATAACCTTAAATACCTTTGTATTTGACATTTGCCTGTCACGTTTCTACTATATTTTCCTCTAAATGTCAGTTATTGAATTAAATGTGGCTATTTGGTGTTAGTTTGGCAGGAGGAGCCCTCCTTGCCATCCTGAGCATCTGCCAGGGGAGAGCTGGACTCAGGGTATGGCCTGGATGGTCCTTTGCTCATCTGATGGGATTTATGAGCCTGTTTCCAGGAATAAATGCTTGGCTGCCTTTAATTGTGTCCTTCATTAACATCCCAGAGTTATTATTTGCATGATAGTAATTGTTGTCCCCACCTCTGACAGCAGAGCAGCTCAGGAGCACCACAACTCAGAGACAAGGTGGGAGGTGAGAACAATGTACTGGGAGAAGCCCCTGGGAAGAGCCGGTGGGGGAAAGGAAAAGGCAGGACTTGGATCCCAGCATCCCCCAGCAGCTCTGTGCCTCCCTTACGTGGCAAATCCCGTGAAAATGCATTTTGCTCGTGTTCACTCACCTTCAAATCGGGTGAACAGTTTCCAAATCTGGTGTGTGCTTGCTGTGTGCTCTTCCAAAGGAATTATTCGGGAATTAGGAGTGTGTAAATGAAAGCAGATTAGCTCTCCTTGCCTCAGTGTCCCTGTTTGTGATCCAACGTTAAGCAAATGCTTTAATGCTGGTGTGAAGGCAGGGCTTAATTTATTAGTGTCATGCCTAATTAACATTTTGAGATCCTTCCTCAGAAAGAGGATTATTAGTAACAATAATATTATTCTTCCAGCACTGTTGATTTTAGCTGAACTCGTATCAATAGGTGATTAGTACCTATAATTCCACGAGTGATTAGCAGCACCCAAGGGCAGCACCCGGGTGCTGGCAGCAGATCCCCCCCAACCCAAGAGAAATGTGCTCCATCCTCTAAGCAAGGAGTTACTAAGGAAAAATAGAAACCAACTTGCACTATATATTCATTTTCCCATAGCTTAGTTGCAAACAGAACAACTCATTTGCAATTCCAAGTCGAATTTGAGGGATTAGAACCTATTCTGCAGTGTTAACCTAATGAAAAATAAATATAAAGTTGCGGGTTGTTTCTCGAATGGCCCTTTAAGCTTAAGGTTTATTTATACGCTATTTATTTCCCAAGGACAGGAATGAAAATATCTTCCCTCCTTTTCTTCACCTAAGATATCTTCATATCTTTTCCCATGAAAATAATTCATGTCACCGAGAAAAAAAAGTCCTCTATGAATCACTGATGAGTCTTTGATGCTTAATGTGCTGTCCAGCACATGAGTTCTCTTGGAAATGTACTTTAACAAGAAGATCTGATTTTCTCCCTACCGTCATTAAAGTTTCCCCTTCAAATTTTAACAAGCAAATGAATGTTCTCCTGGCATAATTATAACTTCTTTTTTTTATTATTTTTAAAATTCCTTTAGAGGAAAGCCAGCTCCATCCATCCCGTGTTTTCACACCGGGAGGAGCCCGGGCAACTGAGCCACGCTGGGAATTATTTCCAACGTGGGCCATAGAGGGGTTGAAAACATCAGTCTGACAGGATTCTCGGGGAGAGAACCTCCCCTGTGCTCAGGGGAGAACGTGGCAAAGCCCTTCCTGTGGGGCTGGGTTGGTTTTGGAATGATTTTCTGTGGAAAACTGTGTTCTGCTGAGTCAGCACTCCCGCGCATTTGTTCAGAATTCCAGTGGGTGCTTGTCTGGGGAGTCTCGGAGCATATGGGTGTTCTGGCATGATTGATCTTTGCTCAAGCCTCTCTGTTCACTCCCGGGGAACACTCTGCAAGCACCAAAAGCCCCCTCATTATTAACATATTTCATTCTCTGTCAGTAATTGCTTTGGTGTGTTAAAACTGTTCCTGTGCTGCCCCTCCAAGGGCAGAGGTGACAGCCTGGGGTGCAGACTCTGTTGCCCTGATTATTTTCCCCATGTCAAGCACTGGTTTCTCCTTTCCTTGCTCCCTCTCACCTTCCCACGTTCCTGGCTGGGCTTAAGCCCTGCTTTGGGCTTCCAAATCCTTTTCCCTTGGAATTACCGGCAAATATCCCCAATATCTGCACTGGTAGAACGTGAATTAATTAGAGTGGAGTGCAAGTAATTTTTGAGTCAAGGCCTTGGTGTGTCATGGGTTGTAAAATTTAATCTGCCAGCAGCTCCTGGCCTCATATCAATTACACACAGTAAAATGAGGGAAAGTGTCCCATATTTCTGGGCAGTTATGGGAAATGCCATCCCTGTGTCTGGACGTCACATATTATCTCTGTGCTGAGATGTGGCACTGGGTCACTCAGCCAGGAGTGCTGGGAATTGTTTCTGTAAGGAATTATCTGTGTTAAAATCACGCCCAGGGCTTCCCCCTTCCCTCTGCCCGTTCTTGCAGCTCAGGGGTTGTGTCTGTGGGTCTGTGTGAGGGAAAAAAGAGGCTGCAGACAGGGAGAGCCCTGGCTCCTACGTGCACAGGAATCACGGAATGGTTTGGGTTGGAAGAGACCTGAAAGTTCATCTCATTTGGACCCTGTGCCATGGAGCAAGGACACCTTCCACTAGCCCAGATTGCTCCAAGCCCCGTCCAACCTGGCCTTGGACACTTCCAGGGATGGGGCAACCACAGCTTCTCTGGGAAATCTGATTATTAGACCATTAAATGTGAGGGATATTAATCCTATTTTCTTCCCCCCCCTCCATTAACTTGGCTTCACCAAAAGAAAAAGTTTGCATGTGAAAATTCCCTTTGGAGCAGCTCCAAGTCCAAAGCCATGGCTGCCCAGAGCTTGGCAAGGTTGGAAAGAGAAGAAGTTTAGATTGGATTATGGGAATCCTTCCCTGTGAGCGTGGGGAGGCCCTGGCACAGGTTGCCCAGAGAAGCTGTGGCTGCCCCATCCCTGGAAGTGTCCAAGTTGGATGGGGCTTGGAGCAGCCTAGGATAGTGGGAGGTGTCCCTGCCCATGGCAAGGGTTGAAACAAGATGAGGTTTAAGGTCCCTTCCAACCCAAACCATTCCATAACTCTGTGAAGATGACAAATCTGGCTCTTGCTGTGTGTCTGCAGAATGATTAAACAAACACCCTACAATACAAATAATAATAAAATACACAATGCAAATCACAGTGCCTGAGAGAGAATGAATAATTAGCCATATAATAGAATATATAAACAGAAACTGCCTTAAAAGCAGATAAAAATATGTAGGGAACAAGCTACTGTTGCAGTTCTCCTCCCCCTCTGAATTTGTCTGGGGATGCTTAAACCCTCCTCTTGAGGAAAAAAAAAAGCCCTTCTCATTTCTGCTCTATTTGTATGCTACAGTAGCAGTTTTGAGAAATTAAAAATAATTGATACATTCGAGAAAGCACAAGCAGTAACTACTTCATATTTTTAAAAGCCTTGCAAATATCCAGGAAAAAAAAAAAAAGTGCTGCGCAGGCATAAAACCAGAGCTCAAATCTGCTCAGAGTGATGCAATGAAGCCCTTTTTTTTTATGGGAAGAACTGTGGCTGTGTGTAACAAACCCACAGATGGAGGGTTCTGGTGTAAATGTGGAGAACCTGAGTGATCCCGGGGTTTTAAGCACTTGAGCTGGTTTTTGCTTGGGATGGGGAAAGGTTTTCCTTCTAATCAGAGTGAGCTCCTGGATGTCACCCTTCCTGCTAAATATGGCCTGCTGCTGGCCTAAGACACCCTCATTCTGTCATGGCAAACACCTTAATTACGAGTAATTTGGAAAAAAACCTTGATAGCTGTGCGTGCACCAAATGGAACAGATTAAAGCCGGGACCAGCCATTCCTGGGTGATCCTCTGGCAGCAGTTTTGCACGAGGTTCTTGACGAATATCTCCCACATCAGTGCCCTCAGCTGTGTACAGCATCCACGTCGGGAGTAATCACAGGAGTGGTCCTCCAAAGGAGGCTGCTTTATTAGGTAAGAGGGAATGAAGCACAGAAAATAGTATTAAAGATGAACAAATGCCTCCATTATTTCACAAAATGAAATGCACTTTTCCAAGCAAGGAAGGCAAAAGTCAGTCATTATCTGCCTGTAATACATCGCAGCGGATAATAAAGAGGGTTTATGATCTCTGAAAGCAAATTAGAGGATATTTAAGCAACACATCTTTCTATGAAGGAGTGATAATTA
Source organism: Cephalopterus ornatus (assembly GCA_013396775.1). Classification (NCBI taxonomy): domain Eukaryota; kingdom Metazoa; phylum Chordata; class Aves; order Passeriformes; family Cotingidae; genus Cephalopterus; species Cephalopterus ornatus. The sequence goes on along the minus strand of VZRE01015312.1, from coordinate 8,734 downwards.
CAAAATCAGGTCAAAATGCAGAACAACCTAACCCTGCCCCAAGCTAATGTTACTTGAATAAGCTGAAATCTCCTATGTTCTCTCTCAGAAGAAGGATTCATTGGGGATGCAGCTGTTCTCATTATTGTTTATCATCTGGACTCATAAACTCTTGTTAGCGTGTGTTGATACGTGTCAAATCCAAGCCCATCCTTGCTTTATGCCTTGCTGATCCAGCTCCCTGCCACTGAGCAGCACAAAGCACAGCTTCTCCCCTCTGCCACCTTCACCTCTCCCAGAATTTTGGGGGTGGAACTGGTCTTCCTCTGCCTTGTGCAGCTACACAGTCCCTACTACCACTAGACATCCAGTCCTGAAGTTTAGGAATCGAACAGAGGTTTATTTAACTCAGGAGATGAAGCCTCCAGGTCTTCATGAACTCTGCATCCAGCCCTTTTTTCCCCGGTGTGTCCATCTCGCTTTCCTTTTCCTTAATCAGGCATTTCCAATATTTTTTTTAACACACAGATTAGGCTGAGCTTATAAAGAGTGTTTCTACAACCTGATATAACTCGTATGACTCCAGGGCTGAGCATCCTGGGCAGGTTTGAAAAGCCCTGGAGCTACTGGTGCCGCTGGGGATGTGCTCCAGCCTGGCCCCAGATCTGCTCCCACTCGACAGTGGGATTTTCGACCCAGTCCTGGTAAGAATGTCACCACAGAGCACGTCCAGGGGATGGATCCTGTGCTCACCAGCGACAGATATTACATGGTTTTGACAGACAGAGGGAATTAAGTTCTAAATCCTTCAGTTATCTTTTGCAAAGTTACCTGCAGTCCATCTTGGAGTGATTTTAATGACTTTTCTGGGACAGGGACAGCTGCCAGCATAGCAGGGGGACCATGTGATGACAGTCACATCAAACCTTGAAGGAAACATGGGTAATGATCACTCCCTGTTAGTAGTAGCCATAATATCAGCCTCAAACAAGTGTTTCAGATTCAGGACACCTCTTTGTTATCGCCCTGGCACATGAACTCTGAATTATCAAGCATTCAGCAAAATACTCTTGGTTTCCCGCTGGTTTAGCCCAGAACAGATTTTTGCTGAGAAAAACAAAGGAAGAGCTGTTTCCCTAGACCTTCCTCTTGTCTAATCCTCTGTGACCCACAGTATGAAAATTGAACTGATTAAAGCACTAGAAAACATACTGTGGGAATCCTGTCGGCACTTACCCTGAGGGAAGACTGGAACGGCCTAAAAGGTCTTTTCCCTGCTCTAATTTCAGAGATTTTTATGATTCACTTTGCTGTGGGAATAAAAAAGGAAAAGGCAAAGAACCTGGACAAATTGTTTCTAGCCCTGGATCCTAAAGGAAAGGAAAACACCAGAGGAGATGAGAGGAGGTCGTTGTTGCTGCAGGAGGGCAGCTGAGAGATCAGAGCGCGGCCGCCGGCGCTGTCCGGCCTCCCTGGAGATGGGAGAGACCAGGAAAAGCTCCCTTTTCCTCCTCCCTGGGCAGATTCTAGGCTGCTTTCCCCCCTAGACAAGAAATGGGAAAACCATCTCTCGGTCCAGGTTCGTGTGTTCTATCCCTCCCCAGAGATTTCCCTCGGACATCTCGCAGAGAGACATCACCAAAAAACACCAGTCCTGGGGTACAACTGGAGTCCTTGCTGCCCCAGGGACAGCTTGGGCTGTGGCTGCCTTGAAAAAAATGCTTCAGCAGCAAATGGAATTATACAATTCATTGAATTAATGAAATTAAGTCCCCTCCCAGTCAGGGTAAAGATATTCATGCAGCTGCATCCTTGGAGGAACTACAGAGCAGTCCCTAAACAAGCAACCTTTCTGCCTCAGCTTTGCTCCCAGGCATCTCAGGATGTGTCTGCAGACATTAAATTCCAGCAGGCTGCTGTCTGACAGTTTGGTACTGGAAGCAGGTCCAGAGCACACTCAGCAGCAGATCAGCTGGGTGATAACTCTGTAATTTATGGAACTCCTCGCCCGTGCTACAGAAAAAATAATTGCAGCAGTGAGAGTAAAATAATGAGATAGGTTTGTGCTGCATATTGTTTTCTCTTACTTTTATGGCACCTGACATGCAAGTGTGTGTGCTGGACAGCACAACATTATTGGAAGAGTCATTTGTTATGTAGTGAAAGGAGAAATTCCGACTGGAGTTGAGCTGAGCTTGGAACTGGGAAGTGAAATCCTCTCGGAGGGACCTGGGTCACACCAGCGCACTGACAGGGCGGTTCTGAGGGACAGGGACTTAAGTCATGGCACTGGAAAGAAACGGGACTTCGCAGGGTTTGATGAGATTGGGAATTTTTCTAGGAAAAGCCTGGCAGACGCACTTTGGGACTCCTTAGATTCACCCCAAAACAGCGTTAGGAGCCAAGGGAGCGCTGAATTCGGCTGCACCTGCCCCACGCTGAAGTAACACCAAGCAAATACCTGCTGTCAGCAGCACAGAAAAGCATTCCTTCCTTAGAACTAGGGGCTTTTCCTACACAGATTTTTCTGCTGCCCTTTTATCAGCTCTGGCCAGATTGAGGAATCCAGCAAGAAGCTGTATCTGCCTAGAAAATTCCTAAGTACCCTGGTAGCTTTTAATTGAACTGCTTCTTTTCTAGGTAACAGCCATGGCAGGTACCATTTTCTCCATTAAACAGTGTCATTTATTGTGATTAATTTTGCGGGTCTTATCAAGTGCATGCACACTGGTTACTTATTTTTGAAGCCTGTTCCCCTAAACGTGCCTTTTAATGGATTTCCAGGGGAAGGAGGGAAGGGAAGGCACTGCCCACTTGAGATTCCTCAGTTTCCCTTCAGGAACTTCACAAATGAGTGTCACCAGAGGTGATGCCCCAGAGCCAACGCAGCCATGTGCTGCACTGAAATCCTGAAGGAACAGCAGCTTGAGTTTTGGAGGGATCAAGGAATCACTGGATGTGCGAACAGGAATTAACTACAGTCTTACCCTGGGAAGCGCAACTCTCCCTTGTGATGGGACTCGTCTGACTCCGTGGGTTCCACACACGGTTCCCTTGGGAGGGTTGAGGGCAGCACTCCAGTCTGAGGGGTTTGGGAACCAAAATATCAGGACAGGGAGGAGCAGAGGAGAGGGAAGGGCCACACACCAGCCCCTGGCAGAGCTTGGTCCTCAACAATCCATCCAGAAGATGAAAAGAAGCATCTAAAGTCACAGGGCTTTGCTACAACCTCATATTTCCTTCGGTGTCTCTCCAGTTAATTAGTTATCCTCTTCTTCCAGTTAATTAGCTCAAAGCAAAACAGCCCTTTGTACTTAGCCTTATAAATTACAGTCTTTCCCTGTCTTATATGTTATAAGAGATGACACTTCCCGCGTTTTCTGAGCAAGGTCACATTTACAATTCTTAAAGGTTTGGAAGGAATCTCAGCCACGCTGCGGAGCCTGGACGCGGGGAAAGGCGTTTCAAAGTTACCGTGATTCCTTTTAAAAAATTATCAGAGGAACTGGGAGGAAAAATTGTGAGGATCAAAGAAAAGGAACTCTATTAAAAAAAAAAAAAAAGACTAAGTAATGAAAAAGAAAAAAAGTTACTGAAAAAAAAGTATGAAAGTGGCAAAAAGGAACTTCAGATGTTCGTGAGATAGCAGCTGAAAAAACTGGTGAGTGTTCAGCGAGCAGGTTGGAGGGTGACAGGTTGCTGCAGTCGGGTTTAAGGTTGCAAGGAAATTGGAAAGGCTCAGACTCATCTATTAAAATAAAAGGAATCACTGGCCTTTACCCCCACGCTGGCGCAATGCAACCCATAAGCTGGATGAGATGTACCAAATCTCCTGGAAGTGTCCAAGGCCAGGTTGCACAGGGCTTGGAGCAACTTGGGCTAGTGGAAGCTGTCCCTGCCCATGGCAGGGGGTGAAACGAGATGAGCTTTAAGGTCCCTCCCAACCCAAACCAGTCTGGGATTCTGTGATTTCAGGGGGAGATCAATTCCACTGAAGATTAGAGTTTCTATTTCAGATTTAGACCAGGATAAGGCAGAGAAAACCTGACCCTGTGAGTGTGTCACTGACTCGCCATCCATCAGCCTCTGCTCCCCACTCCCGGGGAGCTGCCAGACCTGGGATCTGCTGGGTCTGCTCCCTGCAGGGCAATCCATCTCTGCTGGGCACCAGGCCCTGTTTATACCCAGATCCCTCCACCACAAACACACCCCACCCCGAACAGACAGCAGATGTACCCCCCGAACACACAGCACTGACAAGGAGCCATCGAGGCAGGGGAAGGATAAACACGGACACAGCTTTTTTTGCAAGCTTGACATCAAAGTTCAAGGGTTTTTTTTTCCACCACTCCAGCTAGAATTGATGTGAAGCAAGAAGGGCTGCCGAGCTGGGTTTATTGTTACAGGAAATAGTTCATCTGCTTTAACCTTTCAGTACTCGAAGGGGGCTTATAAAAAAGAGGGAGAGTGACTCCTGACATGGGCAGACAGTGATAGGACAAGAGGAAATGGTTTTCAGCTAAAAGAGGAGAGATTTAGATCAGATGTTAGGTAGAAATCCTTTGCCACGCGGGTGGTGAGGCCCTGGCACAGGTCACCCAGAGAATCCACAGATGCCCCATCCCTGGAAGTGTTCAAGGAGAGGTTGGATGGGGGGTTGAGCAACCTGGTCTAGTGGGTGGCATCCCTGCCCATGGAAAGGGGTTGGAACAACATGACTTTGAAGGTCCCTTCCAACCCCAAACCATTTTGCATCTGTTTGGACCTTTCAAGCTCGTTTTGGGGCCTGCTCATTGATTTCCTCCAGGGCATTCAGAGTGAACTCCTTAAAACACCACATCCTTCTACAAGGTTATCAAGTAGCATTAAAATACGAAGTGTGGGGTTGTGTTTTCAGTCCTCAGACCCAAACCACACCCCGTCAAACAGCTCCTGAGAGTGGACTGAGAGCAGAGCCATAGATCATGGGCTCAATGGCACTTCACCTTGCACTGGTGCTAACTGAAAACAGGACGATTCTGCCCAAGAGGGGCATAGCAGAGTTACGATGTGCCTTACTGATTGATCTGCACAACAAAACCCGAAAGAATATAAAAAGAGGATTTAGATAATACAAAGGGAGACATTTTCAACGCTGACGTGGGGTCACCAGAAATTCTCTAATGATAAACTTCAACTCATCCACTTCACTCGGTTTTTGCAACACTGGATAATAAATGACACCTCAGTCAGGAAGCTCAGTGGCAAGCAGGACGATATTTTGAAAGCTATGTCCTTGGAATATTGTCCCTGTCAAAAAAGTGGACAACCAAATCATCATGAAGTACTTTTATCTCTCTCTCTAGACTCTGAGCTGCTTCCCCAGTCATTAGGAGAAGAAAACAGCCCTGCCAGCTTGAGCAAGGCTAAAGTTTGCCATGAAAAATTCACAGGAGAGCTGATCTCACCTTGATGTCTCCTGTGGGTACAGAGACATAAATCCCAGTGGCTGGTGCTGAGCTGCAGCACCAACATTTAGCGAGAGATTAGATCAGAGAGGGAAAGGGAGAGGGAGGAAAAAAGACTCAAAAGCAATCAAGATACTTAATCCCAGCAGCAAAAAGCTGAAGGAGATTTCAAAACAAGCCCTTGGCTGCCAAGTGGTGGAGTGGTGGGCACGTGGCTGCTTTTATTTGGGGTCGGAGGAGCCGCCAGCTCCAGAGCCCAGAGTTCATGGGCGAGTGAGGGCTCCGTGTCCAAGCAGATCCCAGATGCTCCTCCAGTCCTTCCCAGCTTTCAGGACTCAGCTCAAACCAAAGTTTTAATGTTTGGAAAGAAAAGGTTTCAAAAACCCCCCAAACTTTCCTGGAAGTGTGTCCGAAAGTTTCGTAACAACCTTTTCCTCGCCCGCCTTGGACTGAGAACCACGTTGGGCACCGATCCCTGGCAGGGATTTAATAATGATCTGGCAGCAATTCCATGGGTGATTTTTAGGCTGTAGCCTGTCCCTTAATTATTTTGCGGGTTCAAGCACAGCCAGGTCTTTCACCTCCAGCTCTTTCTCCCCAGGACTCACCATCTGCTGAGGGGTTTGGGATGCTCCTCCCAGCACGGCTGTCCCAGGGCTGGGAGCAGAGCAGGGCTCACCTGTGGGGAAAACAGACTTTGTGCAAGTCCTCTTGCCATTTAACACCGAAATTCTGGAACTAGTTAAAAAATTCACCCTGAGATTTTTGGATATGAGCCTGAGCTCCGAAATCCACATGGTTCCATCGTGCCTAATTACAGCCTGTCTAAAATGCTAATGGAGCCCGGCAATGCAATATTCAGAGCAGAGAATTATTACACTGCACATGCCCTGCACTTAATCTGCTTCTCCAGGTTATGGGACAAAAAGGTTCAATAATAGGAAAACAGCCACCTTTGGGTTGAATTTTTCTGGATTATTGATTGAGTTTTTAAGTTTAATGCAGGGAGACTGTTACATAGTACAAAGTGTGTTTTAAGCATCTATTTATTAAAGCTGAATTGTGCTAGAAGTTCTGTTCAAAAGTGCACCTGACAGCTAAAATGAATAGCAAATTATTCCACAGTGATCTGTGCTATTTTCTGTTGTTTCTGTGCAGCCAAACTCCTGCACGTACGGCAGGTTAAAAGAATTCTCAACCTTCTATTTAATACAATAAACTTTGTCAGATGTTGTTATTATTTTATCTGAACGCCACATCTGAGTGTAATATATGCACAGAAGCCTCATTGACGCCTCGAGCAGCCCAAGTCAGGTGGAAACAGGCTGCGAGGAGTGAGGAGGAACCGAGCAAGGTGGCTTTTATTTAATCTAGTTCAATCAGTGCACAATGACAGGCATTAAAAACGCTGGTGAATCCCAGGGAAACAACTTTATTCGCGTTCGTCAAGGGCTCTGGCTGGTTTCTGTGCACAGTGGGGACGGCAGGATGCTCTGGACAGGACACTGTGTTATCCATGGAAAAACAGATCCCAACGACAACCCGAGCACCCCACAGAGCAGGGAACACCCTGAGTTAATAAACCACAAAATAACAGAACGCTTTGGGTTGGAAGGACCTTAAAGACCATCTAGTTCCAACCTCCCCGTTAATGAGAGTTAATTAGAGCCTCCCTGGCTGTGTGTCCCCACACATGGAAAGAATTACCAAATCCCTCCAGGAGCCCCAGCAGGTCCCCGGGGGGGCAATAACCCCTCCCTGAAGGTCAGAGGAGGTGCTGGAGCTCAGCTCAGAGGGTTGCTCCAGTGGATTTGTTGGCGAGACAATGTTTTTTGAAAGAAGAAATAGAGATTCGTTCAAGAGCAGGCCAAAAAACCAAAAGGTATGAGAAATAATAAAATAATAGCATAGGAAAAAAAAAAACAAACAACCAAAGATTTATGGTGTGAGCACAGGAGTTCGTTGCATGAGATAAAAAAAGTGCAAGAAATCATTGCTATGTGTAGCCTGGAGTTGGTTAAATGAAATATTTGAGCTTTTGGATAACCTGGGAAGTTGGGAGGTGACTTAACCTGAGTAAAGGGCTGCTGCTGGACCAGGCAACAAATAGGACCGAGGTGGCTGGTTGCCAGTAAATGGTGTATATTTGGCCTCTTGTACCCCCAGATGCTTGTGTTTCTTTATTTCTGTGTTTTGGTGGAGTTTAGGTTGGTTTTTTTCACTGATTTCCTGAGCTGGAATTCCCCTGTTCTCCCTGAAATGCTCCTAGGGTGGTTTTGTGCTTTGTTTAAGATGGAAGGTGTTCAGGAGGAGCAGAGCAGGGGAGGGAAGGAACTGGGAGCTTTCTGCACAGTGGGTGGGAAAGCTGCTTGTAAAGTTTGACCTGGTTTATTTAAATTTTCTGGGAATAATAATAATAATAATAATTCTTCTCCGCATTGACAGTCTGCATGTCAAAGTTTCAGCTCCACTTGAAATGGTTGAAAGATGAGTTCCAGGGGAAGAAGAATGTTGTCTGTGTGTGCTGACAGCTTCTAACCCAAAGGTGTTGCTCTCCACCTTAATGCACAGCAGAAAAACAAATTATAGCCTGGCAAAAAAAGCGCTGTATTTCACGCGATTATGACTTGTTTGTGTTACTGTCCATTAGAAGGTGAAAAGGAGAAGAAGCACTGTGGGGTTTGTGTTGGTTTTTTTAGGCTTCAGCTGAGAGCATTTCAATCTGGAGTAACGGAGATACTTGCTAAGATTATAGTTTTAATGATGGTGTAGCCGCTTGGGGAGGGGAGAGTTTCGAGCTATAATATCGCAGGAGTGCTGCTTTGAAAATCAGAGGTGTGATTTGATGTTTTCCCTGCATCAATAGCATTAAAAAAAAAAAATAAATAAAAAATTCTGCCTCTAATTTTCCTTGTCGTAAAGCCTTTGAAAATCAGATGCACTGATTCCCCTGCTATTCACTCTCCATTGTGTCCTGGTGTAATTTATCGGATAAGGGGCAAAATGTTCTGTGTAAATCACAGCTGAAAGTCTGAAGAAACTCACCAAAAATTATGGGGGAGCATCAAACTTTTTTTTTTTTTTTTTTAAATATAAAATGTCCAAGAGAGCTGTTTCTGATAATACACTGGGGTATCTTTTATTAAAGATCTAATTTCGGGAGATTTAGGTGGGATTGGATTTCAAAAGTCTTGAGAGGTGAGTTTCTAAGAATAACTGATGGAAATGGGAGGCCGAGATGACTTTTTGTGGCTGCAGATCTGGGTGTTTGGTGGTCCCAGGACAGATCCCTGCAGGCTGGGACTGCC
>VZRE01015309.1:0-138566 GCA_013396775.1 Cephalopterus ornatus | reverse complement strand
ACCAGCTGCTTGTAGAATAATTCATCTCCGTCATCATCCTTGTAGGGCAGTCTATAACAGACACCCATGAGGATGTCAGCCTTGTTGGACTTCCCCCCGATTCTAGTCCACAGGCACTCAACCTTGTCACTGCTGACCTCAAGTTCAACAGAGTCAAGAGACTCTCTAACATATAAAGCCACCCCTCCACCTCTCCTACCCTACCTGTCTTTTCTGAAGAGCTTGTAGCCACCCATAGCAGCACTCCAGTCATATGAGTCATCCCACCATGTTTCTGTGATGGCAACTATGTCATAGCTTTCCCGCTGCACGATGTCTTCCAGCTCCTCTTGTTTGTTGCCCATACTGCGTGCATTAGTGTACATGCACTTCAGGTGGGCTGCTGATTTCACTCTTAATTCAGGCTTTCCATTTGGTTAATATGATAATTTTTGTCTTCCTGACTGTGGAAAACAAGACAAGTTTTCACACTGAAAAGTTAGGGAGAAATCAATCATGAATATTAAAATAGCCTGATGAAACCATATTGGGCATTTGTTTAGTGCTGATGGACACAGACATGAATGCTTATACACCCACAGGAACTTAAAATATCACTGTATGAATGCAGCACAACACCCTGTTGTCTGTCTTTCAGGGCCACACTTAGACATTTGGTTCAATTCAAAGACTGAATGGAAGCTAGTTCAGTGACAGACAGGAAATTTTTTTATGAACTTAAGGTTTGTTGAGAGCTTATGGTTTTTTTTATGAAATTATAAGCTACTTAGTGATAGTTTTAACTAAAAATGTTATTTAGTATGTTAAATTCCATAGTGTTCCACGTTTCAAAAATTAAATGAGAGATTTAGTTACTCTTATGGGACACATTACTTTTGTTGAGTATGTGGGAGGAAAAAAGCAAAAAGCTCCACACATGAAGAATTCAAGACAAAAAGCTACAGAAAACATCTTTACATGAGCTAAATAAATCTCGATAAAACCAGGGTAACCAGAGCCATCTTCTTTCTTTCTGCCATGATCAAGGTGTCAAAGAAGCATGTGGTAAAGGAGGCGATACAACTATTAAGTACTCTTGTTATCAAAGTAAAATTTTAAGCAATATTTTCACACATTATACTGTAAAATTAATATTTCAGATTCCACTGCTATAGTAAAAAACACTGTTACTTTGCATTTCTTAAGAAGCATGTCGCAAAATTACCAGCTTGTTCTATATTGTGAGGAGTGGTGGTACACCTCAGAAACCTACAGTGAACTGAATGTATATGTTTCACTTGACCAGTAAAGAAGTTTGTGTAGTTTGAAGACAAACACAGTGGACAGAAATTTGGGGAAGACACACAAGTAGCTGTAAGATGAAAAAGTAAGATCAGAGATCACTGCAAATAGCCAAGGTCTGGTTACGTACTTCTGTTAATCTCCACACTCTTCTTTCTTCAATTTTATGCATGTGTTTTGCCAATATTTGAAAGAGTTATCTTTAAGCAGAAACATTTTAAATTTTAAAGCATAAAAGAATTACAAAATAATTATTTATATTGAAACCTGCCACAGCCCTTTGAATTGTTAACATTTATCTCTATTTTGAATAGATACACTTCAGAGAAATCTATGGAGCTTCATATATGTTGACATTTCTCTCTGCCAAAGACCTAGATCTTCCCTGATGTATCAGAACCATTGTTTGTATTTGCTTGTGGTAAGAAAGAAAGAAATACTTTTTCTGCTAATGCACTGTAGCACCAGGACTCCTGCTGCTTTTGAGGACTCTACTTACAGTTTACTTCTTCCTTACTGTGGCCTTCCTGAACTCCTTAGATACCTTAAATCTCTGCAACTCTAACGCATAACCTTGAAGATAATAATTTCTTGACATCTGCTTCTGCCGTCCCCATCCAAAAAGAGAGAGAAGGAACCCCCACTTCCTCAATCTACACACAGAGAATTCTATTCAGGTAAACCCTTTCCCAGATCATTAAGAGACCCAGCCACGCACACCCATACAAACCTCTGAACTTGATTTCAGCAAGGACTCCCTCCCTGTCCACACTTATTCTCTGTTTTGGCAGGGCTGACTCAGAGCATTCCCCATTCCCCCAGATGCCCCCATCTGCCCCAGGCCTGTTGATCTGCCCTGCCCTAGCCTGGACAACTCCAATCTTAACACTATCACAAAGACAAGGCATTGACAGCCACCCTGATGTGCCATCCTCTCACAGTCTGGCTTGCTTTGCAGGGAAAAGGGAAGATGTGAGAAGGTGGCAGACAACTTCCCAACACTTTGTGCGCACACGGCCCTCAGCAGGCTGTGCCTTTGTCTCCCTGCCTTTGTACCCTCTTGGTACAATGTCTTCTTGACACCTAAAGAAGCTGAAACTTTCAGACAGATTGGAAATGGAAGAAACAGAGAGGAAAAAGGGGAAGGAAGAAATCAAAGGCTTTGTCTGACTTTCTTTAACTCTGCATTTCCCAGAGGGCTCAAATTTGCTCTGGAAACCATGGTATAGTAGTATGTCTGCCACATTCTACAGGTCAGTGACACAATATTAGCACCTGGATTAAAAAAAACCCCAAACATTCCAAAGCAATCACTATTTCCAATGAATTGCAAAAAAGAATTGAAGGGCACTAATGAGACCCAGTAGATTTCTTATTTTTAAATAAAAGGCATTTTAATTGAAACAGGAAATATTCCAAACTTGCTCATGACATAACCTTAGTATAAACATACTATAACCTCAAAGTGACACCTATTTTGTCAGTATTTAATGTTTCTGTTAAAAGATAGCTATTTTGACAAAACTGCCACAGAATGAACATACAGTACTGTTCTATATTCTGAAAAAAAATTATTAGCCGAAATTTGGGGCCATGTCCATCAAAACATTCAAAAAATGGCATTTTTTTCAAAGAAGGAATAAAATAATATTTTTTTTCTGTTCACAGATCCATTCCCTATTAGGAAAAACTCATTCTCCATCTAGCCTAAACCTTTGCATTGGCGTTTTCTAGTATGTTCCCAATAGTTGCTCGTGTTACACCTGGTGCCCTCTCTTCACATCACTTTTAGCCCATTCACTGTTTGCAGTTGCACAGGATTTTTCTAAAAGAACTGGTGATATAATTTTCCCCATGTGTGCCTTGCCTGTAATTCAGGCATATTTTTTTTTTTCAAAGCAGAGTTTGCAGGGCTTTCAGCTACCCAATGCCTGAAGGAGATTAATAAATATTTTTTTTTGGTTTGAACAGAGCTTTAGCACTGTAGACAGGGTTTCGCTGAAAAACACCACTTCATTGAACCCCATATTTCTCATTTTTGACAGCCTTTTCGTAAGCTGGCCAGAAAGTTAATGTGGTAACCAGGTTTCCATCTCTATAGCTTGGGGATGGGCTTTTGGGATGTCACACCTCCAAAGCAAGCTCTATAGTCCCCTAGAGATTCTTCCATTTCCAGAACCTCAATATAATTGATGGCTTATCTGATACAGACCGCTGACACTGCACATTTAGAAAAGCTGTCCAAGAAATGTAAGCCCCAGAGATGTCATGATTGCTTCATATAACTATCTCACAGAATTTTATCAGCACTTCCCCTTCCTACTTCCTTATTCATTTCTCTGTGACTAGCAGAAAGGTTTCATCCAGTCTAATAGCATATTCTTTAAAAAAAAGCACACTGGCCCAAATATTGCCACTGCAGATGATGGTGTAAATCCAAATTTGATTACGTCAGTACATACCTTTTATGTGCACGTCTGTGCTAGCGAAGATTAGGTTTGAACTCTCTAACAAAAACAATTCATTTGTACCTTTGAACATATTCATTTCTAGATCCTTGCCATACTGCCTAATTCTAATTCTTTTGTGGAAATGCTTGTTGCAGTTCTGCCATTCAGCTTTGATTGCAGTTTTTCTTATCATTTGCCAAGTAGAGCTCTGATTTCTGCACACAACCTTGCTTGGTCAGGACATTCAAGCCTGTTAATATTTCCATTTCAAAGCACCTTCAGCAAAGTAGCAGCAGCAGCAGCAATTCATCTCTTCACAGGTTGCCATCTCTGTCTGTAATGACTGTTTCATCAATGTCCAGGACAGAATATCTATAACCCTGATCCGTGTTTTTCTTTCCTGTTTCATTCACTGTCTCCCGATCTTTAATTTTTACTTCCCACCTGAATTCATATTAAAAATATGGGTTTATTCTAAATGTCTTTGGTAAGCTAAAGAAACATCTTTTAACTTGGCTTTCAATCATATAAGGTGATGTTACGGATGATATTATGATGTTTGGATGATTTAATTTTTTTTTTTATCTGCTAAGTGACCGAAGAGATTTCATGAGGTTTAGAATATTTTTTCCCTACAAAAGGTATGAACACTGACATCTCAAGCTAATAATATAACTAACAAGTTTCAAGGAAAAATTTCAAGTTCACTAAATATAACATAAATCATTTTTTTTCTTTAAATACTTTGATCGTTTTCCTTGTAATACATTCTATTAATATATTATCATACTGTGTTGATTTTGTGATGTTGTCTTGATATTATGTTGTGATTGCACACACCAATCATTAGATTTTTTATTTATGTATATGTTTACACAAAATATTTCTAATTTAATCAATAGAGGCTTTGCATAATATACACATACACTAGAATATTATGTTAAATGCTATCATATAATCACTATTAACTTGGATTTATTTGTGGGGGAAAAAAGTACATTCATAAGTTCTGTCTCTGCAAAACTCGTTGAGATATTTTAAAAAGGGTCTCCATTGAATATTAATATCTAAAGGTACAATGACTGTGAAGGTATCCTATAATGTAGTGAACGCAGAATTAAGATCAACAAACTGTCTTTTATACTGTAAATCACTAGTCCACGAAGATTCTTTATCAGGTTCTTGAGTTTAATGATGTAAACACATAATTGACAGTACTATAACCATGTCAAGGTTAATTGCATGCTTGTTCTTTTTCCTGAAACAGAAATGTCTGCTACTTCTTTGTGGTGGGGTGAGGCTTTCTGGGGCACTAGTGGCAATAGATATTGCATTTCTTAAGTTTGGAAGGATTCACAAGGTACTCCACTGAAAAGACTGAGAAAACAAGGTTTAAGAAGATAAAATGGAAGGGTCTCAGTCTTGTGAGGATACAGAAAAGTCAAAACACGTTCACACAGCTTTGTTCATGGTGACTATTTGATGCTAAGGTTCCACTTACAAGCCACTTACCTCATCAAATTGTCAGGCCTGCATTTGTGGATGTCACCTTGTGAGAATACTACAGTGTAGAATTCTTATGGGATAATTAATCAACACTTTTCAATGTAATTAGTCACTGCAATATGACATATTAATGTATATTTATAATTAAAGAACTTGAACTACTGTCAGGTCAATGCATGTCATCTACTATTTTTCAAACCATTCATAAGTCTTTTAAAAATGACCGCAGAAAAATGTTACTGTGTAGCAGAAAAAATTATAATAATCAAGGAAAAATGTAAAAATAAAAAATATAATTTAATGTGATTTTTCAGGCATTAAAACTCTTCAGTATTCATTATAAGTATCCATTGTCACGAATTTATGAAATGCCAAAGAAAAACACAAACAGAAGTTTGTCCCAGTCACTGTTGAGTAGGATAAAACATTTAAGTAAAGAATCAATGTGGGTGCTCTTCTAAAATCATCAACGTAGGAGTTACTAATAAAATGTCAGCATTTGCCAATAATTTTCACAGTCACCAAATATACATGTTTATAATTATAAATAAATAAATAAGATGTCTTGTAACTCTTAGTAAATACCAACATCTTTATTGATGACCACAGACAAAATGTTGTCACTCTGAAGGACAAAAGAAATTACCTCTATTAAGTTCAGTGAGGCCAGATTTTCACTCCATGTATGTGACATTTCACATAACAGACAAAATAAATTACTTCAGACTATAAAGTCCAAAACCTGAATAATATTTCTTTATGTGATGAATGAAAAATTTAACAGATGAAGTAGAAAAATACTTTCCTGTAGTATAACTACATGGGAAGGTTAAAAACCTGTAGTGAGAATTCACTGTTAAACAACCTCTTGGCAAATAGCAACCCAGAAGCTCATTTGATGATTCTGTAAGCAAAAGAAATCTTACTAGAATCAGATACTTGGCAATCATTAAAGGAAAGGTACAGGCACAATTTTGTGGAATTGTATCTTGTGATCAAAATGGTTTTTATACCTATGTTCTTGTTCTGTAGAGAAAAAAATACTTCATTCTATGTTTTAATAGCATTAGCATAAATTATAAATTCTGAATGAAGTCATACAACTGGTCATAAAAAAAGCCTTTTTATTAAAATGGGGTTTTTTTGGTTTACTATTTTCTATTTTTCTTTCTTGATTCTTTCCTTCTATTCAGAACTGTGTTGCTGGGACATACTTTCACTCAATTTTTTATGAAGAGAAATACTGCAACTG
This sequence comes from Cephalopterus ornatus, assembly GCA_013396775.1. Taxonomy (NCBI): domain Eukaryota; kingdom Metazoa; phylum Chordata; class Aves; order Passeriformes; family Cotingidae; genus Cephalopterus; species Cephalopterus ornatus. The sequence goes on along the minus strand of VZRE01015309.1, from coordinate 132,077 downwards.
TAATCTGTCCCTCAGAAAGAAAAAAAATCAACATTATTTCTGTACAGCTTTCACTTGAACTTGGGGGCTTGTATTACACATTTGGCAGCAGGGTTGTAACAGATGCCATCTCTAAGGTCCTGAACCGCAAATTTTGGAATTTATGTCTTCCTAAAACAATAAAACATTTGATTTGTTGCTACAGTTTCATGCAGAGATTCTTTTTTAGTCAGTTTTTCAAGCAATAAACTAGATATACTTTTCTATTCTGACATCCATCATCTTCATGTAAATCCTTTGCAGTCTGTTCTTAAATAGTTCTGTGCTGTGAATTTGAATGCACTTCAAGTTTGTATTAATCTTTTTACACTTTTATTCCCAGGAACAATTGAAACTTATGCTGGAACTTTATGTAACAGCACATAATAAAGTTTTGAAAGACCTCAGATCTCTTATCAGTTCCTTGATTTAAAGTGTATATTTTACTAACCTGTGTTCTAGTGTGTTTTCTACTTTATGAAAACTTTGGAGATAGGCCACAGCTCTAATTGAAACTGTAGTTTTACCATCTGGGCCTGGTTTGTTCAGAAGTACAGGCAAAATTAAACTGTTCAGACTATGAGAGACAAGCTCAAAGGTTAATCTGTGCCAAGAAGTAGAGGTGGGTTAAAGTGCTCAATGGCTGGAGCTGCAACTTCCCTACATATTTCATCCTTCTGTACTTTAAAGACCTAACCTCAAGTTCATTTAGAGTCATAGAAATTTACACAAGGCTAAAACGTTCCTTTTATGACTCCTTACTTGTATTCAAAAGATATATCAAATGTGTGGTCAGCTCTTATCTGAAGCCCTCTACTCTTACCAGATTATTTTTATAGGAGCTAAAGCTGCTATAAACCGAACTCTTAAGGTACCTAAGTACATTTCAGGTTATGGTTCCATAACTCAGCAGGAACCCCATTAGGAATTTGTAAAACTCGCATTCAGTTTTCATCCTGTAAAGGCTATAGTTCAGGGTACAAGGTAATCCGTCATGAGTCACAAGTAATGGTAAGATTCCTCTAATTATGCTTCACTGGAACAGGTCAGCAAGCAGATGGTAGATCCTTACTCAAGCTATAATGAAACACTCATTGACCTCAACGGTGCAAGTAATGCACTAAATTAACTTTTAAAATCTGGACATCCCTTGTAAGATTCTGCACCTTATGCAAAAAATGGTTTCAGTTTTATTAAATATTTTAGAACCTACAGATGTTCAATACTGACTGTGGAACTGAAATGCATTCTGGTAGCCAAAAAGTTGACATACAACACATTTAGAAATACTACACAGCTCATGAAACTTGTCTATACCTGCAGTTTTCAAAAAAGGTGACAAATGTTTTCTTTGCAGAAGCTACTTATGTAATGTTTATCTACTTATGTAATGTTTATCGCTCTGCATACTAGGCCATTTTTAAATACTTCTAAGTTTGTATCTAAGTGGAGTACAGGTACATTTATCTAAACTTACAAATGGCATGCTTTCTCTCATGGTTTCTGGAGCCATTGTGCTTCCATAGTGCTTTTAATTTCACTCTTAAAAATTTTCTTTATGTGAAAAGTATCTTCTTGTCTGTCAAGACAGGTTTAATATCAGAATTCACTCACAAGAGAATAGATCCTCTAGAGAGATCAAAAATAGCCAAAGTCTTGGAAGAAATTGTAGCTTCCTGAGCAATATTAAGAAAACCACTACTATTCATAGTTTATTTGATCTTGGTCTGTTATTTGTCATATGTTTCTGTTGTTTCAGCGTCTAGTCTCAAACATATTGTAAGCAGAGTTTGAATAAATTGGATATATTTGCTTGAAGATAAGTTTTGCCAGCTCACTTTCATACTGCAGCTGGGTCAAAATGTTTTGGCTTTAAAATAAGAGCTGAAATATCCATAGATTCTCCAAACCACGTCCAACACAAAACAACAGCTGCTGAGCTTATCTACTAAACCATGGAGCAAGTGGCCATTAAACCACTAAGTTCCAGCCATTCAGCTGGAAAGTTAATGCACCAAAACTATGTTAGTATCCAAGCAAAACAGAATTATACCAGAAAGGACATTGATAACTTTGGCATGTTGAGTTTATTTGAAAGTAAGAAAAATCACAAGAGGCTTCCTATTTCACAAGTAGGAAACACTGGTTGTTCACAGCTCTGTGTATTTTTAGCTACATTATCCCTTTTACCATTTTCACTATCTAGTATTTTAAAAAGGACTCTGCATTAATATTCTCAGCCAGAATTTCCCTGGAATTCACCTCCCACTTTTAGTATAAGTGGTCTGTTTTCAGAAGATTTCAGCAGATTGTATATCTAACAATTTTGAAAAATTAGACCATAAAAATCTAGTCTACAATAGCATTGAATCACTTAAAAATATTTTACCAGAGGATGACTCTCAGCAATTTGAAATCTGTCCCAGCTATTTCAGAAACCACTTATATAAATACCTGGTGTTGATTTTCAGCATTACATTTCTATAATTAGGGTAATAGTACAGTAGAGGCTGGCAGTGAAAAGCCTAGATGGAAGATCTTAAAAGTTTACCATATACCTACTGACGAAAAGATTCATGTCACTTTACTTCTTCCACCTTAAAGATACCTATAGCTTCAGCTATAGGTGTTGAAGGAAGACTTACCAGAGAATAACTATCTAATAGATAAATGGCATAACCCCCTGCTGACAGTATTTCTTTCCCTGTCTTGATTATGGAAGAATCCTAGGCTCAGAGTTTACATTAGACATTTAATTTTTGGATGGACTATGTCAGAGAAACGAAACTGTATACGCTGGTGGGCAGGTTGCCCCTTTCTGTGCTTTGTCCTCCTTGTCTGTTTGCAAAAATGTCACAGAGTCTACTGAATTAATCTTTTTAAATGACCTAAGATTCTTATATTAAATATGTTATTTAAACACAGAGTATTATTATTACTGAACTAAATTTACGTTAGAGTCTTGCTTTGTACCTCATGTTACACATAAACAGGTCTGAGTTGGCTAGAGAGAAACACTGGATTGGGAATACTGTACTGTGTGATAATGGACAGAGCTAAAAGGCAAACACCTGACGGCTTTCTGCAGACACCTCTGTCGTCTGTAAAGCGAGATGCCTACTGACCTTTCTATACACTGCTTTTTCCTACTATGCTCTTTCATAGTAACTAGTTGCATATATATGAGTGTTAATGAAAAATGGTGACATTTCTGCTGTTCTCTTTTCCTAATCCTCATTTGACAAATTCAGAGTCCTCCCATTAATTATTTTCCCAAAGTTCATACACAATGAGAAAATTATGGAGATTAGAATAATTGAGTGGAATGGGTTCGAGTGGTGGTTAACACAGAATAATGTGGAAATATAAGGGAAACACTATACTTTTGTATTCAGTTTCTGAATTTCTGTACTGACTTAAAATATACTTTGTATCCACTTGTCTTTAAGATTCACTGTGCTTTGGAAATGGCATTACTCTCATGATTCCAACACCTTCACAGTTATAACTTCAAACATTAAAAATTAAATGAAAGAAGGAAATGGGAAGAAAATGAGAGGAATAGATTGTATACACTCCCATTTCTTAGGGAAAATATTCACTAAGACTTTTCAAAATATACCATCCTTTTCCTAAAATGGAGAACTTTTCTATGCAAAGGAGTCATTCTGCCAGAGGGAGATGTGCAATATTATACAACCTTTAGCTTCACTTGCTATGGTCAGCTGAAACTAAAAATTGCAAAAAGATAAAGTGCTCCATTAAATCCTGTTTTATTGTATAAGTGCCCTTATGAAATTGTATGACTACACAATAGCATTATATCAGGCTAGAATTAAGGCTTACAACAGACGTTAAACTACAGCATTACAGGGACCAGATGTAAGGCTTATTTAAAGCAGGCTTTAGAGTGAAATATTTATGAACTGATTTAAATACTAATGAACAGGCACTCCTACAGCTGTCACAGTAGCAGAATGATAAATGTGTTACATAGGAATGTCTATGTCATGTAGCTGGCCATTTTTCAACAGTCACAGACACATGTTTTCTTGTAACACAGGCAGAAGATGGGCAATGAAATAGGCAAAGAAGACAGTTACACCATTGGAAAAGTTACTTTCCTTTTTCCTTGGTGATCTTATTGGCCCCCAAATATTTTTCCACTACTTCATTAGTCCTCTCACCCTTCTGCCTCTTTCAGAAGTTTGCAGTTCCATCTGTGGAGGTGTCAATACTGTCAATAAGACTCATTCCTAGTTTTGGTTAAGGCTGCACACTGCATGAGTTTTAGTTCACTCACAGTCTCCACTGGGATTTCTTCCCTCCAAGAGGAAATTGGCCTAGTGGACAGGAGAGGCATCTACTGATTGCCAGCATCAATTTTTGCTACTTTCAAGAGGGAAAATTCCAGTCCTCTCAGTTCCCCAAAATCCCAGAAAAGCTTGAACCTTCTCCAGCACCCTTCACAGTATGTCCCACACTTCTCTATATGTATCTGGGGTGTCACCCTAAAAGCATTTCTGTGGAACACCTCATACTGCCTTACTGTTATTTCTGGCACTTAGCTGTAAGAAACTTCAAGACATAGGAATCATGCCTCAGGGACAAAGGCAAGTCACCTGAGACACAGAATAGTCTCAAGTCTACTTTTTATAAAGTTTTCAGGCATCCAGTTTACACTAGGGAGTGTTGGCAAATGAGAGAGGCCTGCCCCAGGTTTCTCTCAGATGCAGTGCACAAAGACAATATTGACATAGCAGCAGACCAGCAAGAACAACAGAAAGTCTAGTGAAACTCATCCAGCAGTTCTACTGTAAATCTAATCTTTGATTATGTTCTACTGGTAGACGTAGGACAACAAGGCCAAAAATCCTTTTTGTCCTTTACTGGTTTGACTCCTAATCTTTCTATTCTAAATGAATACAAAAGTGTTTATTTTTCAGTTGTAAAAGGAAGTAGACACAGAAAATGTAACATAAAGGATAATCTCTAACATAAAGGATAACCACTATGTGCAAAATTATTAAGGGAAAAAATTCAATTAAAATTGTTGGGGTTTTTTTGCTGTCCCCTTTTGAACATTTTCTAACTTTGAATTCAAGTTCCTAATTCCTGAATTATAAAATTACCATTTTTTCTTTCAAACCAATGGAGTGTAATTAAGAAATCAGCTAAATATTACCGCTATTATTAAATGTTTCTTCAATTCTATGAGGCATCCTAGTAACAGAAGCTAATGAATTGGTAAAAATAGTAAAGTAAGCAAAAAGTTTACAGAACACATGCATGATCTGTCAAAAGTGTTAGCAGACTAATTTAAGAATTTAAGAATTTTAACTCACACCTAGTGGCAATGACAATTATACTTAGGATGCTGAATAATTTATTTGTCATGTCCAGATCATTTCCATCATAAAAATATCTACTTTATTAAATAATAAATACATGCAGTTAAGAACATCATCATGAGGATAATTCTTAGTGATAGATATACTGGCTAAAAACTCTTAAGGAACTCAAGTACCTTCATAAGAGGAAGGTAAAATCCTTGCTTAAAGAAGGGTATAATAATATCTAAATTAGTAGATTTGAAATATTGAACAAGGTATCTTTTTATTGATTGTTACAGAGACTTTTAAATAGATTTTCACAGTGCATAACACTGCATAGAGACTGTGTGCAGGTTAAGAGCAGTGTGACCTTTGAGCAGATGTGGTACTAAAGTCAAAATCTCCAACAGGAGAGCACAAGTGAGGAGCACTCTCTCACTTACTAATCTAATTAAACTAATTGGTTTTATTGTTTAATAGAAGAGAGTGGTCTATGATCAATAAAGTGCGGGTTTCATCTTACTCATTAATATAGAGTTTTCCAGGTTCCTATTAACTCTGCTAACAATCTTGGAAGAACTTTCACATGCCTCAAAATTCTGCTAATCTCACAGGTTGCATCAGTACCCTAAGAACATACTCTGTTTAGACATTATGGAAATGCTGCATTCTGTAGTCTCTCCAGTATATGGTATGAAAGCACTTTCTTTATGCTAATGCTTTGCCTTTAGCAGTTTTTTATCTGTTTGTAAGCAAAGACATCTTTGTGAACATGCAAATGTCCACATGCAAACATTTTAATGCCATTGTGTAACCATTCATATGGTTATGATGCGAAATGGATGTGAAATAATATTTAATATTATTTCGGCTGCTCCATTTACAGGTATGAATGAATATGCAAGAGGTTAAGCAGTATATATATATATATATATATATATATATAAAAAATACAGTACCTAGCTTAGAAAGTCACAGACATAGAAGTAGGTATTTTTATAAATCTTGATTTTACAAACCAGGATTGTTCAATCTTTCTGTTACCTGCACATTCAGTAAGTTCTTGTTAATTTCAGATTAACTTCTTTGATCTCATGAAATGTTCCTGCAACCCATTTCAAATCAAAACTGCATGCAGACTTCTCTGAGTCAGTAGGTCACTATATCCTCCACTAACTGCTGGAACAAAAACAAATGTAGTTCAGAGAAAGACACTTCTGAGTTTTGTTGTTTTTTAGGAAGAATGCTGATGATTTCTTAATCACTCTTGCAAAGAAAAGGGCAGAGTAAAGCCTATATATGTGAAATGTGTCTAGCTGAACAGAGCTGAAAGGATACATCAGGAAGCTGAATGTCTCATCTAAAGAAATATGGGAAGAAGGAACCATATGGGAAGAAGAAAACAGACTTTATGAACAGAAGAGTTTGAAGGATCTAAGAGAAGGACTGAAGATAAGAAAATACGAGGAAAAATAGAGGTAACTCCTGAAAGATCAAGGGATGCTTCAGTAGAAGGTATTCAGGATAAAGTGCTCCATTGTATTTATATTCTGTATTCACACTGCATGCTGGACAGTTTGTGTTTTGGCACTGACTCCCATCACAATTACCCATTTATCACCCTCAAGGAAAACATCTTATCTTGTATGTAAGACAGTCACATGCCTGTTTCTCTATGAGTCTTTGAGGAGAACTGTCCTCCATCACTCCCTTTGTCCCAAAATGGGTGTCAAGCTCATGCGTGTGGTTGTGGTACAGCAAGAGAGACTTCAAGGAGTTTTCAACAGAGAAATGGGAAAACTTTACATCACTGAAGCAGGGTCCTGATGCTCATGGCAGAACTATCAAACTGTCTTAGATTTTTTGCTGTACTCAGCCTCAAGGCAATCAGTGAAGAGCAGGCTAAGAACAAAACTGAATTGCTGGTGCAATCCTTTTTAAGATCAAGCACAGCCCGTCAGAGTAGATTCATATCACCATCCAGTGGTAAAATTGCATTGTTAATGGGTGTGGGGTGGACAGCAGTTGGCCTGTTCATTTCATAGCAGAAATTGCTATTTTTATCTATGAGACCTACGTGGAAGTTGGAGACACAACTAGAGAAATACAGCAAGCTTTCCAAAATCAAATCTGTGTTAGCCACTGGCTGTGAGAAGACACAAAGGGGCTGTCCATTAACTGGCTTACTTCCATTTGGTTGTCACTTAAGACATTCAAACAACTTTCACTGCTTTCCGCAGAAATATTGCACCAAGTTGTGCTGTAATCATCAAAGTACATACACAGAGTCCACTAGAGAGGTCCATAATTGTTACATGTTTAAGGGGCCTTTAAGTTATCAGCAGCTATAAATGGAAAATGTATATAAAGCAGCATCAGCCTTGTGGTTTTTTGAAAGAATGAGATATGTTCTGAAAATCTATTCAGTCCCTGTCACCTAAGTCTGATTCAGTGATAGATGGCTGTCAAGGCAAATCAGTGAGAATAGATCTTGTAAAGGAACTGTCATATGTAGGCCATCTGCAGCTACATTGTTCGTACAGCCTCCCTTTCCAGATCTGAAAATATTTTCACTTGTTTGTGCTTATTAATGTGAATCTCAAAATCCTCTTAACCATCTTTTTAAAAATCTCTTTCTCTCCTGTTTAAAATATATTACTGTGGTAATATCCTCCTTTTCTTTCTAAATTTATTCTGTTTCTGTAACTATATGTCACAGCTTGACCATCACAACTCGTTTTGGCTATCTTGAAGGTCTAATACACACTCCATCTCCTAAGTGTCTGTATGCCCTATAATCAAGTCTTATTATGCCATTTCACTTCCCCCCTCTCCCAGCTTTTTGACATATGCTTAATTGCCATCTTCTGTTCTATAGGGACTATGAGCAAAATTCAGATCTAACAGATGCTCGTTATCTAGGAAAAAAAGACCTAGACAGATAAAAACTCACATTCCAAACCAAAACATACCACTACAGCAAGAAGTTCTGTTGGTCAAGTGCTTCATATTTGGCCATCTTAATTATTAACATATAACTATTTATATGATAAATACATAAAAAATCTCATAAGCATGTACAAGATTGTCTCCAGGACAATGTGAGATAAATCTTTACCCTTCAGCAAATTACTAGAACTGGTTTAAGTCCTAGTGCAGGGACAGCATATGCTGAACTAATGGAAACAAGGAAGAAGTCAAAACACGCTGCCATCTTTGCTGTATTTCAAACTATTTCAATCCAATATAATAAAATAAGTTAAATTTTTATGAAAAAATCCTGGGAGTATTATATTCTTATTTGTGAATATTTCCAGACTTGAACTGATTGATTACTTATCTTTTAGTATATTTATATTCCTTTTCTTTAGTTTATTTAGAAAAAAACCTGCTTTTTTTCTCATCAGTTTTTTCACAATATACCAAGAGCTTCAAAAAGAAGTTGCATAAGTACTGTACTATTATAAAATGAAAACATTGTGATTTCCTTGAAAATGTTCTGTTATAATTCAAATTATACACTATTTTTCTCACCTTGTAACTTCAGGTATTTTGCGTGGTGAATGCACCCAAGCAAATCTATGTTGGATATAAATGAAATTCTTTTCGTAATCTGGTATGTCAATAGGCTTAAGATCAAACATATTTGCTCATCATTTTCAATTCTTAAATACTATTTCTTAAGGATTAGAAATTTAAGTCAACTCTTCTTATTATTTTGTTTTTTCCCTATTAGCTAATCCTTGACTTTAACACAAAATTAGCCCAGTGTTGATTTGACAGTATCACAGTTGAATTCAGTTCCACTTTTCTTCTATACTTCAGAAGAGGCAGAATAGCAACTACCGCAACTTCTTTAGCATCTAAGATTTGCATGAGTTAACATAATCCTGACTGCGCAATCAGCTGAATCAAAGAAAAACACATTGAGTATTTCACTGTTTCCTAGCTGCTTGGGGAGGTCCCTCACCCACAAGTGCAAAAGACTGTCTGTGAGGCAGAAGACATGTACTTTATGAAAACAGACATTATTACAAATATCTATTGAAAGGGAGTAGTTAGTTTTCCAGATTGTTTTCAATGTTATTGAAATGTTGAGATGTTTATCATTCGTTTCATTTTAAATTCATTCTTTGACACCTTGAAATAATTTTTTCACTGAATGAAAATGTTTCAAATATTAATGAATATATATATGGCCTTTGGAAATAAATCATAAACAATTTATTTTTTCCCCACACTTTATTTTTTCACTACAAACTGCTCTGCAATGTCATTGGAAATCTCATGATCACCAAAAATGACAGGTCATAATCTCTGAGTCTGGTTGAATTCTATTCAGCAAAAGCCTAGAAAGCTGAAAGGGTCAAAGGTAGTTCAGCAGGAATAACAGAACTTTCTAGGTTCCCCAAGCTAATTAAGAGTCTGCCACTCCTGCACAAAACAGAACCTCTGAAGCTGCTCTAGTTTTAGAAATCTCTAATCATCGGTTCTTGAGAATCCACTGAGAATCTGGCGCTTTGGACACAGCCACTACACACTGAAAATGCCAGCAGAGACTCTGTTCCAGCAGACATCGCTTTTCTGGTCCTTTAGGATTGGATTTTGATCCTTTTACAGCAGTGCCAAAGAATAATATCAGTATTAAAGACCTGTCTCATTCACTTTAATGTATCTTTATCACATTTCATCCTTTCAAAGCTAGTATGAGTGCCTAGGACAGAAACCACATCTTTCTGCTCTATTATGTAATTTTCCTGTCCTTATATCTGCTCTGTTGTGTTGATGTTGACTGCTCCCCCTTCCTGCTACTACTCTTCAGTTCTCTTAAAACACTTTTCTAGTTCTCTTAAGTGGCTTTTCTAGTACACTAGGTGGTTTCCATTAAAAGCTCATTGAGACTTATTTATGAATAAGTCCCAAATGCTTCCTTTCTATTGTAGACGTGGTGGTGATTTTTAAAAACCCTTCATCAGAACCGGTATTTTTTATATGTTGCTCAAAAGACTTTATTGATGCTTTTACCTGAAATTGTCTCCTCTTCTCCTGACACAGAAAACTTAGCAGCATTGCACATCTCATACATTATCACTGAGATAACATTTAAGGCATGTAATTCAATTTTTTTCATCTTAGAGCTGGCTATCTTTTATTCCTCCATATCACTTTCCTAACACTAACATCACTTCATTCTGAACGACTCCATTGGCTAGCACACTGCAAATCAGGTTGGTGAACTTTTGGTTTCTCCATATTTTTAACTCCCTGTGGGATATTAGTGCTTAATCTGTGAGTTGCAACAAGATTTGTTTCAACTTAACTGATTTAGAGCTTACTTGGTCTGTTACTCTTGTCAGATTGTCTTTGTATAAAATTTTCAGGCATGTCACTTAGTGGCATAATGTCTTCTAGACGCTTGCCTCTGGCTCTGTCTTTCCTGTTTTTCTTTTTTTTTTTTTCCTTTTTAAAGCCTATACACATCTTCATTAGCCCCTCTGACAGTTAAGGGTGACGTAGTCCTACTACTTTCTTTGAAGCAATCTTATCAATTTTTTTTGTGCTTTTGTTATGTCTGCTTCAAATCTAAGCATTTGTTCTCAGTTTTGCAGTTCTAGTTACCTGATCCATGATTTCCAGTGCTGACAATGCATTATTTTAATTCTTAAGGCCACAAACTTTTTTTTTCTCATTGCACAGTTTTGTTTTCTTACTCTCCTTATGCTTTTTGCAGTATTCACTCACTGGTTTTAACATTTGAGCATCTTCCTTTGAGAGGAGAAGCTACATCTCCTATTTTGCAAGTTTACAGCTTAGCCCCTTCTAATTCATGTTATCTTTCCTGCAGTCTGATTTACACTGGGGAATGTGTATAAAGTTGCATGCATAATGACAAGATAATTGTTGGCTTTTCTTTAGTATCTTCTCCACTCCAGAAAACACTAGGTCATCTAATTAAGAGATTAACTAGAGCACAGAACAATGTCTCTAAATAGTTTTCTGACCAGGGATGGTATATGTTACTGTTCTTTCATTATGGATTGAGATAGCTGCCATCCTGCACATCATGGGATGAGACTATGAGGAATGTTCCAGCTTGGGGTACTTTTTCTAGTTTCAAAGCAAGTCCTACCTTCCTTACTAAATAAAACCAGAAAAAAAGCCCATGAATGCTTTCCATATGTACTTCAAGAAAAACATTGCAGTAAGTTGTTTAATATGTTATGAAAACATAATAATTTTACTGTAACTGCAGAATTTTACAAGAAGAGCAGTAGAGAACGAAAAAGAACTCATGTACAATTTGCTTTGGAACTTTTCTTCTTCAAATGGACTGAATCAAATTATACTGAAGCTAAGGAACATGACAACAAAAATTATTCTAATGTCAATTTAAGAATGAATTAGATACAATTCTGTGCTCTTCCAAATTAAATTGTGTAATTTCTCTCTGCTGGTTTAGGGTTTTCAGTTTTCTTACTTCCATTTGAAAACTGATAGTTCAAATTTTATTAGTAGGTACATAGCAGTTACAGAATACAATTTATGGGACTATTCCATAAATTAGAAGATAAAAACTGAAAACCAAAACCAAACCACCTCTAAAACTTTAATTAAAGAACTCAGAAGGCTAGTCCTCTTTCATGTATATCACGAACATAAAGGAACTTTTCTTTTTTCTTATTTAATCTCACAAAAATGCCTGAAATATTAATTTATCTTTTTTTATATAAAAACACGTAAATGAGTAAATGTTTGTCCCAAAGGAATAAATTTTATTAGGGACTGGATAAAAAAAAAACTTTTTTCATGAGGAGCTCGGGACAAATAGAAACTTCTTATTTGCTTTTGTTTTTCTGACTACTTTGCAAAAGGAACTGATTAATTTGAATTTATAGGCAGTTAAAAATAAGAAATGAAATAAAATTTGTTGCAAAGCAGTAATCTATTCATAATATAAAATTGCATTTAAAAAGCTTACAATGAGAATATATTGAATTATTCATTCAAAACAATGTATCTTTGAATTTGGCCTCTGAGTGTGATTGCAAATTGTCAGTGAGCACTCATGAATTTTATTAATGCATTTTGTTGTTTAAATTCTTTGATGGATTACACATATGAATATATTTATGCATATAGATTATATGTGAACTCTCAGCTGTATTGATTTATTCAAATGTTCATAACTTCAAGAAAATTACCTTCTCTGATTTTTTGGTTTGCTTATTTGTTTTAAAAATAAAGATAATACAGCTTCTTTACTACACAAGGCCTACTTATGACAGTGACAGAATACCAGTATAAAAATAACATAACTATAGTTGGGGTCGAGATGCCAAAGTAATATGCTGCAGTTTTTACCCTTTCATGAGAAGATGGTAAGTAACATAAAGAGATAACTCTAATATGGAAAAAATACACATACAAAAATAACTTAAAAAAATCCCCCAAAAACCACAAGTGATGGGATTTCCTAAGATGCTTGCCAGTAATATTTACCTTTTTTTTGTAACCTGAAGGCTGGAAGGAAGAATAAAGTGTATATATGTCTTCTGTACTTCTTTTCCTATGAAACTTCATTTTTAATTTCTTTTTGTAAGAGTCATACAGATTTGCACTACTTATGTGGCAGCCATCAGCTTTTGTCTCTGTTTTTCCAGTAATATGAATACATGCTTTCATGGCCAGGATGATAATGGAGCTGCTAGAAGCCTAGAGCCTTTTTACTTATTTTTTCCTACAAACTTCATGAATTAAATTAATTGGATTCTTTATTTTTCCCTTTAAGTTTTTTTGTGCCATCACTAACCTTTTTACACAGTCATTCATCACATACAGTTAAACCATTGCTGTCTGCACAGGCTATGCTTTCCCAGCCTTCTTAATTTATTTGATTGTCATAACACCAGCAAACAGGGAACTGGGAGTTTGCTATGCTATATTAAGCACGATTTCACACGTCGAACACTCTCACTAAAGTTATGAAAGTTTTACTTCCTGTCATTCTTCTCAGTGTTTTCCGTCATTTTAGGTGCATTACTAGTCCTAGTTGAAGAGTAAAGTAATATTTTTTTGTTAAAAACTGAATCTATGAATTAATTATTTATGTATATACTGGCATACGAATTAATTATTTATGTATATACTGGCATGGTATAGTCATGATATTGTTTGCCTCATTAAAGGTTTAAATTTCCATGCTGATAAGAAACTTATCATGTGTGACGTATTTCACGCATCTACAAAGAACATTTCTTTAACTAGTTAGACTCTAAATTCTGTAAGATCCCAAGTCTTGGAGCTATGAGCTGAACCAAGGGAGTTTTACTTTAAAAACATACAAGGCTCCAACAATATCTGCCATGCAGACATTTTAGAAGAGCCTTTGGTTCTTTAAACACCTTAAGAGAGAGTGCAAAGGAGAAACGCTACATACAATTTGTCAGGAGATACTTCAGGGTAAACTTCATCAAAAATACGGGAACTTTGCAAAAGTGTTAAGGGTAACACAAAACTAAAACAAAGCATTATTAACTTAACGTGTGCAACTTAGCAAAAACCAACCCATCCAGTATCCAGCTACCCAAAATATTAGGAAAGGAAATTGGAAGAAGAAGAAAAGAAAGAGAAAAAAGGAGAGCTATAGCTACCACTGCTAGATCCAGTGTAGGCCCTGCTACAGGAGCATAGAAATGGTGGGTTTGAACATATGGAGATCATATCTTTGGTTTTATCTGCTCTGGCTCCCTGGGGGCACCCCTCCCAGGAGGTATTTCCAGCCCACTGGCCCCTCTGGGGCTCTGGAGTGGGATAAGGGGCGTTGCTCCCATTGTGCCAGCTAATTTAAGGCTGGATCATGGGCTCCAGGGTGTGGTGTAGGCTGTGCTCCCAGGCCACCTTTGACTGACGGCTACTCCAGGGTCTCTTGGTGAGTCTTAAAGGATTGTCATGTGGGACAAAGAATGTTGTCATCTCTGTGAAATTTGACTTGTCCCTCCCCACACGCACGCACACACCTGAGTTGTTCTGAGCAAATACAATAATCCAGTGTCTGGTTTCACCTGAGGTAATTTTTTTCATAGTAGCTGTGTTTTGAATTTGTGCTGGAAATAGTAAGTTAGGGATGGTTTTGTTACTGTTGATCAGTGTTTATACAGTGCCAAGGACTTTTCCTCTCCTTACCCCACCTCACCAGCAAGGAGGTTGGGGGTACACAGGAGCTGGAAGGGAACACAGCCAGGACAGCTGACCCCACTGACAAAGTGATATCTCATACCATATGGCATCATACTCAGCATACTGAGGAGAAGAAGGAGGAAGGAGGGATGTCCACAGTGTTTGCCTTCCCTAGTAACTGCTTCGTGTCATGGAGCTTGGCTTTCCTGGGGATGGCTGTGCACCTTCCTGCTGATGAGAAGGTATGAATTCTCTGTTTTGCTTTGCTTATGTGCATGGCTTTTGCTTTATCTCATCCCACAAGTTCTCTCACTTTTCTGATTCTGTCCCCCATTGCAACAGAGGGATGTGAGAGAGTGGCTGTGCAGTGCTTGGATGTTGGCTGGCACTAAAACACAGCAATTTGTCAGGATTGGTCAGTATTATGTCAACTTATTGACACAATAGCTTTGTTTTTTATTCCTTTTTTTTGTAGGAGCATTGCATTTGTCACACAATTAGCCTTTCCTTTGAGGTTCTCTTCAAGTTTTCACACTCATGGATGATGCAGATATGCACTTGCTCTTGGATCATTATATTGTCCTAATATTTGTACTTATCATTATAAGTCATCAGAAGAAAGATAAGGATAAAAAAGCTGTATTCATTTATGGCCTCAATAGACACAGTAAGGTCTCTGTTCTTTGTCAGTACTGTATCTGTTTAGGTTTATATTGTTTATATAATACTGCAGCCAACTAAATAATATTTTAAGAATTCGGACATTTTTTATTAGTGCAGAAACTGAGTGCAGTGTGAAACCTATTTAATCTACACAATTGCTCTAGTTACTGTAGAGAAATAGGTCCCTCCAGAGATTTCAATACAATGCTAATATAGATGTCTCTGATATGTGCATTGAATGAGCACTCTCTCCCCCCCGCATCAAGAATACATGGCTGAGTTGAGATGTACCACATACATAGGATTTTGTGTGAACTTTCCTTATATTGTACTGCCACTATTGCAATTTACTTCTGCCTGGCTTCTATAACAAATGTGTGGTTTTTTCATCTTCTGTTCAGTGCACTGCTGCTGCAATGGGTAAAGACAGCTATATACCCTCCATGGTTAAAATTGCTGAACTCCAATGAAATGAAAGAATGCCATTTCCCAGCCATTGATTTATGACCACCTTTAAATTTTTTCTAGTGCTGGGGTGTTTACTAGAGGTTTTTGTTTCTTGATTTTGTTGTTGGGGTTTTTTTAACGTCAAATTTTCAGTCTACTTGAAAAGTACTGTGTTCTTATCAGAGGATCTTGGGTCAGCTTAGAATTACCTACATGACTCTGATTTTAACAATTGAAGCAGGAATAATAGTTGCTGCATTCTTCCATTTATCTTATTTTATTTGGCCTTCCTTCCCACCACTCTTTTACACATTCATAATGACCTTGTGTCATAGTCACTGCAATTTAAATATTTAGATTTCTCAGTGTTTTGTAGCCATGGAACGGTATTCCTGACTGATGCACTCTACACAGGCATAAAATAAAATTCATAAAACGTTTGCAGAAAACATGTGAGGATTTTATTTTTCTGTGGAAATAGCAGCTTGCATCTCCTTCTATCTAGTAGTCTTTACTTAAAAGCAGAAAATAAAATTAAGAAATTAAACTACCCCCATACTTAACAGAAGACTGCGGTTTTACGGCCATTTAACATTTTTTAACCTGTTTGTTTGTTTGTTTTTCTTGCCAAGCCTTTCCCTGAGCTACAGATGCCATTTCCTATTCAGCTGTTGCTCAGTTTCTTACAGATACCCTGCAGATCATATGGGTAACATTCCAACCCAAATTGAATCATTTGAGTAAGAAATAGCTTCTCAAAATCTGTTACTGTTTCCTTTGTATTCTTTACCTTATTGAGTTTGTTGGCTGTTTTGTTGGTTGGGTTGGGGTTTTTTTTCTGTTTAACCTTAACACATACTAAAAAAATGTTAGATTTTAAAATTGTAGTCTCAAAAATGTTGTTACATCTAAAACAACCAACAGCCAGCCCAGCTGAGCCATTTCTAATTTTTATTGGTTTGTGTGTGATGCCATTGCATTTGTTCATTGTTTTCGTTCATTACAAGAGAAAGGAAAAATTGCCACTGAGGTGATATGTCTTGCTATATTACTTCAGTGGCAAATTTTCCTTTTAAACAAACTGAATATTACCAATTTATTGTTCATTGTAAAGGAAAATCTTTGAGTTTCTCCCCTTCACAGTATTTAGAATTCAGGATCAATAGTACCTTTACACATGGCCTGAAGACAATTTATTGGAACCTTTTAAAACTCTCAATGCTTTTTTCAATTCAAATAAATAATTCAGTGTGGTAGAAAGAAAATGATTGAAATAATGCTGGCCAAGGGCTTCCAATTATCTTTGGGCAAGCTTGAAAATGGGACTTGTGCATTCTACTTTATCAATGAGCCTTTAAACCCAGAGACGGTTAACATAAATAAAACTGCCTTAGTTCTTCAAGATTTTGTTTGTTTTACAGTGCTAAGCAAGTTAGGAAAGCAATCTCCAGCAGTACAAAATGAGGCCACATATGTTGGATTTGTCATGGTGTTTCATGAAAGCCTGCACCTTCCCTATCACACACATGCTTTTTCACACACCATTATTAGAAGTATTCCTAGTGCTAAGTCATATACTGATACTTTAAGCAAACATAAACATATTTCTTATCTTATGAAAAAGATTATTTTTCTAGCCTTCCCTTTGATGATTGTGAGCCTGTCCACTTTTGCTGTCTGCTGGAAACCTGGAGGGTCTCTGAAAAAGAACATGACAGAACTCTGGGGACCTGAGCAATTTGAAGATCTGTTTTCCTTTTTTTTTCTTGACTTTCCTAGAGCTTCTAAAACAGTGAAGTTTTTCAAAAGCCTTACAGAAAGTGTTGTGCCTTAGAGTATTCCTGCTGTGCTTTAATGGCTTAAATTTATCCCCGTGGTGTCTGCAATTAGTGAACAAAATCTGAAATTATCTAATTCTGAAAAACTATCTGATAGATATTTTATATTTTTAATAAAATGACCTCTTATCTGTGAAAATCATATTACACTCCAGTATAACATATAAAGATGTAGTTTATATTCTCCATTAGACTTTTTAAGTAGAGTAATTGAACAGGGGCACTTTACACTTGTATGGACACGCACCTTAGAAAGAGGAATGAATCTTTGTGGGTCATTTCAGCTTTTTGGACACTGTTCTAGCGTGTAGTATCCCTGGGGTTCAAGTGTTTCCTATTTTCGCTTTCTGGCAGAGTTTTGTAAATTGGAGAATCTTTACTCTCATCTGTTCATTTATTTACGGTCATAACAACCAGATTTTATATTGAAAATTAGTCTACTCTGAAGCTTAAACATCGTTTTATAATTTTTATGATTTCTATATTCCAAGTGAAAACTAAAATTTATGATGCCCTGGAGATACCACTTGGTTTCAGTCCTTCAAAGAGAAATGTTACATTAAAGACAGTGTTGGTAGCCCTGCAGCGTATCAGGAATTTATTATGAAATATAAACTGCACAAGAAACAAGATATAACAGTGAACACGGGCAAGGAACTGACACAGTGTATTTATTTTTTGGCTTAATGTGGAGTTATGAATATTTATTGTATTTGTGGAAATTGCAGTTTCTGAGCATAAAATAATTTTTAATAGTTGAGCTGCTTTTACTAAAATGTAACTCTCCAACTCATGTCAAGTTCTCGAAGCTTTCTGTGTATATCACCATTCAGGAAGTTGCTAAACACCTCCAGGGTGTTCATCAGCTGTCTTGCGACAGAAAGATTTATCTTGTCCTTTTTAAAATATAATGCTTTATAAATTCCACTTAATAAATGCAGCACATTTTTTAGTACCACTCTAAGCAAAAACAGCAAAGATTTCCCACCAGTTGA
Organism: Cephalopterus ornatus; assembly: GCA_013396775.1. Taxonomy (NCBI): domain Eukaryota; kingdom Metazoa; phylum Chordata; class Aves; order Passeriformes; family Cotingidae; genus Cephalopterus; species Cephalopterus ornatus. The sequence goes on along the minus strand of VZRE01015309.1, from coordinate 113,606 downwards.
TACTGTGTAGTTTATCTTTCTCCAACAAAGACAGCTGCTCATAAGCATTCTTTGATCAGTATGAGAAATCCCTGATAGGGAACTTTCATCTCTGGTATCTATTAAATTACAGAGTTTTGTAGTTGGAATTGTATCTCATCATTTGAGGCTCAAATCTGGGCTTTCAGCACTGCATCTACAGATGGACAGTCAACAGATGAACAAATAGAAAATACCAAGGTAAATGGAAAAAAAAATGGTGAGGCTAGATCGAATGGGCAAGTGCATCTGAAAAATAACATATTAAAGTTTAGAGAACCAGACTACATCAGCAGCAGCAGAACAACCACAGAGAGGACAACTGAACACATCCTTGTAGCATTTTGGAAAGAGTATGGCACAATGAGAGCAGGAATCATTAACAGTTCAGAAATGCTGATGAAGATAGTCAGCAAAACTGGATGACTAACAAGGACAGGCCAAATCATGTCTGCTATAATTATGTGAAATAATGATTCAGGCATATATGTACTAATATAACAGTTAAGAAAATGAGTTATCTTAAAAAGAAAAAAAACCAAAACAAACAAAACAACAACAACAAAAAAAACCTGAAGCAAAGAATGTTGAAAACCAGTCTTACAAGAATTAAAAAAGAAATAAGTAAATAGATATTGCTTTTAATAGTGGGTGAAAGACGAAGAGGGGAAGGTTATGTGGATATGATGTTTAAAAGCCTTATTACACTACTGCATCTGATTATACCAAATTTTTGTATTCAACATAACCTGTGTCTACACTGAAACACCAAAAACTTCCTGGAATCTACTAATTGCAACCTAGGTCTATAAACTTTTGCACCCCTTGAGGCACAGTCTCACAAAAATTAGGGTGTGAGGGCTGTTGATCACCACTAAGAAAAGGTTAATTTACATATTTGAAAGTAATTTCTTAAATTTCAGGGATATTACAAAACCTGAATAATGCACCTAAATATGATGTGTCCTGATAGTACCAATCTGTCAGTATTTTTAACCTGTTATCCCTTTGCTATAAAGCTATAGAAGGTATGTTAGCTCGAAATCGTCACTTACTAATAAACTGTTGTCTAGTACCATTAATTTATGTCTTTATTCTAAATAGGTTACAACTACACTGCTTTTAGATTTAATCACAGGGGTGTGGAGATGCTCTATGAACAGAGAATCACTTGCCACCACATGAAGAGAACCTTTGGCCCAAAGGAATCCTTTAAAAGTCACAGTGATCTTTTCCAGTTGATCACTGACTAAGGTCTTTATAGAAATGCAGTTATGCTCAGTGACTCAGAGTTCGGTTTCGTAAATGACCATAAAATAGCAGACAAGGGATAAGTTATGCTACAAAGAGAACCTAAAGAGAGAGGTTTTTTGGTGGTTTTTTTTTTTTATTTTAATCTAGTCTGGTATCTTGCAAAGATATCTTGATAACCTTGAAAAAGCACAATGTTAAAGACACTCATCTGTATTAAAATACCTCTAATTAGCAGCCTTACAAATCTCTCATACAATGATAAACTGTCCAAAGATGCTAGCAAAATACCCTGATGGTACCTGGTCAATCAGCTTTAACTCCCAAGATCCATTCTGACTTACAGAGGCACTGTGAAAGTCTTAGATACTCCACTGGAGTCCAATTTTGAACAATAATTTCTATTATTTCAGAGGGAATTGAGAACACAGAGTGTAAGAGTCAGACTAATATTAGTATTTATAGCAAGTAATTCACTGCAATATTTAATTTTTCAAAATAAAGTGTTATTTAGTCTCATAATAACAAATACAAATACAAAGAAGGGAAACAACCAGGCAAGACAGTTTTCCCACACAGTAGTTTATGACTTTAACAAAAAGGTATTTTCCCGTAGGAAAGAACCAGGACAGAACCTCTAGGTCATGTTAATTCCACTTTTTCAAATGCTGGAAGCCATCCCCTGGAAAACTTATGTGGCCCTAGGAATTTCCTATTTGTGTCTCTTCTGAGAGGCTGTGAGTACCTGAAGGGCACAACAAAATCTCCAGAATTATTTGAAATAAAGATGCAGACTAGCAGTGGAAAAGTTCAATGGTTTTGCCACTGTCAATAAAGCAAGCATCAATGTTTTCCAGTTTGAGTACTTGCATGGCTCAGAACTTCACCTTAAACTGTCCTGCTGCTTTTGCCAATGTGCTCTTTGTTTAAGAGTGTTTTAAATAGCTATCTTTTTTTGGTCACATTTTTGCAGAGTTTCCTATAATTTCACATGTTTAAATTCAGGCATAACGGCAAGCACAGGTATTTTGTTGGCTTACATTATTCATGTGTCCATTCAGCTATTTGAAATGCTGCATCTTGTATGACCTTACTGCATCTCAGGAGTCACTACTGTCTTAAGAGCAGTTACAGGAATTTTCATTTAGTGAAGAAGTGCAGACTGTATTTCTTTTTTTGACTAAGCTGTTTCCTATTACTTATTGTACTCTCTTGACAGTAATAAATTTCATAATGGTTGCTAGATTTCAGATCAACTATTACACTATCTAGATGGAACAGTAAATCAATAATGGATGATATATAAATCATGTCAAATAGCTGGAATGCAAGAGGTTTTTTGCCTTAAGATGTCACACTCAGCAATCACTGCAATATTTATTGAAAAAATAGCAAAATTATATGAAATTAATAATAAATTGGCATTAATATATTAAGACATTTTCATAAGCAAAGAGAACAGAGCTGGGAAGAGAAAATGTACTTTATTATGCACACACTTAATGATCCTTATTTTTGAAAACCTAATTAATTAGTACGCTTTATCACATACCTTGTTTTCTACATTTTTGTGAAGCTCCCACTTTCAAAACCAGATAAAACTGGATTACAGCTTGGTGAAATACTGTAACAATACGAGTTAATATTTGTATTTCAATAGCTCTTGGTGCTTCATAGTTCTGCTCAGAAGAAGTTTCTTATGGGATAATTTCTCATGTATTCATCTTTATGTTGTACTCAAAGAGAAACATAATAACTACACAGTAAACCTTGACATATGGTCAATATGACTAGAAAATTAAATATTGGTATAGACACAATAAAAATTAAGCTCAATTCTGATTCTGTGCTTCATGCTGCACTTATTCTCATTGGCTAAATCAGAGATTGGAACTTACAAATATTGCATAATCAAGCCCTAAATTGCGTATTGGAAGATGGTAGTCAAGTATAACCCAATTTTCTTAACTTCACATAAATCAAGCAATCATATACTACCAGGTTCTGTAGTTCATTGAAGTTTTAGTAGTCATGTGTATCTTCCCTCCCCTCTTCCCTCTTCCCTCTTCCCTTTTCCAAAAGGAATAATAGATAGAGGTATAATACTTACTGCTGACTGTCCTCAAATTTTTATAAAATAGATTTGGTTAAAAAAAAAAGGATCAAATCAATTAATTAGAAGTTTGCTGAGATATTCATGAGGTATCCACAGAATAACTAGTCATATTTTTCATGTCCTTAAAACATTTTCAAGGTACTCAGAGCCTCCTAGATTAGTTAGCTGGGAAAAAAAAAAAAAGAAAAGAAATGAGTGTGGATATAAAGCCTCAAAAGGTTTCTTATGTTGTCCTTTTCACTGCAGAGAAAGTAGGAAAAAGTGTGGTGCTTACAATTTATTTCTGTGGTCTGAAAACCTTTTGTTAGTAAAATTTAGAAGCTTGTTTTCTAAGACACAGAAAAAGGAAGGAACGTAATTTTTGCAAGCAAATTCATCTGATTAATAATTTTTGTTGGTTTGTCTCTTGGAAATCTATTAAATGGTCTGTCCTGACATATCTCAAGATAAATACTCTTCGCAATTGTTTTACCAGCCACTAACTGTTATCATACACTAGAGTCAGGCAAATTAAAGCAGGAAAAAGCCCCGGACATTAAGCAAAGAGCAGAAAAAAGTCTCATTTTGTGACAAATTGATTAAAATAATCCTAGTTTTCTCAAATATAAAATATGTGCAGAAATATGTAAATTCACCAGTAATGACTTTTTGAGGTTTTTGCCTTCGGGGGAAGTAGCATAAGTATCTGCTAAATTTAAAATATTTAAAATAATACACAGACTATATATTGCACAAGATAAAGAAATGCATACCATTTCAGAGACGTTTTATTTGATTATTACCTTGTTACTTCTATCAATACATTATATAGTGGAAAAATATTTAAAGTTTGTGCATCCTAATATACTAGATAAAGTCTCAGAAGTCTCTTTTGTTTGAATAATCTTTAGATTTTTACAGATGAAAGCTGAGTCTCACCTAGCAAAGGAAGCTTGAAATGCTTAGGTACACGTTTCTGTCCAACAAGCATCATGAAAAGAATCTGCTTTTGCAAGTTGTTTGCTTTATGATACAATGTACCAAATGGCTTGCTGGAAAATTGGACAAATTCCAGTCGAACAGCTACTATTCAAATTGATAGTGACAGCTCATTCTGAAAAAAATTGTTATTTTCAAATGATTGATATGAACTCAAAGGGGTGTGAAGAACTGTAGTGTTCATATTGCTCATGAGCTGTTGACAGTTTGGCACATGTCTAATGCTGATTAGAAACAAGCCAGGACACTGTGGTTTGCATTCGCATTAAGCTTACAGGCCACATTAAATTATTTTATCCATAGGAACACTCAATATACTAAAATATGCCAAAAATTTCAAAATCAAATGACCTTTGTATCAAGTATCTCAATATGTATGATAACAATATTGAGTGATAAAAAGATAGTAGGAGAATCTTAACAAATATTAATTAAACTGAGCAAGTGACCTTGGTGATATTCAGTTCCCTAGTGTACTGCTAATGTTTTTAGAGATACAATAAAATGAAAAAAAAAAATGAAATTGGAGCTGTGAAAAACTTGTGTACATTCTTCACACTTGAGTTGTAAATAGAGGAGCTGGTACTTAAGAATTCTTTTCTAGTGTTTATTTATACAATTCATATTTAACCTGTGCAAATGTTAGTGTTCCTAGGATTACGTTTTTAAGAGCCCTTTGTCTGACAGCCTTTCTTTATGGCAGTGCCAGTACAGGCAACTGAAAGAAAGTGTCAATATTACTTCTCCAGCAGGTCATTGTCTCTCAATTGGTTCTGCAAAACATCAGCATCAGGAAAGGCAGCTCTCACATTCCAGTTACAAAACTGCTGGGATATCTGTGTTTTCAGGCGACTCTGCTGTATTTCTCTAAGATGCCTCCTATTTATTAACAGATCACTGCTATTATTTCACACTGATCTTGGCCACAGCAACTGCACAGTGATCAAGTTCAAAACCTTTGTTGATGGGAGGAAAAGTGTCAGAAAAACCTCGTCTGCACATGAGGAGAGCAGACTTCAGGTTGCTCAGGGAATTAGTGAGTAAGGTCCCCTGGAAAAATGCTTTTGCAGGTGGTGGGGTCCATCAGGTGCTTTTGCAGGTGCTGGTCACTTTTTAAATACCACCTCCTAAGAGGACAGGAGCAGGCAATTCCCAGCTATCAAAAATCGAGCAGGCAAGGGAGAGGGCCAGCTTGGCTGAACAGGAATCTTCTCTTGGAAATAAGGTAAAAAAGGAAGGTGTATGCCCAGTGGAAACAAGGTGAAGTGACATGGGAAAAATTCAGAGACACTGCTATAGGGACAAAATTTGTCAGGCCAAAACTCAGCTGGAGTTGAAGCTGCCAGAAATCTGGGGGAAAATAAACAGAGGTTATTCACATATATTAATGGCAATAGGCAGTTCAGAAATATAATTTGCCCATTAAAGGATGGAGATAGTCACCTCACAAACAGGGACAGAGTCAAGGCAGAGGTGTTTAACACTTTCTTTGCCTTTGTGTTCGACATGGATAATGGGCCAAGGGAGTCTGTGCCCTGAGCTGGAGGACCATGACTATGAGAAGGTCAACTCCCAGTCAACCCTGAAATTGTGCAGGATCCAGCTGGATCCCTACAAATCTCTGGGACATGATGAGATTCATCCCATAATCCTCAAAGAGATAGCTGATCTCATCATAAAACCTCTCTCGGTGATTTTTGAGTGGTCTTGGGAATCCAGAGAGGTCCCAGCTGGCTGGAACCTGGCAAACATTGTCCCAGTGTTCAAGAAGGGCAAGAAGGAGAAACCTGGAAACTACAGGCCTATCAGTCTCACTTCAGTGCTTGGTAAAGTTATGGAGTAGAAAACTCTTTTCTCAACTTTAGACAGTACAGACCAACAGCTGCCATCTCCCCAGCTGGGATACCTTCAGCTGCTTAGCAACGGGGACCTTAGCTAACCTGCCTCAGTCTAGCAGGGGCTTCTTGGCCTCATTGTAAGAGTCCTAGCTTTTCATCCTTTGAACAAGTGCAGTCTTTTATTGAATGTTTATTTGATGAAAAACTGCACAAACTAGCTTGAGGGAGAAATCCAAATCTGAGTCTATCCCTCCCTCAGGTAAGTGCTCTACACACCGAACTAGAAAGCTACGGGCTGATAAGTCTTAAATTACTTCTGCGCAATGGCACAGCTTTGAGAGGAAAAATACCTGAAGTCTGATCGTTAGGTGTTCTCCTAGGAAATGACAGACTTTTTTTTAACATCCTAACACAAAGAAGGGCACTGAAGTGAATGTGAGAATGGCCTAACATCAGCTTGTTCTGCAAAACTGCCATCCCTCAAAATCTTTAAAAGAAAACAGAGACTTTCTGCTTTCCTGTGGAAGAACAGATATACATCAAGCCCCATGAAGCTGCATGAATTCTGAGCTAATCTAACAACTCCTTCAAGGTCTTTCAAGGTAATAAAGTCAGCCACAGGCAAATTAAATTGAAAGCCTTCTCTACCTAACACCTGTTCATGTTTCCAGATAAGATAGTTTAGACCTTTAATGCACTGGCTCTGAATATGAATTGCTTTGTGAGGACTCACAGCTCTCTGCATGAATGGTCCAGGACATTTTGAAAACTAATTTGGGTGTAGAAATTCCTTTTTTGGAAAATGGATAACTGAGAGTCAGCTGATGCTGTGCTGCACTTCACAGAAGTGAGTATACAGTTAAAAAATGTTGCTAGATGCTAATCTCAAGACTTTTTTTTTTTTAAATCTAGTCCTTCTTTTCCTTGGGAATATTTCCAATTGTTTTCTTATTCTTCCTACTTGAATGCAACACTGTATTTATTGAAACTAAAACTATTTTAAAGATAATTCTATTGCATGATATTTTTTTAGGCATCTATTTTTAATAGGTAAATGAATTTATCAGTAGAGTTTCACTTTCCTTTGACTACCAAGATTACATTAGAGGCAGGAGGAGATCAAATCTTCAATAATGATTTAAATGCTGTTCTTTCAAATCAGTGGGATTTTGTCACTTTTTCCAAAGGCTACTGTGTATTTTATGTTTTGTTAAGGCATTTGAGTATTTCAGAAGAAAAAGAATGGGAGTTAAAAATGTGCTTTTGGGAGAAGAAAATAAAGATAATGAACTACTGTATTGTTTATGCTATCATGTTTCCAGAATCTACTGTTCTCGGAGGAAAAAATCCTGCAAGAGTGTTCTCATACTGCTATGTACTTCTGAAATATACATTTGGTCTTTTTTTTTTAGGAATAACATACATTAATGTTCCTGATTGTATGCCTATGCATACAAGGACACACAGATATATAAAAAGAAAAAGATATTTCATGAATAAAGGTTAAAATAGGGAAAAAGAAATCAGAAAAATGCATTAGAAATAAACTGATATTGCCTAATTTAGCTCTTATAAATACAGAAACTGTATTACTTTTAANGTATGCCTATGCATACAAGGACACACAGATATATAAAAAGAAAAAGATATTTCATGAATAAAGGTTAAAATAGGGAAAAAGAAATCAGAAAAATGCATTAGAAATAAACTGATATTGCCTAATTTAGCTCTTATAAATACAGAAACTGTATTACTTTTAAAAGCCTAACTTATCTTTTTAGATTCCTTTATTATTCATGCTTTTTACATTTTATTTTCTATTCAGAAGCTTTCCTTACTAAAGCTGACGAAAAGGTACTTTCTCACATACCTCATCTTATGGGTATGGCCTCACATTGCCCATGCCTCTGAGATGAGTGTTATCTTCTTGACTTTTACACCTCTTCAGAGTAATATATAGTTATACTGTTTGGAAAGTGTTCCTACATTCAACTTTAAGAATGCTAAAACAAAGCAGTGAAGTTTTCCCTTAATTACTTATCCTGAAAACTTTTTGCTTACAAATGCCAGTAAGGAAAAAGCAGTAAAAAAAAAAGAGAAGGGAAACTACCATTAACTATCCTTGATCTGCTTACATCAAGATTTAATTTGAAAATATCTTATTTTTCTTTCTTTTTTTGGTGCCTTGCTGACAAACTTTACATGCTTGCAATATGCAGAAGATAAAGTTTAGGTTTGGGATATGTTCAAAATGTACTCTATGTCAGGTTCCATTTAAAGGAGATAATTTTAGGCATAAAACCATAGCAGGGAAGGTTTGGGGGTTTTTTTGTATACTTTTACCCTTGTATAATGGTTTCTAGAGGTTTACTCAAATGCAAACACCTCCCTCCGGGATCAGTAATCCTAACTTATCCAAGAAGCAGTTTTGACCTTTTCTTCTTGGTCAAGATATTATTGCAATCACTATAGTGTGTTTCCAGCTATGTGAAGATATTTCTTGAGAGTTATTCAAATATTAAGTTGTTAATCTGCTCAAATTACAATATAATTTCATAACTCTTAAGGCAACAGTCAGAAAACTTCCCCTATAATAAGTTTTAACTTTAAATACACATAAATGGCAACCATACTTCAAGCAACATCATAAACTCCAACATAGATACCAGTCTTTTATGGTAATGAAAGTCTAGAAATCCCTGGGGATGGCCAGAGCTGTAACAACTTTTCTCTGTACTAAACAGTTCAAAGAAAACCTAAGGGGATCATACACCTGAAGAAATCAGCTGATATGCAAATATAAACTAGAATACTCCATATATTTCAAAAGTTAATTTGAAAAAGTTTTGAAAGACATAACAGGAAAAAGTGTTTAAATTTTTATCCTTACAGAGAGATCTCTTTTTTTTTTCCCCAAGGCCTTGATTTGGTTAATTTGTTGACTTTCCAAGTTTCAGAAAAATCCCCAGAATCGTCTCTCATTCTTAGGCACTTTTCTTTCCATCATAACTGAGTCCCATATCTCTACTGTATTCTTCTCTTAGCAATGATGCTGTATAAACTTTGAGATTCCAGTTCTGTACTGTACCATATTTGCACCTATCCATATTTTCAACCTTTTCTTTCCAAGCACATATCACTACATACACCTGGAATTTCTCTCTCTTTCCTCTTGACCAAAGGACTCTTCCTACTTTTCTTGTTCTATTCTCATAAGAAAAAAAAAAATCTAACTAGTAACACAGTGAAATTGCCATATCCCACATCTAATCTACTTCAAGACCCACGTATTGTGCAACTAAAGGAAATACAGTACAGCATTGCAGAAATGGAAAGTAATTTTTTTTTCTACACTGAAACGATATTCCCCCCCCCCCCTTTTGTGGATCAACACATGAAATTATACATTGTTTAGAATATATATAATAGGAAGTGTGAATTTTGTTTTATTTTTTTAACAGACTTTGCCTTAAGACAATGTTTAAGTAGCACACGTAGAGACAGAAGTACTGAATGTTATGTCACAGAGGAAGTAATTCAAAAGGCTTTCAGAACCAGGTGGTCTTTGCATTGCCAAACTGATGAATTCTGGTTACAAGAAATATCTGTTCCACGAGAAATATAATGCTATAACAATTCTGCATGAGGAAGCAGTATGTGTTGTTCTTAGAGATGCCTATTCATCCTTGTATTTCCTTCTTACAGAAGTCTTAGCTACATTTTCTGTCCTTGAAATGGAAAAAAAATACTATTTCTCTATTCTGTGGTAACTGTTCAATCTGTATTGTCACTCACAGTGTACAATCATTGGTAATTTTGTGTGTCGTTATTTGTAACAGTGTGGTAGCATAGAAATACAAAAAGTTTTTCAGCCGGTAAAACATACTTAACACAAAATACAAAACTTTCTCTGAAAAATTCACCTCTGTGTTTAGAATTCCATATTTTAGACCATAAAGCTTCCTAACGCACTAATTCTCATTTTTGAAGATACCTCTCCTGCAAACTTGCCACTGAGGAAAGTTACTGTGTACCTCATCCTTGTCAAACTCTTGACAGGCTTTTTTGAGTGGGCATAAAACCATAGGAGTTTGGTAGTTTAAGGCTATATGAAGCAATGTTTTGAAGATATCATGTGCATATATAGCTGCATTGTCATGGCAGCTAACACAGCTCATGTACAGAGGTGAAATGTCATTCCTAACCTCTTCCAGTAACATCTGTTCTAACCAATCTTTAACAGAAAATCCCAAATGGTGCCACTATTCAAATATAAACATAACATAGGAACTTCTGGCTGAGATAACTATTTTAGTGATTATCTGAATATAATTTCACAGCACTTTTAGTTACAATTACATTTGGGAAGTCAGGAAGCACACGAATGTATGCTCGTATGGATGAATTCTGAAATATGTTGACAGACTGTCTTTTGCTGCTCTGACAGCGGTCATGTAAGCTAAGAAGCTATTTTGTAACATCATACAAATAGCACAGTTAAAGTGTATGGCATAGCCAAAGTGCTGTATTCATTAATGCATATTAATCTACTAAATTGAAGTCCAAGCTTTAGACAGTTCTGTCATGGTAGATGCAATCTGTCTTGTCTCTGCTTGCCTTTTAAAATCTTAGTTAGATTATTTCCTCTTTTAGATTTATGTCCTTCTGTATCTTCAAAGCAACTGAAGCACCAACATCATGTGTGTCTGAAATTTAGAAGCTTTTACTTAAAGCCCATGCTTGGAGTCATAGTTTAGAAGAAACAAATTTTCCTTATCTTCTTCCTTAATCTTGGGTTATCTTCTGATCTGAAATAATCTTTCTTTTCAAATAGCTACTGAATTGTCAGACTAAGTTTTTTTGAAACACATGAAGATAGATAAATTTTGTAGTTATACGGTAGAGGTTTTTGTTACCAGAGGTTGCCTATTGTTACACAGATAATTAGAAAAAAGAGGCCCTACTACTTCTAAATAAGAACAAAAGAAGAAAAATGCATAAAGGGATATACTGGTAAAATTAGTGAGTGCTGAAATATTTTAAAAACAAATTCAAGTTTGCACAGAAGAGTGTCCTCGTGGTTGTTGTCACTTCTTCATGGATCACAGTGGTAGGATTTTAAGGCCACACTGACTGAGGAAGTTGATCACTGACAGAGGAGAAGAAAGCACCTATTCTAAGTCATGTTCTGTGGTAGCTGTCCACATGCAATTGTATACATACATCAAAAATTCTTTAAAGGAGAATAAACATATTTTGTTCCCTAATGTCCTCTCCTTTACTTGGAAATTTCACTCTTTAGGAGCATATACAAAGAATTGTGTTCAAAAGATATAAAAAACAGAATTACTGGGTCTAGGAACAGTAATCAATACAAAAAAATGTGAAAAGAGTAACTATACAATACCTAGGAACTCAAGACGCAATAAGCTCAGCTATGATGGACAGACTTTTTTGAAAGGATTTTCCATCTGAAAAAAAGCAGCACCTTTTCAATAGAAGCATGCCAGATGGTTTAGCAGAACATCCATTCATCAGTCTGATAGAAGACTGTGTAATTTACTGCCTGTGATGATAATGATAGTTTCCTAGATCTGTGAAAAAGGGCTGAATCATTTTTATACAGAACTTGGTGGGCACTGAATTCCAAAACAAAGAGGAGAGGAAGAAGTCTTGGCCTAGATGGTGTGTATCATTCTGTTCTTTCAAGAAATATATGTCCACTGTTGTTCCATTGGACTAGACTCATTGAACCAATTTATGAATTAACAAGTGGCAGTGTGAAATAGCAGTTGCTAAAAACAGCATGTGCTAATCAATGATTTAGGATAATATTTATGCATGTGTAGAGCTCCATTCATAAAGAGCAAATAATTGAGGTTGAGTTTTTTGAAAAAAGAAATCAGTATGTGCATTTACAGCTGAGTATTCTTTTTCTCCAAGATGCAGGAACAAAAATCAAAATGAATGTAGGTACTATCTGTCAAATTATATTCAAATGCAGAATTAAGTACAGTCTTGTCCTAGTAACCTCACAGTATGGCACAGCAAAGTTACCTACATATAATAGTTATTAAAGCTGAAAACCCCATGCTCCTTACTTTCATCATTCTAATCTCGGGAATGAATGGAAACAGAAGAGAGAGAAGCTATAGACAGCTTCCACAGCCATTTTCAAGGGCTCCTGACCGCTGTCACCTGGGATTTGGTTAGTGCCATGTCTGTTCTACAGCTGGACAATAGTATCTATAAGAATACCTGGGAGAAAGAGTAATAATGGATAATCCTATTGACTCCTGAAACTAGGAGACTTACACATATGAACATTTACCTTCTGTTACTGTCTAAAAAATGAAGGAATCTGTCCTGTCTTAAACACTGCAGATAATGAAACATAACCAAATCTAAATTGCACTTTAAAATATTTTACTTCTTTGCAAAGTTGGCTTTTCATTGTAAAAACATCCCAAATATTTTCTTCTACTCATTAAGCCAAAGCTGCTTTTTTTCTCAGAAAATCTTGGTTCGACATTAAAGATAGCCATGCAATGAAAAATCAAAAATAAAACCCCATGTCATCTGTCTGTTTCTACATATATGACTGCTACTGAAGTGAATAAGCTCTCTACTTACATAACTGATGAGGTAATTAAGATACTGTTTTTCCTTTTTTCCTGTGCCTGCTGGTTTATTCTAAGATTAGTATTCACTTTAATGTTGAGCTCCGCACAATGTTTCAATATCATGGTGTAGACAAATTGTTGGAGTCCTGAACATTAAATCAATAGGTCTTCTGTCTTGTTCAAATAACCAAGTTTCCCTTAGGCAAGCCCCGTGCTGATACCCCAGTGTGAAACTCATTATGTTTCTTGTGGACTAAAATATGACATGTTATCTAATAAATTATGAATACCACATGTTATAAATACAAAGAAGTTTACTTATTGAAAGAAGAATTCAGTTTTTCACTGTCTTAGAATGGAGTTTAAGGTAAATATTAACCGGGGACTAAATAAGCCCATTGACAAAATTTTGTCTTAAAAATGAAATAAAAATAAATTTAGAAAGATCAAATGGAATAATTGAAAACTTCTTTCAAGAAACACATATGTAAAAAGTTAGATGTCAAGATGGTGGTTAGATGGTGGGTGTGCATGCAGATTAAAATATTTCTCTAAGAAAAGCATGAAGGAGAGAGAGATAAATGGAAGGGATTAGAGCTAAAGGTAAGATCTCATGCTAAACACCAAATCTGTCAATGACTACCATGAGGAGGGCTTACTGCAAACTGTAACTTTTGAAGAATCAAGTTCTAGCAGAGTAAATTATTACTTCAATTATTATTAAAATAGTACTGTAGGTAGACCAGACTATGTACTTCATATTACTGCTCCAAGTTGAAAAGCAACTGAAAGCCTGAATTTCAACAATAATTCTTGCTCTGAACTCTACTAAAACTGCACTATCACTCCTCAAATTTTGTCTTAAATGCATTTCTTTCTGGAAAGTCTGAAGTTAATAAGACAAAGTATGATGGAGAGAAGTGGGTACGGAAGAGAAACTACCCATTAAGATCTAGGAAAATGGTTTAAGGAGAGAAGCACTGTAGAAAGGTGATTGTCAAACAGAAAAAAATAACTGAAAAGTAAAGAAGATTTATAACAGTAGAGACAGACATAAAAGCTGATTTGGTGTGGAAATGATCCTCTTCTAAAAATCTAGAGATTGGTCATAATCAAAATCTGTTATAAGTTTTCGGCTTCTTTTCATGATCTATTTAAGAAGTTGCAGAACACAGAAAATTATCCATAGGAAATTGCTGTTTCCCTATGCAAAAACAAAAATAGGGATGAAAGCAAAGATCACATAGTAAGGTGTTTTATCAATAGGAAATAATATCATTTTATCATTTAAAATCACTCAAATTTCTCACGCACATTATAAGTTTTTCTGCCAGTGCTCAATTCCTAAATGAAATTTGTTATATGCAAACAACATGCTTTGTTAAAAACATCCAAGGGATATTAGAGTAATATTTTTTATTTCATAAAATTAATCTATACAAAAGGAAAACAAATTATTATGTTGGTTAAAATCAAAACTGCTAAGAGGCTGTATACTCTAAGAGAATATGTCCTTAAGCAGGCACATACATGAACAGACTTCTTCAGTGCTTTTTTGTATGTGTTCACCTACCAAGCAATGTAGACCCAGTGTTAATACTGGCCTAACAACTCAGCCCTTCCTCACAGCTTCTGACATCCATTCAAAATTAGTTACAACCCATTCTCATACAAGAAGCCATAATAAATGGATTTAAACTCTACTGTATGATTTTTAGTAAATCAAGTCTCACAAGCTCTTTTCTCCCATGATCCCCTCCTGTTAAAGGCAAGTTAAAGACAACAGTAGACAATTCAAAGTTGTGACTGATTTTCCAATTAACTGGAATTATTTTATATGAGCTTTAAAAAGGGTGTCATTTGGTACCACAGTGAGTTTGATCCATGGTCCATGATTCTTTTCATACTTTTTTGCTTTTAATTTTAAACAAAAATGAATTTAGTATACAATGTTTTTCTCTCAGGGAAATGGCTATAACATTCTGCACATTATACAACATCTAACATCATGAAACCTTGGTGACATTACAGATTTAGCAATAATACTCAGTTCTGGCAATTGCATGAACAGCCCCAGTAATGTTAATGTAATTATTTAGATTGAATTAATACAGAAATATTTGGAGAATGACTACAAATCTTAGTGAATAGAAATCTTGCCAAGATTCAGGTTTTTTGCTGCCTTAATTGACAAATATCAGCTTAAAAGTCAAGCTGGTAATACATATTAACACATTCCAAATAATAAATAAAGTAATTATTAAGCCTCCAGCATTTCTATTTCTCCTCCAAGATCAAAACTCTAAAAGAGAAGGAGTTCTGCCATAAGATTTCCACTTTTTAGTTAAAATCAAACATAAAATGTTTGACCTCAGTATGAAGGTCACTTTTGCAAACTAATGCAGATCTTTAAAGTCCTGAATAATAAGCCGAGTTGAATTGCTGCCTTGAACTTCATGTGATGGAATGGTTGTTCCTTCGCACTGCTGATGTGTGACTTCCAATTGTTTTCTGTCCATTCTGTGAAATCCCACACCATTACACAGAGAAGCTGATGATCATAATCAGGCGTCAATCTCGTGAAGGCAGATACTAGTTCGATGAGCTGCTTTTTGCCCACTCTGCTAGCAGTAAAGGAATTAGATCAGATCTCGTGTGCATTCTCATAGCCTATTGGCATCAGGACCTTGATGGAGCAGCAAAGATATTTGATATTAAAAAAATAAAAGTTGAGGTCACAGAGCTCCTTTAGAGTATCTGTTGGTAGCAAGCAAAATCAAGGGGATAATTTATCGCTAGAATATAAGCAAAAGTATTTTCCTTTACATTTAAAGTTTTATTCTATTGAAAAACTTAGACACTTTTTCCATATCATGAATTTTTGCTTTATCTTAAAATGACAACACTTCTTCACACTTTAATGTCTCTTTACAGCTTTTGCTATAATTTAATAGAGTGATTAGACTCTATTAGCAGCTACATTTTGATCAGAATTACATAGGATAAATAGTAAAATGTTGAAAAATAAAATATGTTTCATATTTTTACTTCATAACCTTATGGAATACTTCATAAAGAATCTACCTGTTCACTTTGATCTTCATTTTTTATTGTTTACATTAATTCATTTTTTTCACAAAAGCCATCTTTTACTATCAAGGCATCTTTTATTGGCTTTGAAAGTGTATTCTAATGAAATTTTCTCAGATAACCTTTAATGGTTTAAACAGGTTAAATTTTAATGTCATTTATGTTGGAAAGGTGTTCAAAATATTATACTATTAAATATTTAATGACATCATTATGGAAAATTTAGCTATTTTCAAACTGGACTCAGGAGGCCAGAGGTACCATTTCACACTAGTTCTTAAATCGTTAAACAAGTCTACTGAGATTTGTAATCTTTTTCAAAATTTAATAATATGGTTTAGGTTGCTGCTAACTTTGCAAAATATAGTGTACTTGCACAGATGTGACTGCTAATTAAAAAGTCTCTTGTGATTGCGAATGGGTTTCAGGGTGCTGGTTTTGTTCACGTTTGTATCATTAGGAAAATTTGAAGCATTCAAGTATTTGTGTATTCATAAACATAATGTACATAAAAGACTAAACTCAGTCCTAACTACTGCATAGAACTATAAGAAAATCATATTTACATGCAAGTGTCTTCACTGGTTTATATCTACAATATTGTTGTCATTAAAAGAATTAATCCATGATGCTTGTCAGTCAAATAGTTCAGTAATAACACTTGTACTATAACTCTTCTGAAGTACTCATTTGTTGAAATATCTGCAGACCGTGTTTATTGAGTATCCAAGAGGGAAAAAAATCCTTATTCTGTGAGTAATTGAGAGTGCTTTAAGCAAGCCTTCGCACCCATTTTCAATGGGTGATGGACATTGACATGCTGTTAGCAGAAATCAAGAACACAGCTGTGTTATAAGCTAATGCCCATTCCCTTTGAAATGAAGAAATGTTAAAACACTTAAAATCACAGTATAGCAATGTAAGCTAAAAATGCATTGTCACTTAAGTAATAGTAATTATAGTACAATTCAGAAACAGAAGACATTATAGTGATAGAAACAGTTATATTTCAAAAGAACAATTCATTCTCTTTCATTCTCTAGGTCCCACATAAGTATGTTAAAGCATAACTCCATATATTTGTAAGGCATAACTCCAATATTTGTAAGGCATATTATGGTTAACTTCTTTCAAATTGCTTCCTTCAAAATTTACAGAGAAAAATGCCATGATAATAATATACTGTGTAAATTTATCTAGGTAAGTTCTCCTATTTATTGATTCTTTTAGATTGATTCACTGCTAAAAGATGTGGTTTTTATTACACTACTCTAAAAAAAAAATCCAAACCCTATTTTAATATTATTTGGGGGACTATTAAAGTAGCATTATGAAAAAAAATATAGAAGAAAATACTGAAATAATGGAACTAGGGAGCTTTTACTTATTGACAAATATTTTCCTCCTTTTCTATTTCTTTGTCTCTCAGGTGACCTTTTTTTTAATTAGAATCCTTTTATGTAAACAAAGTTTGCAGATTTAAAGAAATAAATAATTAAATCAATAAAATAGCTGTGCTTAATATGCTGCCAAGTAATATATCCTAAATAACAATACATTTTCAACTGCAAGTGCATATAGAAGTCCAAACAGTCAATTTCTATCTGAGAAATGCTAGAATAAGGAAAACTAAAAATTTTTGGTAAGTTTTACATTAACCACTGGATTGATATTCCTCTTTCTTATACTTTAGCATAGCTCAAATTACTATTATAAAAATAAATTTATTCGTTCCCTCACATAACCTTTGTGACTGCAGAAATGAAACAACTCAGTCTCTTCAGAGGAAAATGTAATTGAGAATGTACTGCTAACTTTCACTTTACTTTGCTAACTGCCAGCGTGTCTGTATGTCTGGGAGTATATATAATTCAGAAACTGATGGCATGGGTGAAAAATGCATATACCTGTCTGTAAAATTAGTGCACCATTTACAGTTCTTGAAACCTGATAACTCCATACAAATGGCCAAGATCATAGAAAGAATATGTGGTATATAAAAGGCAGAAATACATCATCAAAACCCACAGCGTTATCAGATGTATATCTCAGCTTAAGCTGCGGTCCTGTGTTACAGAACAGATAACCTGATGACATCTACAGAATTTTTCCATCATTTTAGATTCCCTCGCAAGAATTTCATTTGCAACAGAGCTTTCTCTTCCTTGCTTCAGGACAATGTTGTGTAGATGAGAATTTTTGCCTGAAAGGCTTAGTAACAAGACAAAAAAAGATGGAAACATTAGATCTCTGTCCACAGCAGTTGGATCTGAAATTTTGCTACTGTTGGAATGCATTACCAGTGGCAGGGGGTTTCTTCTTGCAAATATATTACATATATGAAAAATCTTCAAGTAAAATATGTAATAATTCCTTCTTCGGGGAAAAGATTTAAAAAAGACAGTACTGCTGTGGGGTTTTAAGTAATTAGGTGTATTTATTTGTGGGTTTGTTGTTTTTTTCTTAGTATATGTAGCCAACACAAATGTCCATATTACTTTATGTATTTTGTACTAAAACTATCAGAGAATAAATAAGAAATTAAAGGATTAATACAGAAAGAAAATTTAGTTTAGAAGCTTCCTGTCATATGTCAGGTTTCAGTTTTGTAACTGTGCTAAGAGTTCCACAAAATTCATGAAAAAAACACCATGCTGGCAAAAGATAAAGCAGTCTTATTAACCACAATGATTCATTATTCTTGGAGTCATTAAACTCTTTTAGAGTATACTAAAATAGAAAAGACAAAAAATATCCATTGCTTATACTTTTATATGATACTTTTTTTTTCTTTTATTTTTAATCCATGGACTCAGGATTAAGCTCTACTCTCAGTGGAAAAATGCTGCGTTATATGTCTTCCAAATGCTAAACCTAAGCTTGTGAGAAGCATTTGGTGATGACAGTTCAAGACTTGATTCTTCCTTTTTCTCTAATTCAGTTGATCTGAAAATAACTGAATTTAAAACGTAAGGAATGAACATTGCAATTGATCAGTAATTAATATAAGTGTGAAATAATTTTGAAGTCTAGTGATAGAAAATAAGAATGCAGACTTGAAAGTGGGGGAATGAATAAATAAGGAAAGCAGACCATGATATTTCAGACAATCAAAATTTGCCAATCCAGAGAGCTACAAACATCCATGGGAACAAAAAAATGGCATTGCTGACATATAAAGCAGAAATATTGCCTTTGATTAAATTAAATGCTAAGTGAGTGATCAAAGTTCTACTTCTCGACATATGGGGACAGATGTTAGACTGTTGGCTAATATGAGAAAAAAGCACTTACTAGGTTTGAGCATGTAACAAAACCAGAGATAAATAGGATTCCAGTTCATGTAGCCTACTGAAAGCTGGTGAGGAAAAAAAAGCCATAGAGTCTCCTGACAATAAACATAAAGGTGTGAGTAAACTGGGGAAAACCTGGGAAGAAGTTTAAGACAGGGCAGGAGTCTAGCTTTTAAAGAAACTCTCTTTGCCTTGTTTGCCCTACTGCCCAAGAAGTTACACGGTAAGATAAAAATTTCTGCAGAAGAGTGTAAACAGACTATGTTAGACTGAGCCCACTGAACTATGACATTAAAGTTTCAGTACTTTGCTACAGTTTTTGTTTTATTTATAAAAAATGTTTCTGAGATTTAAATTATTAAAAGCAATAGAAACAAATTCAAAGGTATTTTCTTTTGACATTTTAGATAGAAAAATTCTGCAGATGTAAAGAAAGGTAATATAGTTTTTTGGATAGAGATCCTCAATTTTTTATCAAGTCCACAGGGAAAACTGCAATTGTTCCCAGACCATTCTTCAGATGTTGACGTACTGTAATTACTGCACAACTCTAGGTTAAAAAATAGGAAATGTAGCAAAAGACCATCTCATCAGAACCCTTAAAGTAACAATTCCACCAAGCTTTTACAACAATACTACACAGACTCAAAAAGTTTCTGAATACATATGTGTTCATTTAGGCATATTTTTAGTTTAGTGAACTAGAAATGTTCATTTTCTGTAAGTAACAGTGGAGTACACCATTGTAAATTCTGGTATTTTCCAAATATGTAAGATTGTTTTAGCAATAGTCTTCACATTTAGTGAGGGTAAATGACAGGACTGAACCCTAAGTTCAATTTTTTAATGTAAAAGAATCAAATGCCATAAAAAGTCAGTATTAATACATGACTCAAGGCACAGGGCAGTACTCTACCAGAAGGAATATCTCCTGGGCTGACCAAAACCAGAGCAGGAAAAACATGCCATTTGCCTTGCATGGCCTGTGTTGATGGTATTTCCCCTCAACACACATGCTGCATTTCATGGAGCAGCTTACACTTCACCATGTGTCTGCACAGCACGTAGGTGTAAGACCCCAGCCCTGGAGCGACATGCTCAACCAGGTGTTTTACTTTAAAAATATACACGACTCCAAAAATTCACCCAATGAACCTTTGGAAGAGTCCTTCATTTTCAATACCTTGAAGTAGCATAAAGAGAAGATGCTGCGTACATTTTCTCAGAAGAAGTTTTTACTGATAACTTCAAGAAATAAGAGCTCTTGGCAAAAGTTTAAAAGGGTAATGTACAACCAAAACAAAGTATTCCACAAAGCTATGACTTAGCACATGCTAACACATACAACTTAGGAAAATACAACACATTTGGTCCCAAGTCACCCAAAATATTAAGAAAGGAGATTAAGAGAAGAATTAAAGAAAGAGAGAAGAATAACAAAAAAATAGCTATCACCAGAGTCCTGTGCAAGTCCAGCTTCACATGGCCAGGTGGTAGGTCTTGAGCAAAATGGAGACCATGTGCTGCTCTTTTTATGTGTTTTGGCCCCCTGTGGCCACCCCTGCCAAGCAGGACTTCCAGCCCCCTGGTCACTGTGGAGCTCTGGGGCAGGGTGAGGGGCAGTGTTCCCGGCGTGACAGCCAACCAAAGGCTTGGTTAGGGGCTCCGGGGTGTGCTGTAGGTCATGTTCTAGGGCTGCCTTTGACTGACAGCTGCTCCAGCGTCACCCCATGAGGCTCACAGGGGCTGGCATGTGAGATAAGGCATCACCTCACCTCCAAGAGATTTGTCTTATCCCTTCCCCCCACCACACACACTTGAGTTGGTTCCAGCCTAATAATTAATATAATAATCTAGTGCCTCACACTTGGGTAAGTACTTCCTGCTTCTGTCTTATTAGCTCAAGAGATATTTTTTCTTCCAGAGTTAATAATCATCATCTCAAAAAGGCTGAAAGCCACTGCCCCAAACATCACTCAGTGAGAAGTCTAGCTTCCTGACCCCAGTTCTTTCCAATGTAACACTCATCATTAACAGTATCATAATTAAAGCCTAACTGAATTTCTCTTGTGAACCGTATTTCAAGCATTTTATATAAATGTCAATTTACCCTAATTATTTCTCTAAAGTAATGTAATTGTAATTACTCGTACCATAAAACTTGATATTCAGACGTTCTCGGACATTTCAGATAAAGCTCCAACATCGTGTGCTAAAACTAAGTATGTAATTCTGAGCCTTATTTAGTGAATTGTACATCAAAATCCAAAATCTTACTCCCTTATAGCACAAATTGGTTAGTGTATATTAGGAGGTACAATTACAGAGCAAGCTAAGTTGCCTTCCACATACCAGAAGACAGATGTCCCTAATCTGCTCTTAAATACAAACATAAATTTCCTCAGTAACTGTGGGAGCAAAAAAATAACATTTCTATATGTATGTGGGAACTGTGCCAGTGTTGCTTTGCTTCCACCTTGCTCTCCAGACAGATGTAAAGATTCATAAGGGTCATTTGCCTAAAAAAATATGTATCACACATTTTTAGCATTTTACAGGTAATATCTTACAATTTGAAATCAGTTAATTGAAATAGAGAAATCCTTCTTCCATGAACAGAGGTGATAATTTCAACTACACTGCTTTTATGGAGGTCGTCTGCTGTCAGTCACCAGTGTTTAATTATTCTTGCTTTTAGGTCATCCTCTTTCACTCAGTTCTCTCTATAAATCAGTAATATATTAGGGTCTTTTCTGTCAGTATTGATCTTTTTGTTGCCATTCTTGCATCAAGGTTATAAGATTTCACTGTATACCCACACAGAGTATAAAATTAGAGGTGAATACAAATAACACGTGAAACAGCTTCATATTACATCAGACTCATTTCTTAAATTACCACTGATTTTTTTTGTCTATTGTGTATTCAGTGTAGATTTAGAATGCTGTTAGAGGCTAAACAACTGTATATGGTTTAAGAGTTGCCTATCTGAGACTTGAATCTTTCCAAGCGTGATGCTGCTGGAGCTAATGTCAGCAGAGTTGTCTGAAATATATTGGTCTGAAAGGAAAGTTTTATCATTGAGTCAATTCTTTAGTAAAATTATTTTCCGTAATACCAGATCACAAATTAACAAAGTGAGTTTTGAATTTCAAGTATCAGCCTCACTGGATAAAATATTTTACAATTATAGTTTCTGCTGCTATGTCCTCATACACTTCTGGGATGGTTAGATAAACTCCAGCATCCTAGTTTCAAATTCCATCATGTTGCGTTACTTTGGCCCTGCCAAAAATTGACAAAATAACAAACATAAATAACATAAGCCAGTTTCCAGAATGCAACAGTGTCTCCCAGCCAACAAGAACTGTAATGTTTTGGAGTTCTGCTCTGCCTTATGTGACCTTAAACTAAATTAAAGAGCTGCTCTTTCTGCTTTCTAAACTGGGTATTAGAAAATTTTTGCAATTTTTCTTTCCTTTGTCTCCCACTGTAATCACTATCTCACTGGCAGAGTGCTTCAGTTTGCCGTTCTTCATCAAGAACAACTTTTCAAGCACTTTTAACCATTCTGGTGATAGTGGCAGTTTTATGTGAGATAAAGGTGAAATGGAGCTATATGTTATCATTATAATGTGTGGACTTGACTGTATGTCACTGGAACAGCGCTCCTACTGCCTGCATGTAGATTTTCAATTCAGCAGCCTAAAACTGTAGATCTCACTTCAGAATCCGACAGAAGAGTCTAGTGCTAGATAAGCAATTTCTCATAGTTGCACTGTCCTCCTGTAGGGAAGCAAGGCTCACGCTGCTCTATAATATTTTCCTTTCAGACAGGTTGGAAAAAAAACTTGAATGAAATTCTAAACTGTAAATCATCTGTGATAATATAAAATTGTGACATTATAGCATATTGTATGCATTTATAGAAGTTTGTTATAAATTAAAAAAAATTATATCTCTTGGCAATTAGCCAAAAGGAGATAGTATATCCTTGATATGCACATTAGTTTGTGCTGGAAAGAGGAAAAGTAAAGCACCATCCTATTGGGTTAAAAGAATTGATAACTACAGAAAAACACTTTTTTAATTCGCAGGGTCACATTTCTGAAACTGCTCCCAGTTACATATAATGCAATTCTTTCCTCATCATGTGTTTTGGAATAGAAATCTGTTCCTCATACAATAAAGCAAGGATCATTTGGTTTTTTGTTTGGTTTAGATTTGTCTTTTTTTTTTAAATAATTCTCTTTGTACGATCAGAAACAAGAAGAGTTAATTTTAAATCTTTTCAAAATCAACAGGAATTGTCTATTACTGCTTTCAGATAGTCTATATTAGATACTTGCATCAACTTAAAAAGTGGATGAAAAACTAAGTCTGAGCAACAACATCTAAAATATTTAAAGATATGAATTGTATATGTTATGCAAGATAGAGAATAATTCCAGTATATGGTTGTGCAGTACTTTAAATCCCTACTTGCATTTAAATTCTTTAGAATTGTACTGAAAGCATCTATATTTACAAATTACAAAAGCAAATATACTAAACATGGTTACCACACATCATACAAAACACTTGCCAGTTTAAAGTTTGAAACCAATTTGAGGCATGTCATGAATTTATATCTGGGGTAGAAAATAGATATCTAAAGTGACATCCTGAGGCACAGTTAATGAGATTGTCTTATGTAAGGCTATCTGGTAATATGATCATCTCTAATGAGATTAGTCTGAAGTAATCCTTTTACAAATTAAATTAATTAATTATATCCATTCACAATGCAAGAATACAGAACTGAAGTGTGCTTAAAGCATCTTAAGGTTAATATCAAAGCATTTCTCTACCCCTCTTAGGACCAAGTTATTATGCATATAATAATGTATTGCATTAAATAAGAGGAGGCAAAAAACAAGGAGCCACACAGGAAAAAAAATGTTGCCAAGAACAGTATGTTATCTTTGGGAGTATCACAAGTCTTTTGAAAATGATAACCAAATAATTAAAGACAAAACAGCTCCTACCTGGAGCCCAGTACCGGATACTGCAGGTACAAGAATCAAAGGGAATACTAAAACTTAATATTTAATCTGTTTAATTGGAGAGGAAGGGAAAAGAAAATTAATTCTCATCTTGCTGAAAGAAAGACACATAAGGAGGAAAGTATCAAAAAAGCTCATTGCAACAAGAGGTTGCATTCAGCTCTGTCAATCAGAAATGGAGTTAGTTGGGAGCTTTAAAATGAAATATTAAATCGGAGATAAGGGGATACAGATAGAGGTGTTACTGGTTTAATCATTTTATCTATGTGCTGTTTCCTGTTATGAAAAATGAACCTGGCTATAAGTAGCTTCTCTCAACCATTTGATTGTTGTGCTATTAAAAATTGTGGAGGCTATCAGGCACATCAATGTAGAGATTTTGTAAGGATCTTGTGTTACATCATTGATAAACCCAAACAATCATTAGGAGATACAGCACAAAGTATATCTCTTGTAAATTTTCTGTAATAGCATTCAACAATGCATTTAATTGCCATAAAAGCCAGAGCCAGCATACTGTGAATAATCTGACTCACGTCCAAGTTTTACCTTACTAAGAAATATTTGGTAGTACTGTTATTTTTCTTTAGATAACTGCTAAAGCTTATTCTCTGTCTATTCTGTCAGTGTAATCTAAAAGCGTTTGGTTCTGGAGCTTTTTTCTGCTGATAATAGAGACATTTACCCAGCAAGTGAGTTAATTTCTCCTCCACTTGAAGCATTTGAAATATCATTAAATCTGGTTTTAAAGAACTTAAACATAAGCATTGAAGTGATCTGTATCATATGGGCCTATATCACGTAGCTTAAGTCAGATATCTAACAAAATATTTTGGTTCTTGGGATGCAGAATCGATTTCTCTTTGTCTTCCTCCTAGCTACCACAGAAGCCAGGCTCTTCCCTATGCAGGCAGGAGCACCACTTGCAAGCAGGACTCCTGATATTTGGCAACCAGTTCAAGAGTCTCTCTGTAAAGGTGTTGTCATCCTGCCTTTGCAATGACTTTGTCTTAGATCCCCTGGTGCCTACTTGATCAGAGAATGTTATTTGATACTACATAAAAATGCAAGATTTTAAAAATCCCAAAAAAAGAAAAAGTAAATAGAAGCAGCACAGGGTGTCAATGGAAAAGAACATATATGAGACAGTACTTTTTTTATGTGCCAAATTCCATAGAATTTAATGTGTTCAACCACTTTAAAGGGCAGGCAGAAAAGGCTGACTGCTACACTGCAATTTGGAGAGATGAGGATATTTTTCACACAAGGTGAAAGATTAGTTGAAAGTTTTGAAATTTGACGGTGACTCTGATATTTGACTTGTCCAATTGGGCAAGGCACTTAAGCTTTTGTCACTGTGACATATTGTCTGAAATAAGGCAGTAGGAAAAGGACATTGCTTTCACACACTGGAATTTGGTAAAGGTATGCCAAAAAGATACTAAAGCAACAGATTTTACCATGTAACTATGACACCAGAGAGGAAACATTTAAGTGAGTAAAACCATTATAGTGAAAATTAAATCAAATCATTCACTTCAGACTAATGCCAGTCTTGTCCTGTGGATGGACTGCCTGTCAAAGAACATTAGGTGTTCCTGGAACATGTCCTCCAGTCTAGCTTCTTCCCAGAAGAATCTAGTTTATGTGCTCTACAGCTGCAAGGTGATGTGAGACCAAGTAGAGTAAGTGGGATGATGGGGACATTTGCTTTATAACTGCATTACTGATCTCAGCTAAAGCACTAGTTTAGATACGCTCCCAGGAGTCCTGAAGTACTACCCGTTAGGTTAGCTCCTTTTCTGATTTTAATACATCAGTAGAAAAGGAAAAAAAAAGGACAGCATTTCTTCTAGTACAGGGAACTGACTGACTCTATCCTCCCCTGCAATTACAGGACTATTCTGAAGACAGTTGTGCCTAAATGCTACATTAAGCAATTTTCAGATCTCTAAAGCTGACTTGTAAGCATAATTTTGCATAGAATTTTTAAAGAGGATCGGTCAACAGTATTAATGTAAATTGAAGCAGAAAGATTATGAGAACCCAGGCAGAATTTTTCATGCTTATAAGAGGACGTTCAACATGACAGGGTGGAATCTTCTCCCTGAATAGCAAAGGAAAGAAGTAGGCACACTTTCTGTTTCTAGAGCCTCTGGCATCAACAGTACTTGTCAGTCATGACTATGCAGATGGTTTTTGTATCAAGTGAACTAAGTAGTCTGTAGATGATGTTATTCAGTCCTAGGCAAGAGATTATTGAAGGAGTGGATTATTTAGAATGAGGCAGAAAATTACAAGACCTCTCTGCTTGGTTCTCTTACTTACTGCCCATTCTATAACAGTGAAATCATAGCAGACGTCATAAGTAACAAGACTTCTTCACTGAGAGACTTCTCTATTCAAACTAATTCAGCTCGCCACAAAGCAAAGTAGTTACCTAACCAACTACATTTTGGCTTAATTTCTGTCCACTTGCAACTACTCAAAAAAAAATTAATAAAAAGTGACTGCAAAACATAAACTATATCTGTGAATGGCAAAACCAGAAATAAATGGCTTGAAATAATAGTTGACAATTATTTTCTACTTGTCTGAGAAAATCCGTACGAAACATGCATTATTAGGAACCCCCAAAATCTGGTCCAAATGCAAAATTAAATAATAACAATGTTTGCTACTATATTTTAGGTAGCATTCATGCCTTTAATACATATTTAGCTAAATATTCACCTTTGCAGTATGACACTTGTCTCATTCTTGTGCCCACCTCTTTGGACAGAAACTTGCAAGCTAGCTTTGAATTGCTGTCCCCAGAAAGTGCCTGGGAATGATATCAGACAGAACTAATATAAAAAGGTCAACAGCACCACACTCATCAGAATGAAGGGTGCCAAGCCTTTCTCTAGGAGGTTGCTCATGCACTGTGTTACCTAAAGAGGTCATTCTGCTATAATCCTACTTGTTCTCTGAATTTCAAAATCACTTTCATGCTGAATTATCCTCCTCAATGCTCTTGGGGCAGGCTCTGCCTCCTGCTGTAACAAGATTAAGCTCATTCCACAACTGTCTGGACACTACTTTGGGATCTTGGCAGGCTTCCTGCCTTGCTGAAATCAAGATGAAGCATCTGCTGTGCCATTTTCCAGTCTTGGCATATGTATCCTTTAAGAAAGGATTTTGTGACATAATCATTGGAGCACAAAAGCCCTTACTGACCTAAAGACCCACAGGGCTATTGCCATCTGTTTATTAATTAGGTGCACTAGGTCCTGATTGTTACATATGGAATGAACCAGGCTGTTGGTGGCTCAGTCCACAAGAATGCTTTGGTTATAAGAAAAGGATTTTCAAGGAAGAGGAAATAAGTGTCCTTGTTTGAATTGTCCAGTACAATTTCTCCCAGTGTTATAAATCCAAATCACTATTCCACTCCTCTACTAAATGGGTTGGATGATCCCGCTGTTCCTGTATTGTTATAAAATCTGTATTATATAAGGGCACACCACTGTAGGGTAGAATGATAATTTCAACTTCCACATATTTTCTATTTTTTTTTCCCCATGACATATCAGTGGGTTTCTCTGTTTTAATCAGTCAAGACCATCATTACCCCTTGTGTAGAATCTCCTACTGAAACCAATCATTCAGCAAGCAAAAACTCTCTGAAAGCTACTTTAGATATTTCAATATCATTATATATGCTGTGTTTGTTTGAAAGATTTGCCCAACAAAGCCACAGACCTGCGTGTCTTTTCTGGAACACTGTAAAACTGCCAATGAGGTTTGGTTAGATTGATTATTAAGTTTCAATTCTTTATATAAGCATATTATCCCCAGTTCATGATATATCCACTTTGTAGCTTACATCTTTTATCCCTTCGAAGAGAAGATCTGGAAAGCATGTATTTTTAGGAGCATCCTTTAGTACAACAAGGAGGCAGTGGGAGTTTCCAGTTGGCCCTTCCTCTCTGTGTCCCTCCAAGTCAGACAAAACTTCCACGTGGCCAGAAGGCAGATCATAGAATCATGGAATGGTTTGGGTTGAAATGAACTCTTATATATAATCTAATTTGACCTCCCTGCTGTGGGCAGAGACAACTTTCAGTAGTTATTGAGTATACATCTATTGCACAGTAAGAGCCCAAAAAGTGCCACTTTTTTTTTAATACTTTAAGTAGTAGAGTACTTCTTTACAGCATCTTGCTAAATAAATAGATACGATTCTGCGTTACAGTTGTATAATTCTCAAGCATGAAGCCTTCCAGTAAAAATATTTCTACATCTGTCAAAACATCAGTAATATAGCAAACACTGCAGAAAAAAATGTATGCTATTGCAGAAACCCCTAGACAATTCCTTCAGAATTAAGGCAGTCTTAATTATTTCAGTGTAACTGCATTCTGACCTGTAAATCTGGGCTTGTTTAAAATTCTTTAAGGTGTTTCTTAACAGCCGCATTATACAATTTTAGGTAGGACAGATTATTGAATAAACTGATCCATACTGCTAGCTACTAAGTATTTTTATTTTCAAGATCTAAAACAGTTCCATGGAGCCTGGAGCAAAACAGAAGGAACCTTGCAATGCAGCAAGTTTGAACTTTAAACCTCCGTGGAAATGAATTATACATATGGATTGTATGTACAGTTTTAAGCTTTAGAAATAATCTTGGATACTGGTATTTATGATAGAGACATTGCTCCAGAGCATTAATGTGAGTTAACATAAGACTGTGAGAGTTAACATTGCTAAGGAAAGGAATGAGACAAATAAAGTAAAACTGTTAATAGACAGGCAAATGGAATTTCTCCTTGTAATTGGAATAGGTGGACAAAAGGGAACTTTAAACAAGAAGGAAAAAGGTATTCTGATAATTCATCAGCTGCCCAATATGAGCATGAAAAAGTTTGAACTATCCAGTAAAAACAAATAGTCAGCATGTCCTCTAATTTCAAAGACATA
The DNA here is from genome assembly GCA_013396775.1 of Cephalopterus ornatus. NCBI lineage: Eukaryota > Metazoa > Chordata > Aves > Passeriformes > Cotingidae > Cephalopterus > Cephalopterus ornatus. The sequence goes on along the minus strand of VZRE01015309.1, from coordinate 84,389 downwards.
AACAACCAATAAAGAACCCAAATATAGGGGTTTGGTTTTTTCTTCAGATTTGTGCAGTGAAGGAGATAAAGGTATTGTTGGAAACAATGTAAATAATTTTTAGTAAAATATGAAATCTTGTATACTATTGTCAATACGTTTAATTTGAATAATAAATCCTTTAAGGATTAATCCTCAGCTCCTCATTGCTCTATTTAGGAGGTGAAAAGGATTTTCGTGCAGAGAAATGATGCTTGTTCAATAGTTTCTTTGTTCTAGTATATATGTGGTAAAAAATATTTTTTTTTTGAACCAATGCCTCTTTCAATCGATGTGGCACTTTTCATTTTGTAAAATAACTTTTGTTGAGGCACCAACATTGTGTATGTGGAATAAGGGACCAGTGCCCTTAGCGTACAAAAGCAATTGTTCCAAGACTGTGCATTTCAGTAAGAACATGGCACTGATTAATTTTCTTATGGTGTACTTATCTACATGTAGATGATGTTTTCACTTGTCATATTTGATCATACACTTCTTATCTGTAATAGAACTGCAAAAGTCCATTAGTGCTCAAGATTTATCCATTGCCTTAGATCTTTCCACAGATAATTGAGGGTTGCTCTGTGTCAAAAAGTAAAAGTTTCCAGTCTTTTAAGTACTGGGAGAAATAACCTTAACATTCACCAATTATTAATAGTTAAACAAAAATTATATGGCCATATCATGATATGTTTGAGAATAATGTTGTAAATTTAAGAACATATTCTACATTACAGCTGGCTATAGGGAAACATAAATTATTAATTTTGCTTATAACTATTTATGCATTTATACATGTGTATATATAAATAATCCTTTATAATTTTAAAATAGATTATTTATAAAACATCATCACCTTATAGCAAACTAATGAGTCCACAAAAGTACATGTATAAACCTTCTGAATAAGGAAAGCAATTTTTAAAAGTGTATTGATTTGTCTAAAGTGTTAAATGACATAATAGCCATACACTAAAGCATTGAATAATTTAAGTAAATCAATGTTTTCTGAATTTCATACAAGTACAAACTGTCTTGGGCAATAAAATAGATCAATATAACAAAAAAAAAAAATTAAAAAAGAGTAGTATTTAATGACTGGCTGGTAATAACCAGAGGTAAAAACTCATTTTATCATTGTAACAAACAACTTTCAGTCATCTTTTCTCTATTATTCCCATGAGAAAACATGATACTCTACAGACAATTGATTTTAGCTTTTAAATAATTTTTCATTTGAAAGACACCTAACTGAAGTAGAACCATTTTCAAGTTACCATCCTGGATATAGAATAGTTATGCAGATTTACTGCTATTAAAGCTATTTCACAGTTTATGGTTCCTAAACAGTGACATATTCTGTAGACCTAAAGGAAGCATCACTTCCATTCTTGAATGATTGCCATAACGTTTTCTTTAATTAATGTCTCCAGGGCAGAAGGCCACTCTTTAAGATGTTAAAACATTTTAAATTTTATACTTTTTTTTTCCTAACAATAATTTTGGTTACCTTCCAGACAGCTAAGAGTTAAAAAACAAAGGAGAAATTCATATATTTTAAAACTGTTCATAACATTTTACATAAAAATATGCATCAATTAATTTTTAAAGTGCACAGAAATAGTGTATCTGCAGGAGGCAGTCAATATGGTTTTCATAACACTGTCTGTGAAATGTTAAATTCTTGCTCAGTGATGAAAACACTTAAATGAAACTTCTCATCATAAATTGCATAATATTGTATTCTTTCAGAGATTTGTTGATTCAAAAATCTTCTAGAAATACTGTGAAGAACTTATATACCTCTAAATAGAGGTGGTCATACTACCAGAATAACCAGAATATCTTGCCTTCAAGACCCACATCTGAAACCATGAGAAAAACAGAGCAGTTCATTCTAGGAAGCCACATGAAGGAAAACGATTGGTTGGTTGTTGTCTTTTAAAAAAAATGAAGAAGCCTTCAATATTAATTCTAGAAGCAAATATGATATCCAAATCAGCTATATCTTATGTTTTCATCCCATGTCATATGGAAGATGTAAGAGGATTTAAAATTTTCTTTTACAAAAATCTAATTAATTCATACTAATGACGGGTACTTTTAAATATAAGTCATACTTTGCGCATTGTGTCTATGTTGATCCTATAGGATTCTGAAGTAGCCAGTCACATCAGTTTGAGGAAAGGGAGCTTTGCTTTGGTTTTGTCCGAAGCAGGGAAAAGAAGTACTCTGTAAACATCAAGTATCTTCTTATTCTATTTCAGTGTTACTTCATACAAGCAAATTTACATAATTATAGATGTTATATAAGAGGTGAGATTCTGATTCAGCTTTAAGAGGTTTGGCTTCCAGATTATATGAAATGCACTATTTATAAAAACACAATATATGTACCTACTGTTATTTTTTATAAAATGTACTTTTTAAAGAAAATATCAAGAAATATTATGCTAACCCTGTATGACAAAATGCTTTATAATAATCCTCAAAATTTTCATTAGCTTCTAAATAAGGATTTAACTCTGCTTTTGAAGTTGTTGATAGTCAAAATATTCTGTTAAAATCTTTTCACTGAGAAATATGAACAACGTAGTATCAGTTACTTCTTAGATGAAAATCTTCCTTTAACTAAATACATTACACTATGTATGATTTTGAAAGGTAGATACAGTCTTTTTCTATAGATATGTAATTGCAAACATATTGCAGAAAGATCCTATTGTCTATTTTCTCTGAATATCATTGTATTTACTTGCTTCTCTATATGTTCAGTTCTTGTTAGTTTTGGATTATTGCCAGCAAATTGCCATTTTTTTTCATTTTCTTAGCTACTTATGTACCAAGAGTTCCTGTAATTATGTGGTGAATTTCATGCAGTTATCTCACAAAGATTTAATATATGTATGCAAATATGGAAGCACATTTAAGAAAAGGTGGAAAGTCTCTTCATTGGACCCAACTAGGAGCAGAAAAAATATTACGCTTTTCAAAATATTATGCACTGTTTCTAAAAAGGCAGTAGAAAATTACGGTGTTTCAGAAGTGACAAGTTACAGATCTTTCTTTACATCATCATGTAATCTTTCATAACGCATGTTTCACAATCAAAACCATCATGAAAATATATATGAAACCATATGAAAATCAAACCATCAGTACTTCCAAATTAGAACAGATGCAGTACTGCAGTCTTCAAAACGTATTTGTCCTCAACAATAATGGGGCCAAATATAAAGATTTTTGGCAGGATAGACAACTGTGAATCATAGAATCATAGAATTATTTGGGTTGGAAGGGACCTTAAAGATCATCTCATTCCAACCCCTCTGGCTTAGGCAGAGACACCTTTCACTAGAGCAAGTTGCTCAGAGCCCTGTCCAACCTGGCCTTGAACACATCCAGGGATGGGGAATCCACATCATCTCTGGACAACCTGTTCCAGTGCCTCACTACACTCACAGTAAAGAATTTCTTCCTAACTCCTAATCTTAATCTCTCCTCTTTTTAGTTTAAAACCATTCCCCCTTGTCCTATCACTACCTGCCTGTGTAAAATGTCGTTCTCCCTCCTTTTTGTAAGCTGCCTTTAAGCATGGCAAGGCCACAATGAGATCTCCCCAGAGAAATCTCTTCTTCAGACTGAACAACCCCCAGTTCTCTCAGCCTGATTTCATAGCAGATCTCCAGCCCTCTGAGCCTCTTCATGACCCTTCTTCATACCCATTCTAACAGATCTACATCTATCTTGTGCTAGGACCCCAGAGCTGGACACAGTACTCCAGTTGGAATCACACAAGAGCAGAGTAGGGGGCAGAATCACCCACCTTGACCTGCTGGCCACTCAATTAGAATAGAAAGATTCTTATTCTGCTATTTACCCATATACCATAAATGAAAAACTTTGTAGTCCCAATTTTGTTTTATTCATCAAAATTATTTGCAGATTTGACTTTTGTTTGTGTGGTTGAGCATATAAAAATAGATAAAATGGTTTTATATAATCACTTATTAACATTAAATTTCCATGTCAAGCCTTTTATTATTACTAAGTAATGTTCATGTCTTCATAGTCCAGCTTTTATTATAGCTACTTATGAAAACTGTATACCTTGTACAGAGCAAGAGAAGTACATTCTGGCAAATCTTTGGAATATCCTGGCTTCCTTCTTTAATTAAACCAGCATAAAATTACCATTTTGTTTTGTTTTGATTTGGTTTGGGGATTTTGGGGCATTTTTTGGATCCCTGATGTACCTACTGTTTTTCTAAGACTACTGTATGAGGTCTTCACACTGAACAAAAGAAATTCCAACAGAAAATATTCAAATGATTACAGAAAATCCTCTGGACATACAGGGCAAAGTTTTCAATGCACTGTACAAAGGGGAAGTGTGCAAACAGAAACGAACTTTTCTCTGGGTTCACTTCCACTTTATGAAGTATCTGAATGCACAGAATAGCAGCCCTAATTTGTTACTTTAATGCAATTGTTTGATTTCATAAATGTGTTAAATTTTTTTACTCCAAGAGCAAATCTGTAGAGGGTAGTTAGTATTTCCTATAATTAATTTTCTGTGTAGATGCTGGAAATTTATCACACCATGTACATATTCCTGCTCTGTGTTAGGGAAAACTGCCCCTTTGCATTTTCCTTCTACTTCCTAACCCAAATGCATTTCCTCCACATTTGTCTTCAGCTTCAATACCATGTCCTGGCCTCCTGCATTTCTATCCTGAACTGATCAGTGCAGAAACTGTTAACTTACTAAGGGGATACTGCTCTAATTCTGTCTTGTTTCAGTCTCTCTCCTTGGTTCATGCCTACTGGACATGTGTACATACTGGAACACAGTGTAAAGGACAATCAAAAACTGTCAAGAGCAACTACAAGCTTAAGTACAAAAATGTGAGTAGAACTCCCAATTCATATCAAGTTATCTGAGTGCAGAACCTTCCTGCTGGGAATACAAGTTCAAAGAGGATATTTTAAAAAATTAAATGTTGGCATATTTAAAGTGTAAGCCTTAATGTTCACTGACTTGGGCTTCAGTGAAAACACTAGCATATTTAAATATGTGAAATTTTCACTACTTTGTAATTTAGTTAAAATATCACTGTATTTTAACATTTTCATCTGATTGACATGTTGACTTCCACTAGCAACGTCCAAGTTAGGTTGGTATCTTCTCATATTTGACCCCTTTACTATCTGATTCTAAAATATGATGCAGTAATACTCCTTCAGTCTTCGGTTGCATGTTATTTAGCTATTGATGTTAGAGTTATTTTTGAAGCAGTTAATTTGAATCCTGTAAGGGGGGCAACTCAAGCCTCCCCTGCTCCAGGAAACTTAGAATGTATTGGATTCTTCAGTTTACCAAATCATTATAAAAATGTGTACTAATTCACAATCACACTCAAGAATATCCATAGTACTAAAACACCAAAAGATTTTAAAACGTTTCATTTTTATTTTCTCAGTGTTTTTCCACCAACACTGAACAAGTTGTCAGATCCTGGATTTGGATCTCATAATAGAACATGATTTACAGTCATGAATTTTCTGTGGAAGAAATCTATTTATTATATTCTTTCATTGCATGTTCAGGTGTGTCTAACAGAGGTGGTCTATGAACATGTGTTCACACAGTTGGGAATTGATCTAGGGATTAGTTAGGTCAACTTCTGTCACTGACGGCATTGGGGGCAGACAGTAAAAGTAGTCCTCAGTAGAAGTTTTGTATCTTCTATCAGTTATAAAAGAGGTGAGTTATTAAAAGCTACACTAATAGAGAAAACATTCTAAGCCAAATAGAACTAGAATAGAGAACACTTATGTTTTTTTAAAAATATTATGGGTCCATTGAATGTTAAAAAGGAGTTTCACTAAACTGAACCATTGTAAGTAAAGCCAAACTACAAGTAGATGACAAAGTCAATGAGACAAATAGACATTGTTAGTGGTAAATATTCAAGAGGAAGTGTAAAGGAAATTCATATTCAAATATCTACTCAGTAAATCATAGATATTAATTAGCATTTGCCCATTCAAATGTCTTTTTCTGACACTGACTGCAATTAACCATAACATTTACAAAAAGTTCCTGTTCTCAGGAATGGTGATGGCATTAAAAACTATCACACTTAGAACTTCTGAAATCCTGTACTAAAATCTGGCATATTAAAAGAATAGAAAAATAAAAGGAAGAGGAAAGGAATTCTCTAATAAAAGGATAGTAGTTACATATTATTGCTCATATTATTCTGGTATTTTGGTTAGGTTTAATGAAAGACTGTAGAAAAATAGATTAATATTAAATCATCTAAGCACTTTCAGACCATTAAATTAAGGGAGAACTATATTGATTCTCAAGCAAATGACGAAGAAAATAAGTATTTTTACAATTATCTTTCAATTAATAACAAAGCACGCATTTAGGGCAGGATCCTATAGTACTGAAAAGAAATTCTATAAACTGTCCTTTGAATTTACAGGAAGGAAAAAAAAAGCATATGAGAACACATCTGGTCTATGAAATGGCTTGTCTGAACATACCTAGATGTGAAACTAGTTTTTCTCATAGTACTCAATGAAAGTATTATAATTCTCAAGAAAGGGATTCTGATTTAATTCTTTTAGTGCCAGATAGTCAAGAGCAAAAAAAAAAACATTTTATAATATATATAATTTATAGATCTTTTCTAACAAAATCTATCAGTGAAATTTTAAGAGTTAAACGTCTGACAATATTACATTATAGCAAAAAAATATACTCAGTATTTTCCTGCCACAAAAAACCACACTGTTTAAAATACATATGATTACCAAATTGTGCATAAGATGCCAAAACAAATTGATACCCAGATGTCTGTTCCAAATTCTGCTCAACTTCTGCTTCAGAAATATTGAAGAGATGCCAAGCCATATTTAATTTTCTTGTCTTGATTTTCCAGAACATTTATCTTTTGTCAACAATTCTTCAATGACTAAGTTCTGAAAATGTTAACAGCCCACTTAGTATATGAAATATTATAAAATTAGAAATATTAATGATATATTAAAATAACATTGATTTCTTTCTGAATTTTCCATTTTTTTGATGTAGCACATTAATTTTGTATTTCTAAAGAATTCTGTAGGCAGCAATGACTTTGTTATATGAGCTCTACATTTATTTGATTTTTCAGATGCCAAATTACAGTGTTACTTTTCCTATAGCAAATAAACTTGATAGCAGTTCTGCCAGGAAATACCTGTTTTCAAATCTAAACACGTTCTTATAGGTAGTCATTCATGTGACTTTGAGACTTTGTTTTAGGTAGTACTCACAGATCTTGATCTGGTCATACTTAAAGGTAGCACATGATCATTTTATGGTAATGAAAAACAAACACAAAATTAATCACTGGGCAATGTGTTCATCAATGTAAGATTTCATATACAAATAATAGAATATATTTATGAACCTTTGTGCACCTACGATGAAACCAGTCTCTACTGCCTTTTAGAGATTTTGTCATTTATTTTTCACAAACTCTTTCTTTTTATTTTTTAATAAAAAATTATTCTTTTCTTCTATTATCTTGGCTTTACTATTCAGTAGCACATTCAAATATATTATCATAGTTTTATTAAACAGCCATTGTAATACAAATACTACCAAAAGATTTTGGCTTTGTTTTCCAAACATAATTCCCTTAAATGCTTTTCATGTCTTCTAGTGCAAATCTGAAGTTTTCCTACAGGTGATCATGGAAACAAAAAAGGCTCTGAGTTACCAGCATAAAAGCCTTCTGCCTTGCTTTTTGTTTGTTCTCTTGCACCTTCCCTACTTATTGCTTGACTCTTTACTGAAGTATTTTATGACTTAACATTATGAATATTTATTGCAAATTGGAAAATGAATTGTAAATGACATTCATTGACTTAATATATTTTCACTTCTCAGCATTTTTACATAAAAAGTTGAGTGTGTCCTTTACAGTCTTCTTTTCAAAGATATTATTATCAAGAGGATAAATATGCAAGAGCATACCTGGGTGCTTTTTAGTTGCCTTTATGTTTATAGATTCCTATCTGTTGGTAGTCAAATGATAAAGACAAGCTAGGTGATTAATTTTTCCACTGTGGTAATCACATTGATTTAGTTCATATTCATGACATTTCATATTGTTAACAGTCAATGACCCCAAATTAATATAGGAACAGTTTTGGCAAACCAAAGCACAATCTGACAATGCATTTACAACTATGATTGTGTTCTTACTCTGCTGAGACTAAAATGTCAATTATATTGGGAAGGAGGGAATAGTACATGTATAGAAGAAAAAAATTATCATATATGACTATACTTGAAATTTAAACTATTGTTACTGAAAATCAGAACTGTAAACATAGTGCATCCGACCACTGAGAAGAACAAATAAATACTAAACACATATAGTATAGAAATATGAGAGCATAGCATAAGTACAGAACATCTATCAAAAGCCATAAAATTAACCATAGAGAATTAATGAAGCAATGCACTATCACTTATCTGATTATTTGCAACAATAAATCCTACTAATGATGATGACACTTCTATTGCTCAGAAATGAACCTTCTATTTGAGTTTTCAGTAGATGAAAACATAAATATTCATCTTAAAAGTTTGTTTTTAGAGCAATGGATCAATTGTTTTGCAGCCAAGAACTGTAGAGTAGCTACACCTGATTTTTGTACATTTCACTGTGGCTGCTGGTTGAGAACTGAGATCTTGTACTTAGGTTTTGTGTGCATTACACATCCATCTGTTCCTCCATCTGGCAAAGAAAAAAAAAAAAAGAAAATGAAGAAAAAAACCATAGGAATGCTTTATAAACTCTTTTCGCCAATACACCAGTTGTTAGCTTCCTGCTGGTAGCCCTGGTATAAGCTTCATTGGATAATTATTTCAAGCAGGAAATAACCAACCCACATGTTCAAAAGTAATTATTAGTTAAATTAACCATCCAGAAGCAGGTAATCTTTTCTTCTTAAGATGCAGAAACAGAAGAATTATAATGTTTGTATATCTTTAATGTGAGCATTTATATAGCATCTGTGCAATTTTATACTTGTATATATTTTTGTAATTGAAACAAAACTTTCATACTAATAGAAATGATCTAAATAAATAACAAATCATGAATGGTCACATGAACTTTCCTATGTACTTTTTGTGTCAGGGTAATATTAGGTCTGTTGCTATTTAACATTTTCATTAATGATTTGAAGGTACGCAAATAGCAGAACTGAATTCACACATACTGTTAAACTGGGAGGTGCTATACACTCAACGGAGGACAACAGTGGGGACACCAGAAGTTAGGGAAATACAGGCAGGAAATAACAAAATAGACAAAGAAAAGAATAAGGTAATACATCTGGGGAAAAAATAAAACAAAACCAGGACAGTACAACTGAGAACTGTGAAAGCTGGCCCACTGAAAGAGATTTAGGGGTAGTAGCGGAAAACAAACATGACAACAAATCTGAGCCAAAGACAGAAATAAGAAAGATGTACCTTATCAAGAGCTGCAGTAATCTACTTTCATTCTTTGAACAGTTAATCCCCAGCAGATACCACAATTTTCTCCATCTACTAATTTCTGGGTTTTTGTGCAGTACTCTGAAGAAAAAAGTTACATTATTATCAGAGTATATGTGCACATAAAGTCTTGTCTTGAATGATTCATAAAGTTTTCAATGGTTTAAGCTTCATTTTTTGGGGTCTGCCCCAAACAACAGGAGAATGAGCTATCTAATTCACTATAAGGAACAATGGGGTATCAATAGATGTTAGACTATCTCTGAAATCTACTGTTCTTAATTCAGGATTTCCTCACTTCAGAAACTTGAAAATACTGTTTAGTTGCAGTTATTTTGCACAGCTTTAAAAACACTTTCAAATTCTTAACCTCGCTAAACTTTTCTACTTTCTAAGATTTTATTTTGGCTGCATAAATATAGAAGGACGCAGGTGCGATGTGATATGTGGCACGAAGTGAAAGAAGTTTTGATCCTTGAGAGAATTTCCCTTTTCAAAGCCATTTCATTCTAATTACTATGAAATTACTTAAGGCTGCTTATTTTGCACTTTAGCCATCAAACAGCGTTTCAAAACACATTTCCACAGTTTTTTATTTTTTGAATATTTAATTTCTATCTGATTATATGTAATATATTAATTGGCCTTGTCTTCCTAATACTACATATGGTAAAAAACAGGTGCTCCAGTTACATAATGCTTTTATGGTGCATCAATATTCTATTTATTCTCTTCTATATGGTCTATCAGGTAAACAGATTTATCAGTTGATACACATGAAATCAAAAACTTTCTTTTCAAAACATGTGACAAAAATATAGTTACAGGACATAATTTCAATGAGATTTGTTCTACGATATTAGAAGGGAGTTTCTTCGTACACCTGCCAGTAAGAGAGAAAACTAGGAAAAGTCTGAATAACGGATCAAGTGCAAACTGCCACAGTCATCCCATATATTCTAAACCATTCAAATGCAAGTGACCTCTCACTCAGAAGTTGATTAGATATACAAACATGTAACTCTGCCCATAATGGTGAATGATGCCTCTCTATAAATGAAGAGAGAGAGCTTACAATGAACTAAAATTAACTTCCTACACATTTGGAAGACTTGATTCAAAGTTATCTATTGTGAGCAAAGAATTTTATAGATAGTTGTACTAATGCTTCCCTGAGCTGACTGAGTATCTGAAATCTCAGTGTGAACATGCCTATATATTTGGCTGCAATGTAGTGCAGGAAAATCCAAGTGGCTTCTAGCATTGCAATTAAACTAATTTGCCTACTAGATGAAGTTTAGTTATTGGACTGCACAGACTCATGTGAGAGACTTGTGACAAAGAAAAGAATTTCAGCTCTAATGTCAATAAACTTTAACCAGAAGAAAAGAGGTGAAGGTGAAAATTTCTTCTCAATTTATAATACAGTCCATAGTGGAATGAGATTGTCATTATTATTTTATTGGGATTTTTTTAACTCAGCTATAAAATTGAGATTGGACTCCAGACTAATATGCATCCTGAACAAAAAAGAAATCCTGTAGTTCACTGATCTACCTTTCTTGCATTCTAAACCCTTGTAAAATGTGTATGCATGTGTTTTTAAAAGAAAGGGTTTTACTTATATATTCATCTCACTGTTTTCCCATGTATTTCTTAGTCTGAAATAAAAAAAAGTGGGAAGAAGAAAGGTTAAAATAAAACCTGACCTTTCAGATAACCAACTTCCAAAAGGATTTTTTGAAGGTAGGTTTGGAGAGAGGGAACATTTAGAAACCAAAAGCTAACCACTTGCAACAACTTTAACAAAGATCTAAGCTAAGGTTCCAGTGTGTTGCTCTCCTTTCTCCACATATAATTTCGTTGGTACTTCAATCTTTATTTCTGGCTGAGGTACGCCACTATATCCTACTGCAAATTCTCTTTAGTTAGAGACGTGCTTTCCAAGAACCTGTGTTTGTGGACTCATATGTTTTTCTAGACAGACTTCCCTTCTCATCACAAAAAAGAAACGGAATCCTTTGATCTCAGGACTGAACATATTATCCTGTTATGTTCATCACTAAAACTAAGTGTTATTAAAACTACTCTTGTTATTATTTTTACTGTCCATTTCTTCACAAGACTTCACTATGAGCTAGTCTTTCTTAAGGAGAAAAAGTATTTTGTAAAACCCTCATCCCACAAGCCAAAATCTAGCATGACCTTTTTTTAACTGACAAATTTGTCAAATTTGAATCTAAGTTACCATCTGACACTTTTCATGTTTTTAATAATATCTAGAGCCTTTAACACTATCTATAGCCTTACTTTTTGCCCTGCTGTTCCAGCAAATCTGAAGACATAATGATTAATATTTCCAAAGTTGCATAGAATACATATGTCTGTGTGTGTGGAAGAGAGTTAGAGACTGAAGGTGCACAATTTAATTAGTTCATTTTTTATTTTACTTTAAACAGGTTCTTTGCAGAAATATAGGAAAAGGTAATGCTAGAGAAAAAATTTTCATTATAATTCCTCCAAGAACAAGCAGTAAAGGTAGTAATTATATTTGGATAATCTGTTCAATTAATCTAGCATCAGATTTAGCTATTGTTCAATAAAAATGGCAGCTACAGTGGGACATCATCCTTGTTTTAATTACCTTATTATGGTACACTCCATATTTTGGTAACTGAATGAACAGGCTGGTTTTGCTGTGCTTGTTCTGAAACGGGTAATGGAATTCTCTGGCCAGTTTTTCCTGAGCTGAACATCATAAAAAAGTTAAAGTTTAGAACACAATAGTGCACTCAAAAAAGCCATAAAATCATTTAATTTTGTAATTCTTAAAAATTTAATTGTGAATTTGAGCAATCAATGGTTTTTAGGGGCTTTTTGGGGTTTTGGTTTTTTTTTCCTGTAACAAGTTTCAATGCATAAGTACTGAAATAAATTTCCCTGCCTTTTTACAAGGAAATTTATTAATGCTTGCTACTATACATGCCACTGTGATGCCTGAAGTGTTAAATATTGCAGCAGGCAATAAGATAATATTTAAGAAGGTATGGACATTACTAGCAAGACAGCTTGACTGAAATCATACTTTTTTCTCCACTTTACAAAGCATTTATAAATTCTATTTAGTTGTTCTGCTTTGTGCCTACCTTGCAGAGAAAAATTACTTTTTTTTCTCACAGGCTAACAATTATCGCTGATATGTGAATGAATTGCCAACCTTGTGCATACTCTAAAGGACACAGTACCTGTTCCAAAGGACAAAAGGCCTCAACAATGTATTGTGCCTTTTCAATAATCTTTCCATGGAAAATTGTCTGACTGCACATAGAAGGGAAGCAATCTACCAACAAGATGACAATGAGGTTCTGTAAAAGCAGCTCAGCTAGACCAGGGGGCATCAGTTGGGAAGATCGTGCTTCAGGTTTCTTCAGATCATATGGAATGCTTCTAATGAACAACCAGGGAGAATACTGCAGGCAGTTCTTCCACTGTTGAGGCTAATTTAAACAGTTTCCATAGGACAGTGCACTGTAAAACAAGACATGGTGGTGTCTGCAGTTTAGGAGTCAGTCCTGCCGTTAGCTTGATCTTTGCTCAACCACTAGGAATATACTTTTCATTTCAAGGGTACTGCAGCAATGGCAACGCTTCCTGGAGAGTCTGTGAAACCTCCACCCTTGGAGTTTTTCAACACTCACGTACATAAAGCTCCAGCTGACCTGCCTGGTGTTGGCAGGGCTACAAGCTCAGGATATAGGCAGAAATAGGAGACCCCCAGATGTCGCTTCCAAACATTTCTAGGATTCCATAACCCTTAATTAGCTGCCTTCAGAGAGACACCAATAGGTGTGCTGTTCTGAAAAGACTGAAATATATGAACCATTATTTTTTCTTTTACTTCTAAAGGAAAAAAAAAAAAAGGAGGAAAAAAGTAGAACTAGGTGTTTTTCAAAAAATAGTAGATAAATATAGATTGTTTTTACTTAAGTGGCTTTAGGAAAGTCCAAAACAGTATCCAAGGCAGAATTCTGACCAAAAAGTATTGAATCAGAACAATATTTATTTTGTAAACACAGCACAGATAACTCTTTCATTAGTGATTTTATGGTTTATTACAGTGAAAGAGTTATTCATTTTAATAATATTTTCTCTTTCTCACAACAGTATTGTAGGATTTAGAAAGAATCATAGTCCTTATGCCTGCAAACATGTTTTTGTAAACACAGATAAATCTTGTAAACACAGATAATTCCAGACTGGACAAATGAACATATGGAAGCTATAGTTCAAACAAGTCTTCTAGCTATCTGAAAGAATTATCAGCTTTATCATTCTAAACTCTTGGACATAGTCATCTTGAACTCACATTGGCTGAAGTACATTTAATTGTGGAGGAAACAGGTGCAGATGCCATGACTGCCACAGTTCTGTGATCCATTCACTCTTTACTTTATGGAAAGGAAAAATATACTTTGACAATAAAAATAGTAGCTACAACTGTAACTTCATTCTAGGACAAAAGAGTAGCCTTAAGGGCAGATAGTTCCTCTCACTCTCATACTCAAAACAAATAAATGTATAGCAAATTGCATCCAGAATTATCTACATCTAGATGACAGTCTTAACATCATTATGTCAATGAAAGCCTTAAGCAACTTAGTAAAAAGCAACTGTTGTGTATATGATTAAAAAACACACCAAAGAAAGATGTTTTTTTCCTTCTTGATTTTTCTGCTGTTGTACGTTGATGGATTCATCTGGGTACATTAGGATTTCACTGGACATTTTAAAGAAACTGCTTTAGATGAAGCTGAAAGTTTGGCATCATGCTATGAATGTCATTGATAATGTGCAAGTTAAGGAAATAACTCTACCTCTAACCTACTCTGGCAAACAATTTTATTTTTTCATTCATTGTATTGTATTTATTGTATGTATATTCATTTTATTTTATCCAATTAACTAGATTTAATATGAAATTTAAACTAGGACAGAAGCATTCACACACATGATCTACTAAATCTATTTCTAATTAAAAATGCTGTCAAAATAACACTAGCAACATGTTACTTTGCTTTTAATTATGCAACAATCATCATGGCTAGGTTTCGTGAACGAAGATTTGTGAAGGACTCTACCCACGCTTGCTACAAGCGCGCTGATGGCTAAAAAGGCCAATGCGAGATAGACACGTCCGGTTGCAAAAGGCACAGCAGAATGACTCCCCAGGTTGTACCGATAGGACACGGTTCTTTCTGCGTTGCCTTTTCTCCTCGAGAGTGATCCTGCATGTAATAGAGTGAAGAAACACCTTTTCATTTATAATTCTGATATTGTGTTTGCATGGCATATTTTTGGAAACAGGGGGCTACAAGGACAGCTCCTGTAACAAGATGCTAGAAGCTTCCCCTGTGCCTGATGGAGTAAATGCAGATGACTCCAAGACAGACCCACCACTTGCCAAAGCTGAGCCCATCAGCAATGGTGCTAATGTCTCTGGGATAAGATAGTTAAAGAATTACTGCACTAGAGCAAATTGCAGCTGGAGAGGCAAAAGAGGCAGTAGCCCCACAGACAGCAAGATCAGTGAAGAAAGAGAAGGAGGAGGTGCTTCAGGTGCTGGAGCAGAGATTCCCCTGCAGTCTGTGGTGAAGACCATGGTGAGGCAGCAGTGCCCCTGCAGTTCATGGAGGTCCATAATGGATCTGATATCCACCTGCAGCCCATGAAGGACCCAGCACTGGAACAGGTGGATGCGAGAAGGAGGCTATGACTCCATGGGAAGCCCACACTGGAGGAGGCTTGCAGCTACCTGTGGCCCTTTGGACAGAGGAGCTCACCCTGGAGCAGGTTTGGTGGCAGGACTTGTGACACCACAAGGGACTTGCACTGAAGCAGTCTGTTCCTTAAGAACTGCATCCCATGGAAGGGACCAGTGCTGGAGCAGGGGAAGAGTGTGAAGAGTGTTCCCCCTGAGGAGGAAGGAGAAGCAGAAATGACTGACTGCAAACCCCACTCCCTGCACCACTGTGGGGGAGGAGGTGAAGAATTCATGAGTGAAATTAAGCCTGGGAAGTAATGAGGGGTAGTGTTTTTAAGATTTGGTTTTATTTCTCATTACCTTACTGTGATATGATTGGTAATAAATTAAACTAGTTTCCCCAAGTCAAGTATGGTTTGCCCATTACAGTAACTGCTGAGTGGTCTTTCCTCGCCCTTGTTATGACCCACAAGCCTTTTGCTCTATTTTCTCTTCCCTGTCCAGCTGAGGAGGGGAGTCATAAAGCAGCCCACAAGCAGGCACCTGGTGTTCAGCCAGGGTTAACCGCCTACAGGTAGTATATAAAATTAGTATATTATTTGAAAGTGTAAATTAATATTGACAACATCTGGTAAATTAATGCCAGTTGATATGACACTGATAATAAGGCTATAGATTTATACATAAATATTTTACAGAGAATAAAAATAATATTGTTCAATCTATGTCTAAAATTTACTGTATCTTAGTACTTTTTGAACTTTGCAAGACTACCACCATGGTAGTCACACCAATGACTTTGAAAATGCTGTTGTCCAAAATTGTCATGACATTACAGACTTAAAATTAGCATGTACTATTAGAACTTTATCTTTATATACAAATTCCTTTCTTAAGAAAATACTTCAGAAAAGTAAATTTATTATGATCTAATTATAATAATAATATTTGTCATACACTAGAAAGCTTTATAAATAATACTTTGGGAATTAGCAGGGAAAAAACCAGCAATCCTCAGACCAATATATTTTTATTAGAAATAAGAGTTTGTGGCTTATTGAAGTGGGGGAAGGAACTGAGAAAACTTTATTCAAAGGGTGCAGCCTTTTATAACCTTACACAGACATGGAAGTATTCCTTATAAGGTAAAACCTGTAACTGCAGCATCTGATTGGCTGCTAGCTGTCACATGGGGACATGGCAGGCTCTTGGGATTGCAACTCATTCCTGTAATGAGTTGCTCTGTACTCTATTCGGCCTGAAACCTGCTGCTCAGGTCTGGTTCTTTCCAGGCCTTCAGCCTGCATAATCCCCACAAGAGTTTGTGTCTGATTGATTATGACATTCAAAACCACAGTTTTGTGACACCACAAGTGACCATTTTATGATCATGCTTCACTGGTGAAATTTTAACATCAAATGAGAGGGAGAAAAAACCAGATACTTCATTTCTACCTGCTGGAAGTAATGTTTACCTAACAAAAAGAAAACCATAGCTAAAAATAAAATTACCTTTTCAAAGCTATGTTATTTTTAAAGGTTAATTTTCAAGAAAAAATATCCAACAAGTAAAAATACATGTAGCTGTGCTCGTTAGGTTTATACTGTCACTTTTTGAGCCAGTTGCTCAATAAGAAGTCCCTTCTCTCAGAGATCATTATCAGTATGTACTACATGTTGTTAGTGCTTTTAGTGTAAGGTTAAAATAATCCTTAACCTAAAAAAAAGTAAATGAACATACTTGTACCAAAAATGAAAATTGTACCATTCTTTCAAATTTCTCTACATCTCTTTACAAGATACCAAGGAGTTTCAATATTTTTACTCTACTCTTATGAGTAATGGTAGAGCATATGACTTTTAAATGATTTATTAGGAATCCATAGAGACAGGAAAAATGAAGTTTACAATTAGAGGTGGCAACTATCGATTAAAAATCCAGATATAGTTCATTTAAAGAATAGAAAATGATAAATGACATGATTTTATCATTGGACAGAATGTCAAAGAAATGTTTCTCATATATCTCTAGTGTGAACTTCTCTGGAGAAGCTCAGTATGCTTTCTGATGTTTCAAAAAGAGGAAAAATAGTGTTATTAGTGTTTCATAGCAGAGATGTCGGATGGTTACGTCAGCTGGGAAAAGAAGAGAAACTAAAGGCACAGGTGAAAAATCCATCTGATTCTATGACCTTCTCTATAGAGGCCCCTTAAATAATATTTTAAGGAAATAATAGTTGTGAAAGGATCTATTTTGCAGATGTGTTGCTAAATATTCTTTTTTCCTCCCTATTTTACAATTTTACTAAGAAATGCATAGAGTTCCAAGAATGCAAATCTTAATAATTTATTTTCATTGCCAAAATAAGAACTCAGGAGGCTAAATTAATTTCTGGCACACCACTAATGAAGGCAGTGAAATCACACAAGGGGTGATTTTAAAACATAATGTTTGATGGACTTCAAATTCTGGCAAAAATTTCTCCCAAACCTCATTATATAAAATGCAGAGTGGAAAAAACCCCACACCAACAACTCAAAAAAAAAATCCAGGCAACAACAAAAAAAAAAACGCCAATTAGGATATGAACCAGCATTTTGGGGTTTGGACTAAATTAAAGGAAAACAAACAGAACAAAATATGAATTATATGAATTACCCAACCCTGGTTTCTAAACAAAAATAGAAAAACATCAAATGAAAAGAAAATGAGGCAAAAAAATCAGGTAACTTTAGTAGAAGCCTGGATATAGTGCTTCTCTGCTTTAGACTACTGTTAATGGTGAGCAACTGCTTTGCAGACAAGCAATGAAACCAGTGTAGTGAGTCAATAATTCATAAAAGAGGTGAACTGCAAATCACTCACACATAAGTGAATCAGCTCCAGATAAAACAACTGTCAAAATATTTCTCCATGTCTAGCTAAGTAACAGTGAACCAACTTTTTTTCTGATTTTCTTTTTTTACGTAATAGAATAATCTCTTCTGCATGACAAGAAACAATGCCAGAGCTGAACATAACCTGTTTCATTTCCACTTCATCTATTGCCAAAAACCAGGTAGTCCCTGGAAAGTACAAGGACAATCATTCTTCTTTGAAACTTTACAGTTTAAAAAATCCACAAAATAATATAGAAATATCTTAGTCAAAATTTACGTGGAATTACATAAGTTTTTTGAGTGCATTGGGAACTTTGGGTTTGTATTTGCAGCTCAGCAGAGGAAGCAGTTCTTCCATACTCTACATCAACCATGTCATTCTTTACACACCTAATAACTACTTTTTTCTTCTTTTTTTGGCTCCTGATCTTGATTCTGGAAACAATGTAGTCTGACAACAAAATCAATGCAACTCAGCACTTGCTGATTTGAAAAAGAGTTGACTAGTGGCGCTACAGAAGCTAATGGAGTATTTAGATGATTTCATTTTAGTTTTATATTCTATCAGGTTTTTATTAGTAATTTCAGTGAGGTGTCAGTATTTCTCTTACTCAGTCATAAAGTGGAGATAATACTTATCTGCATCTTTAGAGAATTATGTACTATCACATTAAGGAAAAATACCTTAAACAGATATAGATTCTTCTTTTTAACAGGTATTGATGTTAAGCAATTAGTATGGGAATCTGTATGTTACCCATCTGGGGCCAAACTTTTATCCTCCTTCATCAGCATTCAGAAAAAGACAGAAACTTTGGATTTCACCTTCTTTATTATGGCCCTTAAGAGATGTACCAGTTTTTATACCCAAATCTGTTAAAACAGCCTACCGGCATCTCTGTCTCTCTAAAGTCAAGACTTTAAGTGTCCATAGAGTACAGTGATTACCAGAACGCTTTATAAACTGTTTCAAGTATAGCATGTTCAAATGCATTAATTTCTTTTAACTCATTCATAAACTACCTCTTTCCCTACTGACAGCAGAAAATCATTAAAGCCTCTATACTCAGGGAGACACTTGTATGGCTCTGTAGCAGATCCTAGAAAGAGAGCATGTCAGGAAACAGTGTTCATTGTATTTTGTAGCAAAATTTTCTATGTGATCTAGTCAGTGGTTTTAGGTGTATGTAAGTGGTTCTCAGTGCATGTACAGGAAATGCTTATGACACAGTGAAAGTTCGATCTTGAATTTACCAAATTTAAAGTTTTCATACCACTTTTCAGGGGAAGGGTCCAGCAAGAAGAGGAAGGAAGTGCAAATATTTCAGAAAGGATCAAGTTGCTCTATTGAAACCATGAAAAATATTTCCTCCTTGTTGTTACTTCAGTACTTACCTAGGAACAGGAAGAGTTTTCAATTACTTAGAACTGTCTAAAACTAAGCTATTTTCATTATTATTAGAAAAAATATTAACAAACAATGTTTTGCACTTCTAAAAATTAGTTTTTTAAAAGTACTGGGTTATATCTTACAATAATTTATCAAATTACCCTGCATGACATAGTCATATAGTTATTACATCATTTTGAGTTACAAAATCAGATCTTAGAGCAATTGTTAAGCTACAAATGTTGTTCATGGCCACCCTATAAGCCAAAATTTTATTGTTATATTAAGGGAAACCTAGTCTAATTATCAATAGTTCAGACACAATTGTAACAGAAAAAGAAAAAATAACAACACAGTTAAAATTGTTATACACACTTTTTAAAGTTTCTACTCTTTTTCATGCTACTATGTCCTCTATGCCTGTACTGTTCCATGCCAAATCCTGGCTCTCTTCAAGATCCTTGATATAATACCAGGCTTGTATATCTCTCCACTACATCATAGTGTTACAGCGTTAAATACCTTATTCTACCTGGAACAACTACTCATTACTTCTACCTACATAAAACTAACTGTATACATGGTTAGCTCAATAAGTATGTTTGTAACATACACAGCTAAAAGTAAAAGAAGTTAGCCTTAGGCACCTGGTCAATTAGAGAAATTGCTGTCACAGCTAAACCAAGTAAAACAAAGCTGCAGGCAGGGCAAGAAAAGTTCACAAAGGCAAGGCAGTCCTGAAGCCTTGCAAACTCAGTGCAAACCTTGCGACACATACGAAGCCGTGGCAGGACTGTGTTACAGGGGTACACGGTCACATGCTGCAAAATTTTTCAGCTGTGTCCCTTTCTGCTCTTCATACCAGTTTTAGAGACTTTGCATCACATCTCAAATGATACTGCTGGATGCAGTACCCCAGGTGGGGTCTCACGAGAGTGGAGTAGAGGGGCAGAATCATCTCCCTTGACCTGCTGGCCACACTGTTTTTGATGAAACCCAGGACACAATTGGCCCATTGCCGGCTCAGGAGGAACAGCCTTTAATTCCTGCAAAATATTTCCCTCTCTTGGCAAGAGCAATGATCACCAGCTGAGCTGACTGCTCAAGCTGCAGTCCTTGCTGTTCGCCCTGTCAGCACAAACTGCCTGGTCACTCACGCTCTCTGGGGGCAGCTCTTGTACGGAGTGGAGTAAGGGCTGGGCACAGTCCCTGCTGGTACCACACACCCCGGGTCAGAGCTGTTTCTGGGTCAGGACTCCTCTGCTTCCTGCTCAGGAGAGGGAGCTTGGGCACCTCTCTGCTCTAGTATGGAGGTCTTGCTGGGGGAGAAAGCTCACCTCTTTGCCTAAGCAAGAAGGAATCCATCATCCGATGGCCATGAGATACTTTGCAGAGATCTGGAAACCAATGTCCAGTTCTGGAAAACTCATAGAATCAGAATATGCCAAGTTGGAAGGAACCCACAAGGATTACCAAGTCACTCTGTCATCTGATCATCACCTCTAACTGTTGCTAGCACTCTGTTTCAGAAATACAAGCTAAGAAAAGAAAATAACTGATACTAAATAGAATGTACTTTATAATTTCAAAATGTATATGCAAGGTAATCTCAAAATATGCTTTTCTTTGTTCAAGGATAAAAAGCAAAATACATCTTAGAATGAGGACCTTAGCCTGGGAATACGTGTTAATATTGAGTCTTACTACACATTTTTATTTCTAGTATCTCAGGTGTGCACTGCCTCTCGGATATAAAAAAGTGACAGACTTCTGTCATTCAGATGTCACACTCTAACTTAAACATGGCAAAGTTTACACTGCATACTTGTGTAGAAGGAATCTATGGGGGAAAGAACACGAAGCTTAAAGCACTGAGAAATTGTAGGCTAGGAATTTAAAGTAATTCTCAAGTATATTGAAAAAAGTTGGAAAAAAAAAAGAGATCTTTCTCATTTGTACCACAATATAGTAAAATGTCCTAGGCATTAAAAAAGAGTAGAGGTCTCAAAGAACATCATGGAAATATGGCATTGATAGCTTTTTAGGCAACAGTAGTACTAGCATAACTTCTTATTTTGGATACTTGCAGATTCTCTTTCAATGCAGTGAGGTAAAGAGTGGCAAAAGTGGATGGGATTAAGTACAGCAGGATGAAACTGAGGTATGTAACGTCATGACATCTTCTGTCTTTCTTACAGAGAATCCTCCTCCAGTCAGATTTTCTATCATGAACACTCTTTTCAGACTATACAAATTTTCTAAAGAACACAAGTTCAGAACAGCATGCACAGAATCTGTAACACTGCTGTGCCGATTAAATTAAGCATCCAATTTATAGAGGATATCATGGCAGTATAATAGGATTTCCTATAACAGGGCATCATTAAAGATTATAAACTGGTATCTGCAACATTTGACTGCCTTTTTAGAAGTCTACAAGTAATTAATAAAATGTAGTTTAATTAATGTGGTTCAGTGTTAGCAATTTGTGTATTTGCATTAAGGAATCACCTAAGATATTATATTAATGGCCCAAATTACCTTCTCAGGAGTGTGTGCAGTTATGTTGGCATAAACCTGGAAGACCTTGACTGACCTGTCAATTTAATAACTAATACTTGCTGAAGTATATTATATTCAGTAATAATTTTTGTTAATGTTTCCCTATGTCTACTTAGAGAATTCTTATTGTCTTAGAGAATTCCCTCAGTCTTAGCTGTCTTTCACCTAAATTCAAATGTTGTTCACAGAGTTATTGAAGGACCAGGTGCAGAGGCCACAATTTTATGTTCAGGTCTACAGATAGAGGTTGCTTTGGCCCATATTTTTTCTGGAGAATCCACATACCAAATACCCATTACTCTGTTTCACTCAGCATCTTTTTTTAATAACATTTAACATCATAAAAACAGTCCTTCATTCTGTATTGATTGTAAACTAAACAAGTTTATTAACTAAATATAACACAACAGAATTTTAAAAAGTCACAGCATTACCTGGAGCCCAGTTGACAAGTTGCTTCATAAACAAAACCCTCAGCTGTATTGATCTGAAACTCAGAAAAGAGGAAAAGAGGTGAACGTATCTGAGATTTCCAGTAAAAATGATGCAAGACAAAGGCTGGCTAACTATTGGAGAAGTACTATTTGTATATATACAGCCTAAGTCTTTCCACAAGCAGAGTTGTAACCTTTTCCAGCCTGTACTAAAAGAGGAGGAACAGAACACTAGACCATCCTGAAAAACAACTTATAATCTCTGTAAATGGGATCACTCGTTCTTTTTTTTTTAATAATAACTCCAGTACAAACTCTTTCACTTTCCAAAGGAGCTTCTTAAAGTTTGACTAGCTTGACTTATTAATGAATTTCTGTCTAGCTTGAATTTAACAACTTGCAAACTAAATTAAAACTTTAAAAAATTCAGAGTATAAAAATACTTTGGACAAATTTCCTTCTCAGAAGAAATAAAAATATTTCAATGGTCTCAAATAATCTTTTTTTTCTTTTGGTGAGTTTTTTCAGTAATTTTTGATATGGGAGTGATTAAGGACAGGGGAAGAAAAGAGTGAAGGAAAATCGTCTCAGCAACATTTATTTTTTTAATTTTCAAAAATCATTAAATGGAAAAACAATGTATTTTGAGATCATTCTCAAAAATAATTAAATGAAATTATAAAATGAAATCATAAAATACAACAAGAATAATACAATACAAAATGAAAATAATTAAATATAAAAAGAAAAATTATATCGTGATTCCAAATACGAAAAACTAAGTGGGCTGTATAAAATACTTCCTTCTGCTGCAAGTAAATTATTTTACTTAGGGAAAACAAAACCAAAGGAAAGTCATTTGATTTAGCCTGAAATAAATATTTAAAAACATCATGAGTACAGTAAACTGAGGTCCACAAAACACGGTAATAAAAATCTATCTTTAAAAGAGGTACTGTTGTCATTGAAACAGGAGAGATATAGGAGGTACTGCTTTTCATGCATTCTGTTACAGAATCAACTACACTCCCAGTTGCTTCTAGCTTTGTATTTGAGTTTGTCTAACTTCATCTTCCTGCCAGCTGTCCTTGTTATGACCTTTTATGCTAAATTAATTAATCTTTTATTTTCACCCTATGAAAATATTTATGGACTGTAATCAAATCACCTCTTCATTTGGACAAGATAAATAGATGGGGTTCTTTCAGTCTCTCTAAATCCATCAGACTAACTTCCATATGTCTCTTTACTTACTTTATTCATTCTTTTAATGGTAATCATCACAAATAGATTTCAATAATAGCCTGATCTGTACTATACATGCACAGTAAGCTAGTATATATTAAATACTTATGTATAAATATTAGGGATAAGATCAAGTAATTGCCTTCCTAGGGTTATACCATGCTTATACATGGAGGGATTGCATTAGGTCATACCCATGTGATGTGACACACGAAGTAATGGTATTTTAAAGTTTTCATAAACTGCTTCCCAGCCAATTCTCCTCAGATTCCGAGAACAGAGTGTTAATCCCTGAAGTGCCATGGTTGATAATCCAATGGAGTTACAGACAAATATTTACTCATCTTTCCATTCATAGGAAATTCACAATTAATAATGCAAATGCCCTTCTGAAGGTTGCTTACTGACATGATTTATTGACATTTAAAATTACAAGCATAATGCAAAATTGTCACTTTTTTCCCAAAAAAATATTTCAATTAGGAAATGCTGTAGGAGGGAGAGTGGAATCTCAGTAGGAATAGGTAATATGTGCTACAATGTCTTGGAACAATAGAATTCAGTCTCTATAGGAAGTCTTTATTTAGAACATCCTCTCTTTTGTGTGACTCGCTTAAGAATTTTATTTAAATGTTTCCCTACAAAAGAAAAAAGTTAAAAATTATGCTCAATTGGGCCAAAATCTATTTATTCTATTCACACAAGGAGACTGTTCTGTTCCTCTGCAAGCGAATAAAACTTCTCATATACGAATGTCACATGTGATTTCTTTTTCTGTGGTCAGTTTAGTCTGCAAAGAATTATATTTTGAAATTAAGAATGAATTAAAATTCAGTGTTGTTGCATACTCTGCTGTAGATGCAAAAACTCCATGGAAGTCAAGGATCTCCTCTGGATTTTAACGAGGACAGTTCTGAACTGGTGAAACTGCTCTCCCATTTCCACAAACATTTGGTAGAAAATGGAAAGCATCAATGATATAAAAAGTGGAAGAAACAAACAGAGCAACTACGATTTAAACAGTAAATTGGCATCACATGAAAATCTCTCTTTAATTACCAGAACATATAAGGCTTAAAATTTTAAAATAATTATAATATTTTTGTTGTGTGGGGAAGTATTAATACCTATTTTATGATGCAACAAATAAGCTAGGTAACACACCATTAACTTGAAATTACTGGCATAACAAAACTTTTTCCTATTCCTTTGAAGCTTTATTTATCTCCAAACCCCTCTCAATTGTTAATTCAGTACTGATTTTTAGCACAATCTGAATGGAAAGGCAGAAATATATGTTGTTAGGAATAGTAGCCTTTGTTTTTCCTGAAATAATCTTTACTTTAAAATATTTCAAACTGTTCTCAAATGTGGTAATTCACCTATTTAAATATATAACTTCAGTAGACCCTTCCACATTTTGTGTTCAAACTCTTTTTCCTCATTTATCTCTTTCCAGTGAGAAATAAAGCCACGTGTCAAGAAAATTTTCTGATGGTCTTTTGGCATGTTTTTGTTTTTCTCACCATTATTTTGCTCTTTTTTTCAGGACAGATGTATTCTCCACTTCAAATATTAGCTTGTTTCTTCAGGATCAAAAAGAGAGATCTAAGATGAACTGAGGCACGAGACCAAAGATGCATGGGACCAAATCTCACGACTGTTTGGTTGGAGAAATACTTTTTGAACTCATGTAAATTGAATATAATTGTGAAGGCAATGCAACACTTCAAAAGTTTTACATGATTTTGGCTGACGGTCTTTAAAACTAGCAAGGAGATGATGTTTTTTGAAGTTCTATGAGCTTTTTGGAGAAGTGTGATTATGGTCTTTTTGGATGAGTATACATAGTTCCTTGAATCTATTCTAGCTGAATTTTACAAACAGGTAAGGTCCTGCAAGAACTCAATTAAAAGCTCATAGACTGACTTTTCTTTTTAAAGACTAGGGCATATTTTTCATCATGCACTGATACCTACTGTTCTGTGATTATTCCAGAAAGTGATAATTACGTCTCTGTTCAGTAGTTCTCTTAAATATAAAACGACAAGAATGTCCACATCAAAATAGAAGTTTACATGGCCCATAATATTATGTTAGCCAAAGGGAAATGTCTAGGAAAAAGCAAAATAGGACAAGCAAGTAAAGATATTTCCCCAGAATATTTTCTCAGCCTCCAGCAATTCACAGCGCAGTGATTCTGAACATGTAATCTTTATTTTTTAATCTTGATAGATTCTTCTTCTATAATTTTAAGCTGTGTAGATTGCTAGCATGCAGATGAAGCAGCTTAACAGCTCTAATCATATTTTGTCTGAAGAACTCCCTCCTGTTGTTTATCTTGAACTTATGCATCGCTAATAGCATTTAGTGCCACCTAGTTCCTGTATCAATGAACACCGCATTCCTGTTCTCTTTCTCCACAGCTTTCATGAGTTTCTAGGTTTCTATCATGCCTGCCCATGAATCATCTCTTTCTCCATATTAAAGAATCTAAACCTATTTATTCACTTCTCACAGGAAGCTCTCTACTATTGATCATTTTTATCTTTTTCTGTACTTTTTCCTTTCTTTTTCTTATTATTATTTCTGCTTCATCTTTCAATACATCAGACATTAGTCAAGCTGCAAATGTACTAGGAATTTATTTAGTGACCTAATCATATTTTCTGTTCTGCTCTCTATTTCTTTCAGTCTTTCAGTCCTTAGTGTTAAAATAAGCTTTTGGCTACTGTAAAAAACAAGTCTGTGTTTTCAAGTTCCGGTTCTTGACTGGTATATTATTCTGTGAGGTATGATTGAGTAAGTTAAAGTATATGTTCTTCTGTATTTATTTTAAATACACTATAGAATTAATTAAAGCCTTGAATATTATATTGTTCTGGTGTCATAAAGTAAGTAATTAATATTTTCTCTCTTCTATTGTTTGCTCCTTTTTCTTGATAGTATATTTTAATCAGTCTCAAAACAGGTCAAAATTTAGATAAATGAGATCACAAGTGTATATTGTGTCTTAACACTTAAAAATCATAAATAAAAATTAAATATATATATACTGAATATATATACTTAGTGTGACAGTGCTACTTTAAAAGTACACATTGCGATTATTAAGTAACGCCAGTAGATTTCCTAAATACGAAACTAATTTTTGTCACTTAAGGTATTTTCAAATGTAAATGTTTAGAAGTTACACAAATGGTTACTTACTTATTCAAGATATTTTGTACAAACTTAGTTGAAAACACTTTTAAAAACTGTTAAATTTTCAAAATTATTTAGTCATTAAAAAAAGAAATTACACTCTTTTTTATTTGATATGACAGTTATGGCACCCTAATTTAAAATCGTTGGTTTATTCCCTAGTGCAATCCTTGTAAAGAAAGCCAGAAGAAAATTCCACATAGAGAATAAACCACAGGCAAAATGTTTAATCCAATACCGCTAGCTTCACTGTTAATTACCTCTCAAGGGGAAAGAATGTCAATAGATAGTGATCTGCTATCTTTGCTGTTAAATGCATGATCAATACTAAATAGAATTTTAACTGCCCATGATTTAATTAGGAGTGGTTCTTTTTATCCTGTGTACAATATCAGAATCTCAGTCAATAAAAAACAAAGAAAGGTTGCCATGTTGGTTGTGTATTCACTACATTCTTGGACTATGCAAAGAAATCAGGAAAGAAGATTGTGTTGTTAAGAATTTGCAATTGGCCTGTAACATGGAAGGAGATAATCTTGTTCTGCAAGTCATAGAACCCCCTGAGGGAACTGAGGGAGCTGGGGTTGTTTAGCCTGGAGAGGAGGAGGCTCAAGGGAGACCTCATCACTCTCTACAACTACCTGAAAGGAGGTTACAAGCCAGGTGGGGGTCAGCCTCTTCTCCCAGGCCACCAGTGAAAGGACAAGAAGACATAACCTCAAGCTGTGCCACAGCAGGTTTAGGTTAGAGAGGAAAAAATTTTTCATGGAAAGAATTATTAAGCATTGGAACCAGCTGCCCAGGTTGGTGGTTGTAAAGCCTCAGACTCACTCAACAAGTTTCTTAAAGGGGCTTAAGTACTTTTATACACTGGGGAAGGTGCAAGGGAGAAACATGACAACATTCTCAGGAGGTTAAGCAACAAACTTTTTCTGGCAAACTTTAGGAAATAAGTGTACTTGGCAAATTTTAAAGCAACATTCAATCAAAATAAAACATTTCAAAAGGCATCACTGTAGCAAAATCTAAACCATCCAACTTTAAGTTACTCAGATTTCAAGAAGAGGAAATCAGAAGAGAGAGAGAAAGAGAGAGAGAAAAAAAAGGAACGGAGAAAGATTTATATTCAGCGTTAGAATTCCAGCGTGATCTCAGCTACTGTAAAATCCAAATGGTGGGCCGTGAACATGTGTATCTTTTGTGCAATTGCTTTTATCTTCTCTGGTCTTTCAGGGCCCTCCCTCCAGGTGTGGGTTTAAGTCTGGGCTGGACTAGACGCTCCAAGGCATGGTGTGGAGCAGTGCACAGTTCCATCTACTCAGAACATGCCCCACTCCACCCTTCCCACCACACACAGATATTTCAGTTTTTTGAGCCAATAATCATTTTCTCCAGTCTCTCACAATGGTGGAGTAACTACCCCTGGAAGTGTTCAAGAAACAACTGGATGTGACACTTAGTGCTATGATCTAATTGACAAGGTGGTGGTCACTCAGAGGTTGAACTCAATGATCTTGGAGGTCTTTTCCAAACATTCACCTTGTTCGTCTGACCAAATGGGCACTGGAAAATAAAAGCATATGACTCGCTGTTGAAGATCGGGTCTTTTACCAGGTATTATACAAATACATCTGAACGAGACATTTTGCTCATCCTGCCATATGATGTACCTAAATAACTTGTTTTATAGAGGGTAAGTGGTACAATTATTAAAAAAAGAAATATACAAGAGTTACCACAGAATGCGGTTATCACTTCAAAAAATTGATTATAGGAGCACAAACAGCCAAAGAGAAATTCATCGACTGCGAGATCAGAGAAAGTAGAAATAGCTGCATGAAGAACATGACAGCAAAAATACATTTTAAAAGACTAATTCAGGGAATACAGTGGTTACACAGTTAATGATGGAAGAAAATAGAGGAGTTGAATATATATTTCTATTCTTTACTCAGAAGAAACAGCATGATGAATCCTCTTATCACACTAGGAAGATAAAGTACTTTCCAGTCCATTAGTGAGTAAAGAGGTATAAAACAATATCTACATGTTGTAAACATTTAATGATGACATACATTTTTAATAAATCTTGGAATACCATTGGAATTTCCAGCAGACTGAAGACTGATGGTACTATATAACCACTTAAAAAAGAAAGGAAGTGACCCACATAACTACAGGCAGCTACTCTTTCATCAAATCCGAGGTAAAATGATAAAAAAATGGATCTGAAATTCAATTAACTGACATTCAAAACCAGCAAAATACTTAATATTATTCAACAAAGTTTTTTTGGAAAATAGTTGAAGTGAAACGAAGCTATATATAGAGAGATTGGGAAGACCAGAATGCACATAATAACATTCTTATTTAAAAATAAGCACTGTATAACCTTTCCAGAACATTATTAATATGAAATTTGTTAAGAGCTGCTGACTGGCAAATCTTAAACTATATTGACAGTTATATCAATGAATTGATAAGCTATTTTTTTGAAATTAAACATAAACAACCTTAACTAATTAAAACCAGGGAAATACCACGGAAATAGAAATTAAAGGCTGTTCCTCTAAGAAGGCAATATGGCTGATAGCCCAACTGAAGTGAACTACAGATGAGTAGAAGCCTGAGGCACTGAACAATTTTTTTGCCTCAGTCTTCAATGGCAACCTCTTCCTTCCCACTCTCCTCAAGTGGATGGACAGCAGGATGGGGACTGGGGAAGAAAAGTGCTTCCCACTGTAAGTAAATACCAGATTCATGACCACCTGAAGAACCTGAAAGTACATAAGTCTATGGGAAATGATAAGAAGCACCCCAGAGTCCTGAGAGAATTGGCTGCTATAGTTGCCAAGCTACTCTCCATGATATTTGAAAAGTCATAGCTGTCAGGTGAGGTCCCATGTGACTGGAAAAAAAGGAAATATAGTGCCCATCTTTTAAAAGGATAGGAAGGAGGACCCTGGGAACTACCAGCCTGTCAGCCTCACCTCTGTGCCTGGAAAGATCATGGAACAAATTCTCCTAGAAGCTATGATAAGGCATGTGGAAGAAAGGGAGCTGATTCTAGACAGACAGAACAGCTTCAGCAGGGGAAGTCCTGCCTAAACAACCTAGTGGCATTCTATGATGGAGTGGTCACATCAATGGACAAATGAAGGGCTATAGACCCTGTTTATCTAGACTTTTGTAAAGCCTTTGACACAGTGCCCCATAACATCCTTCTGTCTACATTGGAGAGAGATAGATTTGGTGAGTGGGTTATTAGGTGGATATGGAATTAGTTGTACATTTGCATCCAGAGGGTAGTGGTCAATGGCTCAGAGTCCCATTGGCCATCAGTGACAAGTGGTGTCCCTCAGGGGACCAGCGTTATGAGGTTTAACAAGACCAAATGTAAGGTGCTGACCTAGGTCAAGGCAACCTCTAGTATCAACACAGGCTGGAGTATGAACAGATCCAGAGCAGCCCTGCTGAGAAGGACTTGGGGGTGCTGGTGGATGACGGACTGGACATGAGCCAGCAATGGGCCAATTGTGTCCAATAGGCTGCATCAAAAACAGTGTGGCCAGCATGTTGATGGAGATGATTCTGCCCCTCTACTTCACCCTCATGAGACCCCACCTGGGGTACTGCGAGGTTCCTCAGGACAAGAAGGATATGGATGCTCAGAAGGGTGGAGCATCTCCCCTATAAGGAAAGCTTGAGACATTTGTGATTGTTTGGTCTGGAGAAGAGAAGGCTTCGGCTTAATGTTGGCCTTCCAGTACTGAAGGAAGCCCGCAATAAATCCAGAGAAAGACTACAAGGGCATGTAACGATAGGACCTGTAATGGTAAGGGTTAATGGTTTTAAACTGAAAGAGTAGGTTTAGATTAGGTTATTAGGAAGAAATTCTTTACTGTGATGGTAGTGAGACACTGGAACAAGTTGCCCAGAAAAGCTGCGGATGCCCTGTCCCTGGAAGTGTCCAGGGAAGTTGTGGATGCCCCATCCCTGGCAGTGTTCAAGGCCAAGTTGGATGGGGCTTAGAGCAACCTAGTCTAGTGGAAGGTGTCATTGCCTATGGCAGGGGGATTGGAACTAGGTGATCTTTAAGGACCCTTCCAACCCAAACTATGATTCTATGATATTATTATTATTATTATTATTGTTTTAATAATATGTAACACCCAGGAGTATTAGTTATCACCACGTACTTCAAAACAGGAGAAGAGACTGCATCCTTCTGCAGAGTTACCATTTAGCTTTTTCATAATTTTTTGGGGATCTATGTGACCACTACCTACAAATTCTGTATTAAAAAAAAAAAACCAAACTACCACCAACAAAAATTTTTAAAAACACTCATAGCCCTATGTTCTTTAGCATATTATGAATGCTAGGAAATTATAATTTTAAAGGAATCACCGGCATTGTAGCCTTTTCAGAGAAGACAAATTCTCTGTATCGCAGAGAACCGTAACCTTTTATTGACTGTAATATGAGCGAATAGAGAAAAATGATGAATAAGAATAATACGTGGATTGCAGTAATCTCTTCATATGTAAACACACGATATTTCTCTGTATGTCCTGGTGTTTATCAGTTTTCAGTAAAATTTAATTGTTATTTATAAAGGAATAATTTCTTGTTAAGAAAAATTTGAGAGGAGCACGAGCCTGGAAATCATCCTTATTTTTGCAGAATTGTGCTACCTGCTTCCAGAAGGTCACACCTGACCATTTTTCTTACAGATATATGAGCTGTTGCTAGAAATATTACTCCTGTTAAGCAAGTGACATTGCATTCATGTTAACAGCTCATCCTCCAGGCCACTGTTACCAGACTAAACACCCGGGCAATTTTAAACAAAGTCAAGAATCTACTGTTAGTCTAAGTCATTTAATCATATACTTATTAGTAAACTTGGCATTTTCAATTCAGATTGCCCAATTAGTCAGGTAATTCCCCATAATGGCTAAATGAAAACTCATATACACAAACTTTCTAATATCGACTCCTTTCTTCGATGACTTTACCTTTCTGATACTCTAGGGCGTACTAGCAAGAATTGCAACAAATCAAAGTCCTGTGTTCTTCTCTGGGAGGAGTTTGCTGCTAACTAGGATTCAAGTGGCCTCTTCCTTCTCTTTGCTAGGAGGAATACGGTGTTTATGTCAATGATATCTTTCTTGTCACTCTTGAAGTTACTGTCACTCAGAGTCATCTTTTCACAGTTGCTAACACAGACGGCATAATTGCTTTGACTTCTTGATAATGCTATGTTGTATCTGAATTTTCTATATGTGGTATGGTTTAAATTTTCTTCCTTTCTTCATGATTAAAAAATCCAAAACTCTATCCCTCCCTCTTCATCTTCTCCCCTCCCCCCCAAAAAAAATCAAAAAAACCCTCAAAACCAAAACAGCTCCCAATGCAGCATTTCTTAAATGACACGATACTGACCATTTTTGAGTTACTTATACCCCTGGAGCCTCTGCTTGCATTTTCATTTTGTACTTGTTAGGATCCATGTATTAAAAAATGACTCTGCCCAAATTAAGGTGCAAACAAGACCATATGCGAAAGTCAATAGCACGGATTTTATTCAACAGTAAATATTGGGAGAAAGAGAGAGAGAGAAATAAAGAGGTAGAGAGGAAGGGTGGTGGTGGGAAGAAAGACAGTGAGAGAGAGGGACAGAGATTAAGTAAATAAATATATATATCATCACCATATGGATTCTGACAGTCAGGTCAGCCAGGTCCTTTTTCTGGTCATCTCGGTGGTGAGGGTCCCAAAGTCATGCTTCTGGGGTACAGTCCAAGCCCCAGCTATTCACAGCAGTAAATGCCGTTCCCACAACTTGGGCTGGCATGTGTATAAGGACTTGCCTCCTTTCCTACAGCTTGCCATGGTGGGAGTTTTGTCCAGTGTGCTTACAGTCTGCAGATGGGAATTTTTGTCAGATAGATTACCCAGATTTACCTTACCAGACCTGGTTCCTGTTATTGCGAGTCTGAGCACAGTGCAGTTCTGTCCAGTGTGTTAATTCCAAACCTTCACCTCCATTTAGGCATTAGAATTAATGCCTTCCTGTTTGCCATCTGTGCTTATCTGTTGCGGTGGCTTATCTTCTGGGAATTTCCTTCTTTGACAGTGTTTTGAGGCAGTTAATTATGATCTTTATGTCCTGACAGGGCTATAATTTCATGTTTGTCTTTTTGGAGATCCCACTTACAATCTCCTGCTTTTCTTCAACAGCTTTCAAGCTGTAATTTCCTAACAGCATTTTTTTTTTTTCTAATTAGTACTACAAGAAAAACATACCAAGATCCTTTCAGTGTCTCGGTTTGAGACATTTTGGAGGGACTGAAACCTCCTTCCTCCATTTCAAAATGCCTGGTTCTCTTCAATACACAGAGAGAGAGAGGGAGAGATCAAATACACCAGGATGTAAGTGGAAAAAAAATAACTCTTTACCAAGAAGAATGCTAAACAACAATACTGATAAAACTGGGTTAAGCTAACCAGAAAATTCCCAAGCTCCGGTCCACCGGACT
Organism: Cephalopterus ornatus; assembly: GCA_013396775.1. Classification (NCBI taxonomy): domain Eukaryota; kingdom Metazoa; phylum Chordata; class Aves; order Passeriformes; family Cotingidae; genus Cephalopterus; species Cephalopterus ornatus. The sequence goes on along the minus strand of VZRE01015309.1, from coordinate 50,773 downwards.
AAAACAAGATGGCAGCAGGCCTGGCAGGAATGGTTTGGAGGGTCGATGCTGGAATGAAGCTGCAGTGCCAGCGACTGGAAGGGCCCACAAGACACCTGCTGGATCCAGTGATGAGATCTGGTCACTGCAATTCTGATGGGGGTTGTAGTCGTGATCCGTTGAGGTGATGGTAGAAGCTCCAGGTGGTAGAAGTCCCATGGAGTGAGGGGAGGAGATCCTTGATCTGCTGAGTGAAGTCCGAGTGTGGTCTTTTATTAATCTCAGGGTAGGTAGGAATGCCTCTGGTACGTGCCTTGGGGCGGGGAGTTCTTCACTGACTGGTTAACACTGGATCACGAGACATTTCAAGAGTCTTTGACACCATTTTGGCCGTTAGCAGAAATTAATATCTTCAGGCCATGTGTGAATTGTCCTGATGCTTCCCCAGGGGAAGTTATCACAGATGGGTAATTTGTGTAAGGACAAAGAAACAACACCCAGATTGCAGCCTGAGGTATCAGGTGTGCAAGCCCTCAACACCTGGATTGTCTGAGTCATCAGCATCCCAGTCTTTTCAGGCTTGTGGATACATTCTTCTCCTAGGATAAAAGAGTATCACCTTCATCTCGAGCCGTTCCCCACAATCTAAATTAGTAGACATATTTGGGAAAAGGGAAAATAAAAGGTGGATATCAGAGTCTTTGTGTAACCCAGGACACTATGATAAAGATTTGGTACCAAAATCTCCTGGTTTAAGTTATCCCTTTTATTTTATATTGCCGAAAGTGCTCAACACCAGTAATTATGGGTACAAACCTAATATTTGTAACTCTAATATGTTGATCATAAGATTCAAGATGTTATAAATCTTTCTTGGACTTCATAGCTTAAAGGAAGATGCATACAGGAGGGTAGTGATTACAGCAATATAAAAGCTTGTATGAGATTCTTAGCTACATATACTTCATTGGCAATCATCTGAAATCAAAATACTATAATAAATCCCATTTTCCATTGGTGAAATAATTATAAGTAGATTGCAAAGACTGTTTGAGAAAACTTTATCAAATGAAAGTTTTAATGGAATGAACAAAATGTTACTGTATGTAGGAGATAACATTTATTGCAACATTCTAAAAGTAAAAATAATTTGAATTGACAACAGACTCATATGAACCAGAAAGCACTGAATTACCAGTAATTTAAAAGCATACAATATATCATTTTTTCCAAAAGAAGTACAATTACGTTTGAGAAAATGAGACAGTTTGGAAGAGAAGTACAGAACAAAACAAACTCCAGGAAGGAAAGGCATGGAAATGCATGTTGAAGGAGAAAATAAAGAAAACAGCAATGAAAGGTAAAACTTTGTGATTTGTCAAATGTTATTCTTGAAAGTTTAAAAAACAACTGCTTCTACCAGACCAGCAAATCCTGTATGTAACCTTATGAAAAGACAAAGAAACTTGGAAGTATGGTCCCTGTTTCTTCTTGAAGAAAAAAAAAAAATAGGAAGGAGAAAAAGAGAAAAGAAGGAAAGAAGGAAGGAAGGAAGGAAGGAAGGAAGGTATTTATATTGAGGCTTGCCTTGAAGGCTGAATGATTTTATTGGAGCAAAGTTATGCTAGGAGTCAACTAAAATAGAGATGGAGTATATTCTGAAAGAAAAATACAAGAAGCAAGAAACCATTATTGCTTATGTTTGTATGACTGTTTATACACTAACAAAACAATAAGCATCCTGTAATAAGTGCCAATACAGCTTTAAAAAATACATTCTGAATGATGCAGAAAATCTGAATGATTTTTTCATTAAATTCAAAAGACTTTGCTGTTCTTAACATCATTTATGATATTTCATGAAAATGACTCATCAAGCACAGGGTATTCTTTAATATGGTTATGCAGTAACCTCATTACAATGCTGCAGGGAAAAAATAACAATTAATTAGTTAAGATAGGGTGGAAATATAAATTAGAAGCTATGGAGAATTTAATGAGCTTAAGATACTTGGGAATTTCATTGCAACCAATGCAGAAATTTGCTGAATAGTTTCCACCTAGACAAACATGGTGAGGAAGCAGAAGTCAATACGTAACATGGAAACTTGGCTATGAGAAAGTAGTGCTTATTATGGCAGCTAGCATAGGTTTTCTTTACCTAGGCTCAAAATTTTCTTGAAAGATCTCTTATTAGTACTTTATTTGCAATAAAATCATACATGCCAGCTTCCCAAGATTCTGACAGACTCTGCTGATATTCCAAAATTTTCCCTTGGCTCTGTTTCTTAATATCTAATTATGACTTGTATGTATTTAATTAGTTTCCATTGTTCTTACAAAATGAAATATCCAGTTGAAGTAATTTGTTCTGCTCTCAATATATTATCCAGTCCATGATATCACAACTTAACCACCATTTTTTTGCTAATCAGAAGTGTAAAAAGTCAAAATTTGAATTCAGAAAAATATCCTGTGTTTCATTTCCAGTCAGAAAAAAAGATAATAACTTTTCTGGATAACAGACTTATGCTCACTTAGCTCAAGGAGACTTCTTAGAAATACAAGCAGCATATTGCAACTGTTCAAAGTCAGTAGAGCTCAGTAGTCTAAACATATTAACCATATTTATTCAGACAGATATGCATTCTTCCATTTTTCAGTACATACTGTTTTGTTGGCAAAACTTTCACAGTATTTCAAACACTGATGATATTTGGAAAACGCTTCTTCTGCTTGAAAGTACATGCAAAACCAGCTTTCAGTATCCTTCACAAGTTTTAGTTGGAAATAACACTTTTCCTAACTGCAGCTGGTTTTGAAAAATACTGATAATAAAAGCTTACTCTACTTTTAATGGTGCATCTGGTTTAACAGTCTGCCAGACCCTTAATTCTCCAAGACATAAGTAGATTCAGTTTTCCCTCCAATTAGAATTCTTGCATTTTGCTTGCTTTTTCCTGTGATGGCAATGAAAGAAATGCAAAGAATTCTTTGAAATAGGAGGTACCCTGGCATAATATCTATCATTCTAAGAGTGTATTTCATACAATATTGAATGATAATAAATTACCAGAATTTTGACAGTGATACTCTAAAATAACCCTAAATATAGGTAAAGTACGAACATTTTTGTGAAGAGTTACAACCATATTTCTAGTGTCAAATGATATCTTGTTCCCACTAAAAAATTTATACACCCATTCATGAATGCAGTACAAGCAACTAGTTGCTGTCATATTGCACAAATAAGTTAAGCCTGTGTCCTTCTTCTGGACAGGACAGGACTAATTTTTGCAGTTGCCAGGAAAGGGCATGGCTAGGACCTGGATGTTATTCTATAGCACCTCACATCATTGCTGGAGCCGGGAGTAAGGGAATCTCTTCCAGGGAGAAGGGATTCCTTTTGGGTCGAATAAGGGTGGTGGAGAGAGCAGTGGGGTGCTGTCTATTGTCTGGGAGTTTGCATGCGAATCGTTATTTTCTTGTACCCTCTGTCATTAGTATTGTTGTTGATAATGTTCATTTTCTTATTTAATTGCTGTTTCCAGTAAATTATTTTTGTGTCAACCAGTGATCTTTAACTTTTGTTCCTTCAGTTCTCTCCTCCCTCCCTCTACAACCAGGAAGAGGAACGGGAAATCAGAGGAGTGAGCAAGTGATGGTTTGGACGGTCTCAGTGGGAACACTTAATTGAGGAGCACCATTCCTAAACCACAACAGCCTGTAAACCCACTTTATTGTACAATTTACAAGAGCAATAGAAATAAGCAGACCAAATAAAAGCGGGAGGGGACATCATTAAACAGTATATTCAGGAAATGGATCACTTCAATATGTTACTTACTGTCTCACCTACTATCACATTATTTATTTTTTAATACCGGCCATTATGTGTATAATTACACAAATAGAAGAATTAAAGAAAAAAAGTGTTTACAGTGAGTTTAAGTTACAGACTTCAAGAGGTAAAGGGCAACCTAGTTACAGGATTCACTGTTAGAGGTCTCTGTAGAAGATGAAAGGTGAGAACAGGTGAAAAGATGCAAATATTACACAGACAAATCAGGTCTGTACCACAAAGTAGAATACAAATTAATGATCAAGTTTGAGAGTCCGAAGGTATTAGTATTTAACAGAAGGTCAAGATGGTAAAATAGTGTAAAATGATGCATCAGGAATAGGGTGGATTTCCAGGAATAAAAAAAAATCTATGTCTATCCAAAGTAGAAGCCTGAAACTCTTCTTTTTGCAGGTGCAGAGAACACACAGGAGCGTATAGAACACATGGGAGACTGGACTATCTCAGAGGGGCATGTAACACGGGGAGAAAAATGTGTATAACAAACTGGAAAGCATGTGAGATTTCAGGCTACTAAAAATACCAGCTTTATGGAAAATATTTTTTGCCTGTTTTACATCTTTTCTCATAATTCCTTTTTTCTTTTTCTTTTTTTTTTTTTTTTTGGTCAGATTGTACATTTTGCAAGACTAGTGCTTGCTACATCATTGAGCATAGTGATCTGATAGGAATGGGTAGGGCTGCAGTGCCAGGACACATTCTAAAAACTGTTTCGTTCTTTAGAAAATATGTAAGTTCCCACAGTATGTTCTGCATATAGATAGATACATAGTATCATGATATACAGTAAGATATTTTATGAATAGGAAGAGACAGAAAGTCTTAAAATACCTCAATTGCTCTACTGCTCACATGTTTGAATACCTCCCAAACAAAAGAAATAGTTTACACAGCCATTGTGATAGGAAACAATATCAAAACATACCAAAATCTAAACACAAGGCTACAGAAAGCATTTTTTCTGTAGTAAATGATTTTTAGAGATTGCAGGAATTCCAGACAAGTCTTAACAAGTGTTAAATCACAGAAGAAAAAAGATGATGGAAGATATGAAAGAAGTTCTCTAAAAACCTGATTTTTTTCAAGATAGAATGACAGCTATTTAAGGAAAACTTGAGAAATCTGTCTGAACGAGAGAGCAAATGAGACTATTTTACAAGAAACTGAAACAGAAGTTGAAAATCCAGAGAAAAATCAGATCTTTTAACTCAGCAAATGGTAAATGGAAATCTTCAAACTCCAAGAAAACTTAGTCTGGGAAATACTAACATTGGAGTGAGTTAATTCACTTCATATTAATTTCAATCTAGAAGATATTTCAAAATTCATAAAAAGATATTAGCATAATTTTCTCCTGTGTTATGCTCACTGTTCCACTGCCTTTTTGGATCTTAAAGTTGTTGGTTTTGAAAGAGAGTATAATAAGCTGTGAAAATCCCAAGTTCATTCCCCAGAGGAGTATCATGTCAATGGTATCTTCTTCTTCACTTCAGCATTGCTTGGAGTAACTTTCACATGCTTGCTAATATGCTCTTTTTTTGGTTTGCAAGCCTGTGTTGTATCTGAATTTACTATATAGGGTGTATGTTACCTATTTGGAGACTTGTGTGGGTTGTGGGGTTTTTTAATTGCTTTGTGACCTTTAAACTGCTTTTACACGGCTCTTAACAATGCATCTCTTTGATGACTCCTAATGTCCATTGGTTAGGTCCTGGGGTCTCTAATATTGACTGGTGCCTGTACTTTTGAAGTTCCTGTAATCACCCCATGCCTGTACTTGCCAATACTGTTTTGTTGTCTAGGGTCGTAGATAGTTCTCTTTGCACAGAGGAAATACATTCTATAACTGTCTCTTCATCACAAAAGACATGTAACAAGATATTACACCACAAAACTATACCAAAATAAGCAAAAGATAAAACCAAAACTGTAATAATCACTTGTCATTAGACTATTGCTATTACAAGCTAAAACACAGCTCCAAGCTGGTCAAGACCAGTCCCAGTGCATTTGAAGTCTGTGTTAGCTTAACACAAATCCTGTAAGCCTGTTACAACTGTACCTCAATATTCCCTGGGTTACAAGGCTATGCTTGTGCACTTGTCAAAACAGCAAAGGTCACTAACGTTGAAGAGATAACAGGAACGAGAAGAGAAACACCAGCAGCTTGCTCCCCTCAGGAATTGGCTCTAAGTACTGAAAGTCTCACCTTATGTTATATTGCATTACACTCAGAAATGTGACTGCAGCTGAATGTGAAGAAATTTATTTCAAGAAAAAAAAAAAAGAGGGATGGAGAGAAATTCCTATAAAGCTGTCTCACAGGCCAGGAAAACCTATAAGCCAAGAGAAAATACTTTTTAAAATAAGTGCACTGGCACACAGACACAACTATAACAGATGAATGATTGATAATAACGTTGCTACTTCCTATATATGCCTGAAATTAATGGGCTTTAAGATACCAGCACAGTAAACCTACTATACTGTCTTTTTAGTTTAAGATTTACTCAAATGAAAAGTTGGTCAAAACTTCGCAGTGAAATTGAATAAAGCATTAAGAAGGTGCATTGGAAAGATTTAGCCAGAAACTGTTTAATTCTTAGAAATGGGTTGAGTTTTGTGAACTCTGAGATAATTAATCTGATGGCAAAAAAAGTATCATAATCTTATTTTTATAACAGATTATTTACATTTCAGAGTTTTATTTAATGATCTAAAAATATTAATATTTTCATATATTTACTCCTAAAGATGTTTATATTTTGTCTGACAATTTCAAAACTGTCCCTTCTGTTTATAGAAAAAAAAATTTCCCACATATACGCTTAGTATTTGTCCCATGCTGAACCCACATTCACATTCTGTGAAACTTTAATACTAATATTAAATAAACACAAATCCTTTTAGTTCTTTCTAGAATCTTATACATCTTTGCAAAGAATTGTTAACTTTAATATGTGAATTTAATTTCACTCCAACCAGTTTTAAGATGATTTGGAGTACTCATTACAAAAATACAGCTCTAAAGCAAAAGCATACTCTCCAAACCTTGTCAATCATATTTCACAGAGAAGTGTCTGGGTGCCAGTAACTGGCACGACGTACGGCATCTTCTGACTCCTCATGTCAGAGGTATGGACAATGCTGCAGTGCTCTAAATAGCCATAAACACTGTTCAGTATGCATAATCACAAAACAAGGCCATGCTAGGGAATGGTGCTTATGCTTTTCCATCTTTGAACTGTGCAGTTCATTGCTTTTCTGTCCTTTGCTGCTGTCTTAACCCTGGTTTTATTTTCTGCTTTGTCTTATCCCTTATTGTTGTTCAACCTACATTTTAAATTGCTTCATTTGTTAAGACAGTGGGAGCTTATTTATCATTCATTCAAATGACTATATGATATTATCATATTCTCATACTCTAGAACATACAATTCCATCATCATCCTCATATAATACTGATCTTCCAAAGTTATTTCAAACGTAAGTGCAATAATTTTCCTCCTACACCACAGACTTGGTTATTCATACAATACCATACCTTCAAAGACATACGGTGTGATTGAATTTGTTGTGAATCATTTATAAAGCCAAAGTAAAGCAAGAGTTGCAATGCAATACATATGAATGTTATCTCTGCATAAACAGAACTCAAGCAATACATAAAAGCAAGAAACACCAAAAGAACAAAGACCTTTAGCACCAAATTAGATGGAATTTCTGCCATGGCAACATTAACAGTGTTGCCTTGTCAGAGCTACCAACAGTTTAATCATACAACTGACATTTCTGGTCACTGATTTCCCCCAAAACTCTAAGTCTTTTTTAATGAAAGGACTAGAGTGCTGGTTAAATGGAGGGTAGACTTAAGTTAAAGACAAAATCATCCACTGTAACTAAAAAAATACAAATATAATTCAGGATCATTTTTGAAATATAATTTAAACAAAAAGCCCAAAATAAAGGTTGAAATATATACAGCTCTAGTTCTGAGAAAAAATTAATTCTGAGTATAAATGAAGCTTGATCTCACTCTAGCTAAACAGGATACCTTTAATTTAGTGGTGGTCTTTACTAAAACACTGTTTATTATTGTTTCATGATTTCTTGAAAATATTTTCCAATGCAGATTTGTATCAGCAGGAACTCAGAGGCATTCTTACCTCTAGCATTTGCTATAGTAACCACAGATGATAAACTATATTATGAGAATTTATAGAAAAATTCTATAATTCTAGACATTAAATGCAAAACAAGTATAAAATTTAAATTTAATAATAGCTAGTGGGTTTATATTGTCTCTCCGGATTTTGATAAAAATACACTAACAACTTCAAAGGCCTGTGATGTGTCTATACTCATAAGAAGATAAGCAGGAATTGCATTGCCTGAAGGGCAATATCAGGAGTTATACTGCTGTTTGCAAAGGGTAATAGTTCCTAAGTCCTAGGAGAGTATGATAAATTAGTGAGTTTTCTGCTCTTTTATGAAGGGTATAGTCAAGTCTTTTTATTTTAAAATCAGTCCTTCTCAATACCCTTACTTCCATTTTCTAAACCACTACTTTCAAAGCTCCTGTGACCAGCAGGTTGAGGGAGCTGATTCCCATCCTCTACTCCTGTATTGGGTCTGGCTGAGCTGGAGTTAGTTTTTCCACAGTCGCCCTCACAGTGCTGTGCTTTGCATTGGTAGCTAGAAGGGTATCCTGCCCAAATAAAACCCCTACACACCATGGGAGGAGATAAAGTCCCAGTGTTACACATGGGGAAGTGGCTGGGAAAGTCAGTGTGGGTTTCTCCTCCCACGAGAGGAGGCAAACCCATCCGTGGGCTTGTCTTTGCTCAGGGACCAGGGTGTACCTGGAGGGCAATGAGGGAAGATGGGGAGACCCCGTGTGTGCCTCAAGGAGATTTAACCTTGGGGGAAAGATGATTTGTGTTCTGAGTTGCATGTTGCAGGAAGTAAAGTTGCAGAACAATGAAGAGCAAATTCTGAGAGGAGCAAGGACAGTGTGACAATAAGCTGTGCTGGTGTTGGTGCCCAACAATCAATTGCTTCTCCTGCCCTGAGTACCCATCCCAATAGAATGGAGCCCAAGATCTGAAGGGATAGAAGAAGGCCATTAAACGAGATCTGTGCAAGCGCAGGAGATAGTCAGATATGAGATCTGAGTATGATGTAAATAGCATGGAATAAGGGGTGGAGATTGTACTGGGTCTGGCTCAGCTGGAGACCTCACAGTAGCCCTCACAGTGCTGTGCTTTGCATTGGCAGCTAGAAGGGTGTTGATAACACACCGGTGTTTTGGCTACTGCTGAGCACAGCATCAGCACAGTAACATTCTTTCTTTAGTTGATGGCAAGATCCTGGGAGGGGACCCAAGTAGGCCAGCTGACCCAAACTGATGAAAGGGATATTCCATATCATATGACATCAGCTCAGATATAAAAGCTGAGGCAAGGAGCAGGAAGGCAGGCATTCATTGTCTCCAATGGCTGCCTGCTGAGGAACCATCACACAAGCTGAAGCCCTGCTTCTTGGGAGCGGCTAACCATTGCTGCTCATGGGAAGTAGAGAGTAAACCCAGCTATCTTTCACTTCCCTTCGCTTTAGTGCACGCAAGCTTCCGCTTTATTTTTTCCTTTAAATAAACTGCCTTATCCCAATGCATGAGTTGTTTTTTCACCTTACTCTCTCCTCTGTCTGGCTGGGAAGGGGAGTGATAGACTGGCTGGGTGGGCACCCACCACAACTCTGCTCTCGTGAGACCTCACCTGGAGAAGTGTCCAGTTCTGGGGCCCCCAGCATAACAAGGACATGGTCTTCTCTGAGTGAGTCCAGAGGAGAGTCACAAAGATGCTCAGAGGACTGAAGCACCTCTTCAATGGAGACAGGCTGACAGAGCTGGGGTTGTTCAGTCTGAGGGAGAGGCTGCGGGAAGACCTGACAGCAGCTTTCCAATACCTAAAGGGGGCCTACAAGAAAGTGAGAGAGGGACTTTTTCAAGGTCGTGTAGTGATGGGGCAAGGTGTAATGGTTTTAAACCGAGTTTAGGTTTAGATTAGATATTAATCAGAAATTCTTTACAGTGAGGGTGGTGAGGCACTGGAACAGGTTGCCCGGAGAAGCTGCAGATGCCCCATCCCTGGCAGTGTTCAAGGCCAGGTTGGATGGGGCTTTGAGCAACCTGGTCTAGTGGAAGATATCTTGCCTAGGGCAGAGGGATTGGACTAGAGGACCTTTAAGATATCTTCCATCCCAAGCCATTCTAGGATTCTATGATTCTATATGCCTTGCAGCAAGACTGCCTGGCCTTTTTTCATTCAGCAGTCAGGTTCTACTTTTTCTCCCTCTACCTTGAATCCAGTTACAGCTTTTCCCTCTATGGGTGGGTGGAACTCTAGGAACTTTACAAAAATCTAAACCTCTGATTTGCGTATATCTACACAAGCATAGACTTATTTGAATATGTATATATAATATGGGTTACACTAAGAAGCAACAGGGAATCAACCTGATGTTATACTAGCAATATAAAGAAAAACAGCGTGCTTAAAATCAAACAGAATTGAAAATTCTGTGTTAAAAAAGTTAAAAAAGTGTGTCCATTGGAACATATACCAGCTGTGCATGTTTCATTCCTTCAGTGATAAGAAAATGGCTATAATTCCATATACTAGATTCATCAAATCTGTATCAAAGCTTTGACAAGGAAGATATCCAGTGTGGTGGTTCATGTACTGTGAAAAGTTAGTCCGACAAACACAGAGGATTGTCCTTTGCAAAAACAATATGTATATCATAGGTATTTTCTGAGCTAAAGCAACATAATTTGTTCACAAAGGAGTAAGCGACTGTCTAGTTGGCTATGCAAAATATGACTTTCATATAGTCTACCAACACATGAAAATAAATGATGTTTGGTTTTTTGGTTTGTTTTTTTTTTTTTTTTTTTTTGTTGTTGCTTCTTTTGGGAGGAGGGGTGTGTTTGTTTGGTTTGGTTAGGTTAGGTTAGGTTTGGTTGGTTTTAGTTTTGGTTTTTTTAATGATGTGGTTTAAAGACTTTAACAATCAGAACTTGCTTTTGATATGTAAAAGTTCTCTGTTAACTAATAATATGGTATCCACAGTACATGAGAAAACAGAATGAATGATGAATTCTAAAGTGGTTTGTGTTCTGAAAAACAGATCCTTTTTTATGGTATTCAGAGACATAATTCATTTTTGTATGAAGTATTTGATTACAGATCCTGCTTTTTGGCAGATTTTCTTTCATAATGGTCCACTTTATATGAGAAATTAATAACATAGTTGTCATGGATAAACGAGTGCCATTACATAATCTAAATTAACCAGTCTACTAAAATTCCTTGTAAATGAAAGTAAATGGTGAGTTAAAGGGAGAATCATTGCAGGAGTTAAAAAAATATGGTGTAAAAGCCTTTGGAAAGCAGTATATCTTATATATAGCAACCTACATAAGATACAGGGTCTGTTATTAGTGTTCAGACCTAGCTTCACAGAATTCAACATTCTGCTTATCTGTTTCTGGAGCATCTTCTTTTTGAATGAAAAAAATATTTTTAATCGTTTGGCATGCTGTTATCTCAGTAAACGCAGAACAGACTACAACCCAGGCACACATCCTGTGCATGCTCTTGCACTGCAGTACCACTTACGTAAATAGAACTAGTCCCCTGATTTAGACCAAATCTCAAAAAAGGAATAAAGTATTTGAAGCAAAGGACTTTGATTCTTGTGTAAGTACATAGTATACTTTATGGAAGTTTTGGAAATATTTATGTAAATATTTATAAGGAAGGTAAAACATTTTGGTGCTACAGATTACCATATAATTCAGACAAAGTAATTTTTCTGTTATTCTGCAGGACATAAGCACAGAATCACAGAATCAAGGCTGGAAAAGACTTTCAAGATCATCTGGTCCAAGTGTCAACCCAGCACCACCACAGTCATCCCAAAACCATACCCCCAAGTGCCACATCCAGACACCTCTTCAACTCTTTCAGACTCCACTATCTCCTTGGGCAATTTATTCCAATGCCTAACCACTGTTTCAGTGAACATATTTTTTCTAATATCTAATCTGAACCTCCCCTGGTGCAATTTAAGGCCATTTCCTCTCATCCTTTTACTTGAGACATGCCAGAAGAGGCCAACCCTTACCTTACTACAACCTCCTTTCAGGTACTGGAACAGATTCTCCAGGAATGTGGTCATGGCCCCAAGTTTGTCAGAATTCAAGAAGTGTTTAGACGACATTCTCAGGTACATGGTGGGATTGTTGGAGCTGTCCTATGCAGGGCCATGAGCTGGACTTTATGATCCTTGTGGGTCCCTTCCAACACAGGATATTCTATGATTCTGTGATACTCTCTAAACCCTTCATTATCTTTGTTGCCCTCCTCTAGACATGCTCCAGTACCTCAATGTCCTTTTTGAAGCGAGTGGCTCAAAACTGGAGAAAATACTTGAGGTGTGGTCTCACCAGTGTCAGGTACAGAGGGATGATCACTGCCCTGGTCCAGCTGGCCACACAACTCTTAATATAGATCAAGATGCCATTGGCCTTCTTGGCCACCTGGGAAAACTGGTGGCTCATGTTCAGCCAGCTTTCATCCATCACCTCCAAGTCCTTTTCTTCTGAGCAACTCTCAAACCACCCTTCCCCCAACCTGCAGTGCTGCAAGGGTTTGTTGTGACCCAAGTTGGGACCTGGCACTTCACCTTACTGAAATGCATACAGTTGTCCTCAGCCTGATCCAGCCTGTCCAGATCCAGCCTGTCCAGATCCCTCTGTATGGCCTTCCTACCATCCAGCAGATCAACACTCCTACCCAACTTGGTGTCATCTGAGTTTTACTGAGGAAATGTCCTAGAGAGGATTGTGAAGTATTTGCCTGAGTACATAATCAAGACACAAAAATACTTAATTTATTTGTTCTAGAGCATAGTCAGTTATGCTATATTTTATTTTAGAAGAAAACATAGACTAATGGGAGGAAAAAACCCAAACCACAGAGGCATAGAAACAAAAATCAGTCAGTGGACCTTGACTCACAACACTAGCAATGAAATTTGATCATTAAAGAAAACATGCATGAGAGAAAAAATTCATCTAATATGAAAACCAACTCAAGTCTTTCACAATACGTACAGAAATGATAATCATAAATAGCTCAAAATTATTTTCAAAATGCCTGTATTTTTTCAGTTAGTTTACAGCAATCATTTTTCCCACAGGTAATTTGTTCCCATGTTAATAATTTATTGACAACCTCTTACTAAAATTAGTGCTACTTCATAATTTTTTTTTATGAAAGCAAATAATAATAATGGCCATATGCTTTCAGTATAAACCAAGACTGAAAGATAATTTCTGAAAACGGAAATGAATGTGCAATAAGCAACATGATGCCTATAAAGTATTTATGAAAAGAAATTTAACCCACAAATTAAGAGCTAATGGGTAAAATATTGCTAAGCTTAGTCAGGTGAGTAATGCCATCTATTTCAGTATAACTTATACAAGTAAAGCCATAAGATTTTACTAAAATGAAACCTTACGTAACATCCGTAACAGCACTAATGCGTGATAGATGATCACCACAACAGCAATTAAATACTCTGCAGATCATCTAGTATTCTGATTATCTGCTTTATGACTAGAAAAAAAATGTGTTCATTTTTGTAGCCCATCTACTTTTTTTTCTTCACAGTTGCTGATTTAATTGTAAAGGCTTCACTGATGTGGCTAATTTCAGTATAAGTAGTTTTCCCACTCTCTTCACCTCTATAATTACTTGCCAGCATAGAAAGCTTTTTCTGGGAATCTAACATCAGTCCCAAATGCTTGTGTATTTGCCATCCTGTGCACGTTTGATGTGAGGTGTTAATTAGAGACAGTTACCTGTAGCACACTCCTAGTTATAAATTAAAAAACATTTTTGTCTCCAAACAGCCAGGGTTTTTTTGCTACTTTTAAATTAATCTCCCAGAGTTTTTGTTGGGATTTGATTATTTACTGTCATCATAACCTCATTGTATCATTTGATAAAAAATAGGGCAAGCCTCTGACCAATAAACCTGTAACAAATCTTCTTGCTCTCTCTGCTTCTGCTTCAAAATATAGGATAAAAATTAGTTTGCAGAGTTGTAACTTGTTTTGTTGCCAGTGTCACTCTTCCTACTGCAGAGTTAGACCAACTTTTCTGGAGAGCTATTTATCTAATGATTCTGTTATACTTAATTTTTGCTTTATTTATGCACAGTTTAGGGGATTTTTTTCGGTAATATTACACCTGTTAATTTCATTAAAATTAGTTGCTAAGGACTTTGGAAGCCTAACTTAAATTATGGAAAAAACATTTTTAAAATAAGTGCTAATTTCAAGTTTGCTGATTTAGGAATGTTCAGGATCATGTACAATATTAATTTAAGGATGAACAACAGATTGTTCAGATAATATTATCCAGTCACTTTTAGATTACAAGAACTCTTCTCCCCAGTCATTAGTGAAAGTTCTCAAAACCTAACTGGTGACAACAGTATTCTGATATGACAATTGCTATCTTTGTTACATGCAAAGTTTAAAGCAGCCATTCCTGTAAAAAAAAACAAAGGTGTGAAAGCAGACTGAAACTTCAGGCAGTGTGTACTAACTTCCAGAAATTAAATTTAGCCTTGTAGCAGAACAAGTTGAATTGGTTCTCTAGAGGTTAAGCTGATGCATCTACATGGTCATTCATTCCCTGGATAAACCGAATACATCTATTACTACCAAATGTCATCTTGCTCAAATAATAATCTCTTTCTATAAAGAACTAAAACTCTCATTCTATACATAGAAACAATAAATAAGTAAATAAAGCTTATTTACCCCAACAATCCCATAAACAACAAACAAACCAAAACAAAGTCCCAAACCTTAATACTTCCAAACCCTTACACTAATATATTTGTACAATCAGCACTCCAGGACATATTTAACTGGTAACTGACCTTAAGCATTCACAGTGTCTCTTAAATAGTTTAAATATTACATCATCTAGTGTACTTACTCTTATTTTCCTCATGACTTTTATCAAAATAATTAATTATTGTAGTACAAACCAGAAAGCCAGTCAGCCTCTCACATTAATTCAGTGTAAAGATTTTATGTGATCTTGCCTGTGAACATTTTAAGATAAATACATCGCCTTTGCGTTTTTTCCTCATTTTTTTTGATATTGTGTCGTGGACGAAAGGCATAATCTGCAGCATATTTCTATTTGTGCATAAAGCAAAACTTAAAAGACGAAGTCTTCTGTAGCAAGCATGGATAGGTGTGCTTTTAAGAAAAGCTGTGACCTCTAAGAAACTTTCCTTCCATGAAGCAATTATTTTCTGACACCTCAGCTCGAGTGTTTTCAATTCCCCCTTAAGCCTGTATGTTTGTCAGTGCCAAGCTGCTGCAAAACCAACTAGAACTATGAGATTTGTTTAGTTCCATGAAAATATATAGTCCTCTCATAGAGATATCAACATTTTTTAAAGTTGCAGGTATTAAGACTATGCTGCTGTTTTTTTCATTTTAATAGATACAATACATATCTAATACACACATATACCTACACATTCCGTGAACTTTGATGTCTGTATTTTCTTAATTAATATTGAAGTAAAACGATATTGAAATATTTCTAAATTAATTTTCTTTAGCTGCAATGAAAGCTTATGGCTTCTTGTTGTGAATTCAAAATATTGCCATCATTCTGCATTTGTTTTATCCGTGCATGACTGGTTTTGATAAGATGGCTGTGGGTATCAAATTGACAGGTGCATTCATCCCAAAATGCTGATTGAGACCTCTCAGACACAGAAAGCATTTGAAAAGCAACTTGTCCCTGACTCACACGAAATAAGTGGTCTGGGAGCAAAGGACACGGCAGGGAGAAGAGTCAGAATTTATTTTTCTACAGTATTGCTTTAGACTTGTTCATCAGTGGCACACCACACTTGCACTGAGCTAAGCCTTTGAGGCCTGAAGACACAATTAGCCAAGCCAGACATCACACAAGTATGTGATGCCCAAATGTTTCCATTTAATGGGCTTTAACAAATTGTTCAGAAATAACTTAATCAAGTAAGAGGTTATGGAAACTGCTTTGAGCTGAATTTACCATCTCTCTACCTCAGGGCTCCAGTACTTTTGTTTAATAATGCAATAAAAGCCTTCATGATCAAAGAATGTCTAACTGCAATGAACCAAAAGGATGTCAGTCTGATAATACTGAAAGAGTCATTTATGACTTGGTATTCTAGGGAAAAAGGAACTTAACGTCTGAACAAAAATTTTTGAAAAAACAGGGAATTCATGTATCATCAGGATTCTAAGCCTCTTTGGATTTTGTAAAGCTAAGGAACAGTTTTTAAATGTTTTCATTGTTGATTTAGTAACGCTTTTTATTTATTTATTTTAAATTGGACTTTCAAGGTAGTGTTGTATCTGAACTTTCAAAGGAACAAGCATTCTGTGGGACTGTGGTAACTTGTTTAGTGGACATTACTGATTTCCCAAGGTCATAAAATGTAATAGTCCCAGGCATTATTCAGGAATTTCAAGAAATGGTTCTTTTAAGAGAATGAATACTTATCACAAAGGATTGTAATTACCAAATAAAAATTTCCTCCATTAATTAAATGATCTTCTTACAAGTTGGTTACTGCATTTTCTTAATTCAATACAAAAAACATTTCCCTACTTATACGTTCCATAAACAAATAAGTGAGGAGTGAAAAACAGGTACTCATGGACAGGGGGAAGCTTTGGGCAAAGTATGAGCAGATTCTAGTGGGACCTGAACAACAGAAAAAAAAACTTAAAGGGAAAAAGAAGCTTGTAACATTCAGAACGTGAAAAATCTACTGCCATCAAGTTTCTGTTACAAAGAAATAATTCTGTGTAATCCAATATAGATCCATATGAACATTATGTATGTATCTCATACCTACATATCTGCAAGGAGAAAATAAATTTTTTTACAGTTTCTGAGCTTCAGCTCTCTGTGGTCTATAATTGGATTAATAAATATATTCATTCATGAATCATTAGTCACAAGCTGAAGTTAGAGCTGAAACCCAGATCCACAGCCAAACATAGGAACATTCTTATGTTACTTCTTACAGACAAAGGATTCAAAAAGTGTCATGTGGTTGTAAATTTCTATTTTATACATACATTATTTTACTTTTCCCTTTATACAAAATCCCACATCCTGAAAAAAAAATTAATATGATTCATGGGATAATACTCCACTTTCACCCAAAGTTTACTTCCTCTTCTCCTTTATTTACTCTGCACTCTTGTGAAACATTTCAAATGTTTTCTGTGTTGGGTGTTTTATTTGTTTTAGAGGTTTTTTTGCTGTACAGACTTGTATTACTTAAGCTGAGCAGAATCTTAGAAAAGTAAAAATAGGAAGGTTATTGTAACTCTTTCTGGAGACATTCATAAATCTAATGATGGTATCTTAAACGAATGACGAAAACTGTTCCTGAGTGCGCAGATTATGATGTTCTTCTTTTCATTAAGAAAATAGTTTAAAAATATTCTGATGAAATGTATTCCTTTTCTTTGTACACAATTTCATTATAGAAAGAATATTACCATAGAATTTTTATCTTATTTTACAAGGCATTTTACTCAGAAAGAGGTTATTGAATGATTACAGCAGTTAGGAAGTGCAGTATGAGTATTGTTAACAGAATTAATCTTTAAAGTATTTATGAAGAAGTGAACTTAGGTGTCTGACAAATGAACAGACAATCCTAAAGTAGAGTCGGAGCTGATCTGTAGAGAGATCTGATGAGAACATACCTGAATTAACAGCACCAGAAAATTTGATACATTTTTATGGTGATGGGCTGCCGGTATTGAGTTCACGGTTTGCTCTTTTGGGTTTAAGACAGGACGCATGACCCTACTTTATTAGTAGTATTGATTCTTGCACCACAGTCAGTGTGGTTCAGTTCACAATCTGTGACAAACCGAGGTTAAGTCAGTCTTCTTGAAAGACAAACACAGAAGGCAGATGCAAGATTTAATTCCTGCTGTTTTTTTAATCTAGATAGCACCTTCAGCTACCCAAGGCAACTGGTCCTTTAGAGACTTGGGCTGAATTGAAGTGAAATGTGTTTTGACTGAGACCTAGTTCATTGATACATGATGGAAGTGTGAGACTACTGAGACTATATACATTGAGTTGTGCAGACCAATAACAGTGACTGTGTTGAGAGAAACTCTACACATTTCAGGACTTTGATTGTTGTTGGGCTTCATTTGTTCTAAAGTGGCTATAGTCATTGGAAACAGTGTGCAGCGCACCACTGCAGCACAATCCAGTTAAGTTTCTTCCAAGACAAATTCTGATCATATGTTTTGAGACCATGCCAAGTGAGAAAAATCAAAAAATCTACTCAAAACTGCTCTTTGAACACTAAAGGAGATGCATCATTCCCACTTACTGCAGACATCCTCCATTACAAATACATTTCTATATTGCATGCTAGTTTTACATTATATAACTAGAAGGAGTTAATAAGCACCACCCCACAGCTCTCATTACCAAGTTATCACAGAAACAAATAGAGAACACTATTAAAAAAGGAAAGAAACAAATCTGTAATTCTCTTTTTTCCAAATAAATTGTAGAGTTATTTTCCAACTTTCTCAGCCCATGAAACATCCCTAAATGCCTGACATGCATTCAGATCAGTGAAAACTGGGCACACAGACTCTTTTGCCAAGGGCTGAAATGGAAATATGTTCAGTCTGTTATGACAGAATGGGTAGCAGTGCCAGAGTCACACCAATGTCACAGAGACTCTGGTTTATTTTCAGATTAAGACAAAAACTTTGGCTGTAAGTTTGGTGCTCACTGAAAACAAACAAGCATATGTAATCACAGCCTGACACATGCTAAATCCTGCTAAAGAATTATCTCTTCAAACTGTCCTTTAACCACAGAGGAAAAAGTGTCTGAAGACAGTTATTTAGGTCCAATGTTTTTTAGTGATATAAATACTTACAGCATTTCTTGTTCTGGAAAGTATAATGTTCTCATCGCATGAACTCTTCTTATTGCTCTAGCACTGCCTTTCCTAGTCTGTCCAAAGTCGAGTTCTCTCTCCATTTTACTTTTCACACTCCAGCATCCCTCTCTGTTCTGTATTCCAAAACCTAGCTGGATTCTCTCCATTCTTTCTCTATTTTCTCTTAGGCACCTGCATTTTACACCTATCCACTCACCTCAAGAGTATGAAACAGTTGGTTCCCTCCACAGCCTTTATTAGGAATTTTCCCACTTCTTTTATAAGAGCTTTGCCATTAGGTCTAGAAATCAACACTTGGAAAAACAAGTATTGTTACAAACTGCAACATGCTCCTTGTGCCTTCCCACCCCCCTCAAAAAAGCTCAAAATGCTCAGGAAATACAGCAATCATACTGTACTCTAACACTCACTCCCCAAATCATAAAATATGTTTACATTTAAGCTGTTTACATGCTTACATTTAAGCTAAGATACTAGCATATCTTTTTCTGTACCTGTGATTGTCAAGAAAGTATCTGAATCCCTCCTCCAAAACCAGAAAGATTTGTAGAAATAAATACATACTTACATGCATACACATTCCAGACATCATAAGGGTTTCCCTCTACCTCTTTCTCCGAAACAGAATAATAATTCAGCACTATATTCTGTAAATAAAATTCTTTGTTCTATCTAATAAAGACTACAGAATGAAAGATTTACAGAAGTTTTAATTTATGACTGCTAATTTATAAGCTACGTGAAATGCTTTTATAACCCAAGCAGTTAGATAACTTACCCTGTAGACTGAGCATAAGCCACAGCCCCTGAGTCAAGCTCTCTGACCCGGAGCCACTTTGCCGCAGCACAGCTGGGTGACCTTGGCTCAGTCTTACTGAGTAGGTTATTGCTGAGCTTTGAGAGTACATGGATTGGAGCCACATGAAATAAGTAATAACATAGGCAGAAGAGAAATTGTTGCAATGACAATAGTTGGCAGCTCAGGGAATCACAAGGAAAAAACACAGACGTGGAAAATACATCCCCTTAAGGAAAAAAGCAGGCAACTTGAACACAACAAATCAGCAAGATCAAAGGTCAGACACTTCCAGGAGGTGACACTCCTCACGTGAATGACCACTTACTGTCCAGCAGAGATTAGTCAGGCGTGTCAGAACTGATAAGTACATTGATGCTTAACATGGCACTGTACATATCCCCTATATGTATTAGACACACACAGAGCTGTTGTGTTTTTAAGCTGTGTATACATACCCAGCTTGCACAGCACCTCTTTGCATGCAGTGGACAAAATTGCATGCTTAGAGAAAAGTATCTCTGCAGGAGGGGCTACAGAACTGGATGAGAAGGAATACAGCCCAGGTTATTTGGGCTGAAAGCTATGGAATTCCAAAGAAGAATAATGAAACTTTAAGGAAATTGATGTTTTGGCAGCCTTCCTGCACTTGCGCAGTATTATACAGCAATTTTTCTCAGTGAAATTGCCAATCCTTATTGTCTTAAACCAAGATTTATTGGAGAAGGGATATAAAGAAAAAAAAATCAATGTAAATACCAGCTAAGTAGATTAAACATGTCTGCTAAATTATATGAGTTTTGCTAGATAGAAAAAAGAATAATTATCCCATGTTGATTTAAGCATGATTTAAATTCTTGAATTTTGAATAACCTTTTTTGCACTCATGAAAATGAGTTCCTCTACATGCTGACAAGTCATTAGGCTATCACATTTTCCTCTCTTGGATTGAATACAGAAAATCACTAAACACTAATACTACCTTAACTTAGGTATCACTCATTCAAATTATGCTAAAAATTACTGAATTTGATTATTGATCTTATTAACAAAACACAGTTGGATATACTTTGTATTCTCTATACTTTTTGAGAATGAAGTTAAATTTGGAAAGAAAAAGAGAATGCAAGAGGCTGTTTTATTTTTTAAGCCTCAAACTTGAAAAGAAGGGAGTTCCATTATTATGGAAACATAATTGTGTTAAGCAGAATACGCAGAGACTCGATATTTTACAATTTCTACATAACGTTTTGCTAACAAGTGAAACAAAAACATATGCAAAAGTTTCTTGTTTCTGTGGTAAACAAAACAAGGTTTAAAGAAAATTGCTTTCTGGGTTTGCTAAATTGAAAAACATTTACTTTGAAGCTGTATAGGAAGACCTAATGACTCCAGAGCATTTCTGGACACTTCTACATATTTTTCATGTTTTCACTGGGAGATTTGTTGGTGTAAAAGGCATGTTCAGTCAGGAAGAATATTGGTAGTGCTTCTTAGTGAAGAAAGCTGCACTACTATCAAGTGTTGCAAAATAAAAGCAATATAATAATAATTAGTGCAAAAAAATTAGGAGGTACTTAAGGATAGCATTTACCTGGTATGTATCTTCTCTTTTTGAATTTGGCTTTCTACCAGAACTAATGTGTTTGACAAACATGGAATAATTATTTAAATGGGGAAGTCCCCTACATAATGTACCCTTTGGAAGTCTGTTTAATTAATGCCAATTAAAACTCCTGACTGAAAGCTCTAACAGTCTGCATATTTTATTCCACCTTTACCACTAAAGCTTATGGCATAAAGTAAGCTAACACTGAGCAGCAGCTTAGTGCCTCTTTGCCAGGGTAGAAGTCCAGAAAGGTCACAGGACCCTTTCAGTATGTGTGTATCTGTGTGTTTGTGTGACTGTGCACATGTGTAGGCACATGAGCATATCTGTGTAGTATGTGAATATGTACATATACATATACGTGCACAAATGTATTTTTGTCAGACTGAGAGTTCCTGCAAACAAGATGACTTAAAAGTACAGAGTTCTTAAATTGAAGAGATCTTCATCATGCACATGGTCCTTCTTTTTAAAATTGTTGTTAGTTTAAAATGTTAAAACATTTAAATAGCAAAAACACACTGTGCTGACAATGTTAGTTGTAATCTTACTACCTCTGACCCAACCAATCTTTATACAAGGCGAAGTGAGCTCAACAAGAGAGTTTATACACAAAAATAAGAATTTGAATCTGTACTTCTTCATATTCCAGATGAGACATAACTCTAAAATTATTGGCTGTTCTGTTCTGAACATGGGAGTTTTGGTCAAAGAAAGCAGGCTTAGATTAGGGAGTTCTTTTAAAGACAAGAAAGTTTTCCTTCTAATGTAGATGGAAAACTAACCTTTTAATGTTTACCAGGAAAAAAAATTAATCTGGATAACCTTAATTTTGAATGGTAGGAAATAACCTTCTATAGCCTATATATTGAACCCTCACTTCTCTCAGTTATATTTTACTCCATAAATAATTTCTTCTAACTGTTCATCCTTATTTATACAAATATCACTTGAATTGTTTTGAGTATTTAAAACATACATGAAAATTAAGCTTGATCGATATTTAGAGTATCTTTTCCCTATTAGATTATCCTTACTGGTGATGAGAAGTCAAGTCCTGTAAGAATGCACAGAATGACATCTTGTTTAGAATACACCTAGAGACTACAGTCTTACCACTAATTACACACATACTAGATATATAATTTTTATAGCTCTTATTAAGTCACTTTAACTTTTTAACTAGATTATCTGGAGATGGGGAGAGCAAGTGTCTACATTCATAAGAAAATAATGTATATATATTGCCCCTCCAAACAGAGTTTAGAGACACTTCAAATAAGTATCAAACCTCAGCCAGCAAAAGTATTAGAAAACTTGTCCATGAGCTTAAATAATATTTGTCCATGGATTAAAATAATTGCATTTCTGCATGATGTGGTAACTATGCTGTGAACGTGAGAGGTGGCTGCCTTTAGTTTAGGTCTAGTTTTTTCCTTGTCTTGAAAGAAAAGTCATTCTGCCCAGACAATTATTCCAGGCATCTAAATTAGGGGAAAAAAACACCCCAGCTTCCCTCCTGTCTTTACTGGAAATTGATAAATACCCCCAACAGTTGATAAAGATCTTAAATGGGTCTCAATGTTTATAGGTATTCCAGCCTCTTTCCATTAATTACACAGGAAGTAAGCTCTTAATTTAGGTTACCTACATCAAGTCCTAAGATTGAGAGTAATGAATCAGGACCTAAGACCTAGCGGAAAGAAAGGAAGAACATCTTGAAGACTGGAATTACCTGGCATATTTTATACTGCACTACCTTGATTATTTTGAGAACATGGCCAATGAAGGTGACCTATTAATGACAGCAGTTATAGTGTCTCAGGCACTAAAAATTTAAAAAAAAAAATTTTTAGAAAAGAAGTAGAAGAAAAGCTTGGCCCTAGATCAAAGCGGTCAAGTATGCAAAGAAATAATGGAATAACGGAGCATCAATCCTCTAATACCATCTCATCTCTTACCATAATACAAATACGAGTAATAACAATGGGCTATTTGACTTATTTCCTATGTAGAAAATAATTTTCTCATTATAGGTGGTGACCTCTGCAATGGACATTACATTATGTGAAATTTCAGGCATTACAGGCTATGAAAGTTCTTTGTTTATATCTTTAGAATAGTGTGGTAAATGAACTGAAAATTACTGACATTTTTAATATTTTTTTCTAATTCCTGCTCATCATATAGGGTCTTTACTTTCCATAGCAGCATTTCTGATGTTTCCATGTAGGAAACATGGAAACATGTTTTCTTTCTTTGTTTTAGAGAAGGTAGACTTGTATTCAGCCATATACTCTGTTAACTATGAAGTAAACTCACAGAAACAGTGATCTGGGTGGATCTTGTCAACAAAATGTGATCTCTTGCTCAGACAGCACTTAAACTACCACCACATTCACTGACTCTGACATCTTTCTGCTTGATAGAATTCATTGTGGTGCTATTGGAATAGTCTTATTTATGTTTTATGAGTGGCACCAAGCAACGCTTTCTTGCTACTGCAGCAACTGGCTGTTAATCGAATTACATAATATTGGTCCAAGTCAATGTTCCCTGAGTCTGCTGTTCCTACAATTGCCAGTAGAGTAAGTCTGACCACCTCGTTTTGCAAAAATGCCATACCACGGTAGCATTTTTGAGTGTGTTACAGCTGAGTTTTTTATTAAATAATTTATAGATTTTGACTCCAAATGTTTTGGTTAAAATAATTTGAGCTTCTCAAATACTGTTGTGTTTTCAAATGTAAAATAACTATCTAGATGATTCGATAACTTTCAGATAAGAAATTATGTTTCTATTCTCAATGTTTTGGAAAACTCTTAGACATCTGGTTCAGCAAGCTACAACAGCATAGAGTCCTGCTGGCTATCATTTGCCACTTCAATTGCCTCTCTTAAGCTTAAAATTGACTTTTATTACTTTTCTATATGTTCCTTCTGATTATGGTGCTGAATAAATGAAGTCACCAGAAAACTTCATCATGTCTCTGTTTTGCATTGTATTTATAGCTTACACTTTATGTATCAAGTGGCTAGTTTTATACATACAGTAAGGTACAATATATTTTTTTAAAATATACACTAATTAGGTGCAAAATTTGCTGAAATTTAATGAGCACTCCCTTTTTTGACCTAGTGTTGTCTAATAGAATTTGAGTTAGAATTAGTTGGAGTTAATTTTGCTTTCACTGCACATATCATTTTTTAGGTTCCAACCTTCTACAGCAACACTAACCTCTGGAGCACTCTGCTTGCCTTTGTTCCCTTTCAATTATTCAGGCAAGAGCTGATTAACCAAGTCTCTGAAAGACATTTTTCTTAATACTCTGTCTACTTTGAGCTTACGTTACATATCTATATCTAAAAACTTTACTAGCTAAATAGATGTAGCAAACATATTTCTTACAGAAACTTGGTTATCAGTTATTGGTCCTAAACTCTTGCTTCAAGGTGACTTAAATCAATTCCTATCAGTTTAAATCAAATTAGAATAGTGATACTTCAGCCCTGAACTAGACCATCCAGGCTAACTTCTGCAATGGTTTAAATAAACAGTATACATTCATGTCTTCATAGAAATTTGGGCAAATATTGTCATAGTCTTTAGGACCACTCAACAAAAAAAAGCTTTGAGAATTTCATGGCTCTCTAACAGCAATCATAAGAGAGATTAAAAATCTCTGTTTTATATATTCCATAAATAAACATTTTCCTTTTATATATATTATACCTCTTTTCTATTACTGCTTCCAAATATTTCCAGATCAGATTTTCAGTTTGATACTGTTTACCTGTTAACTTCTGATGAATTTGCTTGAACTCTGCTAAGCCTTTTGGAACCTCACCACACTTTGGCAAGGAGGTCTGTATGTGATAAACTTAGTGATAAATCAATTTTTTTTGCATTTTTGTGTATTATTACGGCACCCAGTTCTTGTGAATGGTTGTTCTGTACCTCCTCTCTCCATGTCAGTCCTGGTTTATAAGAAGCCGCGGTACTCAGAAGTCACATCTGTTCCATACTGCAGATTCCCAGCTTACTCTGTCAGTTCTTGTATGGAGACTGTTCCATTATTTTGGAACCTCCCTTAGATCATTTGTCTTTTCCAGTTCTTAATATTTTCCCCAAGATAAAGGCACAGAATAGTACACAGTCTTTAAAGTGGGAGCAAGTCAAGAATCTATAAGGAGATGGAATAAAAGTACAGTTTGAATATGATTAAATAGTGTTAGGCATATTCAGCCCGTATATTCTAAAAGCCTATTCTAAAGCCTATTACAAAAGTTACAACTAAAATGGTGACAGTGGTCATCTTTCTGTTAATTTATCCATGTTAATTTTAATAAAGGCAAACTTTACATTTCAGTATGTTATTTGTACCTCTTTCTTCAATTTTTTCACATCAGGAAGCTGTGGGTAGCATTTGTTTATGATGAACTTCATAAACCCATTCTTACAGCTCACCAGCCAGCAGCTGAACCCACACAGCCATACATTCACTCCCCTGTCCCCAGTGATCCCACCTTTACCACTAAAGCTTATGGCATAAAGTAAGCTAACACTGAGCAGCAGCTTAGTGCCTCTTTGCCAGGGTAGAAGTCCAGAAAGGTCACAGGACCCTTTCAGCATGTGTACAGGGGTACAGAACAAGAAGAGTACACATGAGAAAACTCATGAGTGAAGAGAAAGACAGTTTAGTACGTGAAGCAAAGAGGAGGAAAAAAGCCAACAAGATAAAAAAAAACAATAAAAAGCAGGGATGCAAAAGCGATCACTCAGCACCTCCTACACGCAGACGAATGGCTGACCACTCTCTCAGCAGTGGCCACCTTGGAAGAAAAACCCTCCTTCCCCTGCTTTCTTCCTCCACCCCCAGTTTTTGTTAATGTATTTAATATCCCTAATTAACTTTTAACCACCAGTGAAACATCAAATACTTGACCAGTCCCTAAGCCCAGCAACGCCAGTCTACACCCTTATGTTTCAGCTGTCCAAGCCATCTCCCCAGTCTCGCAAATGCAACGCTATTTGCTATCTGGCTAAAGTCAAAGCAGGCAACATCCATTCCTCTCCCTTTGCTTACAGAGCCAGTCATTCTGGGAATTGAACAGCTGACAAAGCCTGTAGTTCCCCAGATACACCTTCTTTTCCTTCTTCAAGATGGGTATGACATTTATGCTTATGACATTTATGCCTGTACTGTCTTCAGTGAAATTGCACATGCCAGAGATCTTTCAAAGTTAATAGAGAACAACCTTGCAGTGGCATCAGCCATCTCCTTCAACAGCACGACAGCCGGACCACCATTACATCTGTGGTCTTGCAAATGTCCAGTTTGCTTGAGTGGTCCCTAAATGCCTCCTTCCAACAGGTACTGAAAACAGTTTTAGTATATTTTAGTATATTAAAGTATATTTGAATCATTATTCTTCTGAGTTTTTAAATGCTTCCTTCATCTCCAAATAGTTTTGGGATTTTTAATTGAGAGAAAAATATACAAATATTTCCTATACCACAACTACATAAAAATCTTCCTGTAAGAAAAGATTGTATGAAGAAAACTCTTAGCCAAGATCATACTGTATATAGGAACATCTCCATCATTTGCTTTTAATTTATATCAAGACCAATCTGTAGATAAAAACAATTTTGTGAAACAAGATCCCACTTTAATATCAAATATGCCCAAATACTGATAACACACTACTAAAATCTCAGCTTTAAAATATATTTTGGTAGAGAATCTATGTTTTAAGTATTATTCTGTTTACATTTAAAGAACTTGACATTTTAATCTGCTTAAAAGCAAATAAAGATTCTGGCTGTGAACACTATTCTGTGCTCCACATGTTTAGTCACTATATTGATTGTTAGAAATGGACACAGCATGTCAGCCTTTGGGATTTTTTCCCTGACAGAAGTTCATTCAGACTTCAGTTGCAGTAATGTACTATTGATAATTGTTGTACAATCCAATTTTTCTTCTTTATTTCCTTTTTCTCCTTTATTTCCTTATTTTCATCATGCTTTAAGAGTATATATTTATCTTCACACACAATCTTATTAACGAAAGTGCTAAAACTAATCATCATTTTCTTCTATAGATCTCATTATAAATTTGTTTTGAACTTTTCAGCACCATTTCAGCCTGCAGCTACATCAGAGATACTTCAGATCACAGCTTCATCACTTCAAAGCAAACATTCGTAAGAGTAGGTAACAATCCTCTATGAGGGCACCAAGATTGTTCTTTGGAAGAACATCATTACTTGGCAAATTGTCAGTAGACAAACGAAAAACTCAGCTAGGACATTGCTGATACTTAACAGGAAGATGAAAAATAAGGAGGATAATACAAAATTAGCATTTGGTGAAAGATGGGAGCAAGAAGCTTTAAGATTGTTTAGGTTGACTAGCTGGATTTCAGGAGCACAACTGTTATGTCCCTAAGACTAAGATGCCACAGGTAAAACATGCACTATCCATGTTCAAAGCATTAAATATGGATCGTTTTTGCCTTCTGTAAAAAGATTGAATCAGGAAAAAAGCAACCAGACACACCAAAACTTTAAATAAACAACACTTCTTTCCAGTCTTCAGCACAGTATTAGTCCCTGATACAAAGAAGAATAGGAGAGCTGAGCTTTATTTCAGACTGCATTCTGCCATCCTATTCTGCCTGTATTTAAGAAAAATATTTTATATGACAACTAGCAAATATAGATAAATCCATCAAGAAATACATAGGTAGGCAGATAGAAAGAGGTGGCTCGGGATTACCAGATTTTTTTTTTTCCAAGAGTTTGGATGCTGATTGATATATGAACTAACTTCAAACATGCTTTTGGCAGTCTGGAAAAGAATAGGCACCACCTCCGCACTTCCGACAGTGCAGAACTAAAAAATGCTTTTTCTCATACCGGGAAAAAACTTCATTGAAGAAATACTCATGTTCATGTTTGAAACAACATAGATTCTTAAAGATATGAACATTTTAAAGAATAGGAATGTACTAATTTGTAGAAAAAGATGAGAACAGTGAAAAGGTAAAACGCATTTTTTAGTTGATCGTGGCAAATTTGGTATATGTTCAATTCCATTATGGCATCTGAAATAGGTAATTTACTTTTGAAACTTACATTATGTATATTATGAAGCAAAAAGATGAATCACATCTTTCAAAATGCTAAGACAAATAGGAACTATTTAAAATAGGAACAAATGGGAACATTATTTAATTTAAAAAAAGAAAGAAAAGAAAGTAAGCTTTATAGACTGAATAGGAGTACCTGTAGAAACCCTAAAGCTGTTTCAGAAATGAATGCTGACAACACTGTTTTGTTATGAGAACAAAGCATTGCTTCTTCTGGCTCACAGATGAATTCTGGTATCAGTATTGCTTGGACTCTTTAAGTACCTAATTATACAATTATGCATTTTACATAAGTGCACATAAATTTTGGTCTTAGGAAAAGATAAGCAGGTTTAGAAGGCAGCAGGAACAGTATAAAGGTAGTATCCATGAAGAAATAAAACAGGATCAGTAGAATTTGAATTTTGACACTCAGCAGGCCATTGTTCTATCAAAGCATTTGAAAATTTTATCAGTAATTTAGGCATGAGTCATACCTCTAAAAATCAATAGAAGTATGCATGATCTTAAAAGTAAAGATACTTGACATTTTTACCATGAATTATTTTAAACCTGGACTTTTCCACATTGAAGATATTAATAAAAACCTTCTTAAAACTACCATGAAATTGGGAGTGCAGTGAGCCCATCAGTTTGTCTTGAACATAGGTTTTACCTTGTAATGACTTCAGCAGGAGGTAACGAGTTCACAGAAGGTCCTGTGCAACCCTTGCTAGTTCAGGTGATTATGAGAAAACTCTGAACCTCCACTGTGCAAATTCCCATAGGATGTATAAAAATACAGATGTGGGGCACAGTAATCAAATTCTATGTACTCTGAATGTGTTTCAGGATTTTTTTCTACCTCATGTTTACAAAGCTTTGTAATTACCCATTCTTATTCAGGAAAAGCTCCTGGAAGCAGTACACAAACAATTTCCTCCAAACCTAAACAATTAATAAGCTTTTAGGATGTTTTTTGCTCGTGATACATTTATTTTCTTTTCTCAATTTCATCTCATATTGTCTGAACAGTCCAGCATATAAGATTTTGTACTTTGTAATTGAATCAAGAGAATAATGTTCCTTAACCTGAATGTTAGTCCTTCTATTTTTTCTTATTGTGCCTTAATAAAGAACTATTTATGCATATCTTACTGCTCCTACAAGCCTAAATTTCCAGAAACACAGATTTATGTAAAGACAAATAGAAACTACTGTAAGTATTTACAGTTACAGTGTAAAACTGTGGGAATTAAATAATGGAATATAAGATTGTTGTACAGAATGGCACCAGAAAATAGAAAAGCCACTGAAATACTAAAGACATATTTATTTTGTGTGATATTTCAAGACATCTTAGCAATTTTAAAGACTAAATTATAGTTATGGAAAGAAAATACATAAGAAGGCTCAAGTGTTTCATGACCTACTTATAAAGAATATATACATATACTACCAGAAATTAAGCCTTAGACCTCATGAAAGGAAATCAAGTTTTAGCTTTGAAAAAGATTTAGGTCATATTCTAAGGTGATATAGATCCACTGATAAGTCAGCTGTCTCTCCATGTATTTATGACAATTTATGCAAATTTAAGGTCTACTGATTGGTTGTGATCTAACCACATTGAAAGAATAAATCTAACAAAATAGTAAAAGTTTGAAGGTAGTCAGAGAGAAAGATGGAAAAAAACAAGGGTGGTGACTAAGAAAGCTTGAAGTTAGTGTCCACTACTATGCAGTGTCTAAAAAACCCCAAACATCTGGCAGCAACATAAATCAAAGTGCAGGTGTGGTGACACTTTTAGAGCCATTGAATAGTAGTTATAGCAATAATAATATATTAGCCATGGTAAAATATATTAGCAATTGAGTTTTGGAGACTTAAAAAAAGTTACGGTATGCCAATACTAGAAACAGTCATTTTAAAAATATATATTTGCCCTTTTCTCCTAAAATAGGAAGTTTTTTTGGCCAAGTGTTACCTGAGGATTTTGTACTTTGAGAAGTGATGCACAGAACTCATATGGCAGAGGATTTCCAGTGCCAGAAATCTATGCAAAAAATGGTTCCAAATCACTGATTTTCCATCTGAGATGCAGCAACACAAATAAACAAATAAATAAATAAATAAATAAATATTATTTAACAAAATAAGGGGACTAGGTTTCAGAGGAATAAAATAGAGATTGGTGGAATTGCTGATATAAATTTTTATAGTATTGGGTTTTGACATTTTGTGTCAGTAGACATCAATGATACACTGAACTCATGACAAAAATTATTTTGTGTCAATATTAGAACTGTCTACCTAACGTGAAATCATGAGTAGGAAGCAGAAAATACAGATGCCAAACATAACACATTTTCCAAGTCTATCTTTGATTCAGCATATCCCGTTCTACAGTTTTTACACTGCAGATACCCTTATATGAAGGTATATAGCTGCTTCTTACAACGTGTCTTCTCTCCTCTTCACTTAATCCTTGTTTTCTGCCACAATTCTTATTGCAGGGAAATCACTCACTTATGTTTAGATTGAGCTGGATGCTGT
Source organism: Cephalopterus ornatus (assembly GCA_013396775.1). NCBI lineage: Eukaryota > Metazoa > Chordata > Aves > Passeriformes > Cotingidae > Cephalopterus > Cephalopterus ornatus. The sequence continues at coordinate 19,719 of VZRE01015309.1, read as the reverse complement.
TCTGAATATCTCTGTATCATTTTTCTCCCCTCCTCACTGTGTTTTGTTAAAGGATTAGACCCCCATAATCAACATGAGCATGATGAAGGCCCTGGTTTCTTGCTCTCTTTGTGATTCTCAGGATAATGATTCTAAAGAAAAATGCAGTTTGATACACGTATATTTGAAGCTGCACAAAACAGTCAAATGTTACTTGCTCTTCTCAGCAAGAATAGCAGCAAAATCAGCAAAGTCGGTAAATTCATATTTCTTTCAGCACAAGGAGCTTAATCACCTGAGATATCTCTATTTTTTAGAATGGTGAACTTTGCCTCCTATACTACTACAGATTTTTAAGTAAATAGTAATATAAACGAGGCAGCAGTAATGGCCAGCAATGACTGTGAATATCACGGCATTCAAGGACTCTGTCATATGTTTCTATTAGTCTTTTTACACATAACTTTCCATTCATCCAACTGACACATCAGAAAAATTGGAAACACTGATCATCCAGGTATTTGTTTCCTTTGGGCAACAGCCTGAAAATTTGCTTGAAGAACTGCTAAACTATTTGACATGTATTTGATCATGGACTCAAGGACAATGAACTTCCAGGCTTACAACCAAACAACATCCTGTTTACAAGCAAACTGCATTTTGTTGTACACCTTGTCATGGCCAATCAAAACTAATAGTCTATCTCTGATGCAGACATACTCAGCTTCTTGAACTGCCACTCGATATATTCAGTAAGATTATATTTTTGCCCAATATGCACATAATTGCATGGATAAGACCTTCTAAATGGTAAACAGAAGATATTAAAATACCTCACATTGAAATTTTGATGTGTTTCAAAACATGACATTTTCCTGAAAGCTACTCCAGTTCGTATATTACTTTGTATAAGTATCTTGCCTTTGAGTACCCTCAAAATATAGTGATTTCTATTTCCAGTAAAATCCGATATTCTAAACAAAAATATACTGTCAATTTTTTTCTTCATTTGTTAAAATTACAAAAGGACATAGGCAGAATAATAAGTCCTTTTCTAAACAAAGAAGAATGAAATATTTAAATCCCTCTTCAGTGCTTAGATTGGGATTTGTAATCCAGAAAAATTATTGCCTTGGGATGAATTTTACCATGAAGATTACTGACAAATTTATTATTAATCTACTATTCTTACGAAAAAAGGAGACCAACAGAAAAATGTCTGGAAGGTGATTGTGGAAGATTATCTCTTTCACCTATTGTGCAGAAACAAATATATCTGTCAAAGATGTTTGCTAAATTTCTGAAAAAAATCATTGTTGAAAGACATTCTTCCACCACTTTTGAGTAACCATGAATTGATTTATTTTCTTATCATACTTAACCAATTTTACATAAGAAAAACTCTAAACCAAATCCAGACAAAAACCCCCACCTGTAGTGGGTTTCTGTGGCTGGGTTTTGGTAGCAGGGGGGGGCCTATAGGGGTGGCTTCTGTTAGAAGCTGCTAGAAGCTTCCCCTGTGGGCTGCCAATGCCAGCCGGCTCCAGGATGGGCTTTCTGCCGCTGGCCAAGGCCAAGCCAATCAGAAGTCATGGTAACACCTCTGTGATAACATATTTAAAAAGAAAGTTATAGCGCAGAAAGAATTCCAGCCAGGGAAGAGAAGAGTGAGAACATAGACACCAAGGCCATTGCAGAAGGAGGGGGAGGAGGTGCTTCAGGTGCCAGAGCTGACGCCCTGCAGCCCGTGGTGCAAACCGTGGTGGGGCAGCTGTGCCCCTGCAGCCCAAGGAGGACCACCGGGGTGCAGGGACCCACCTGCAACCCACGGTAGAGCCCATGCTGGAGCAGGTGGATGCAGGAAGGAGGCTATAACCCCATGGGAGGCCCAAGATGGAGCAGGGTGCTGCTGAAGACCTGCAGCCTGTGGAGAGGGAAGGTTTTTCTCGGGTTGGACTTGTGGCCCCTGTGTTGGACCCACATCGGTTCAGCTCATTTGTGAGGGACTGCACCCCATGGAGGAGTGACCCACAGGACAGCAGTTTGGGAAGAGCAGCTGCGTGAGGGATGGACTCATGCTGGAGAAGTCCATCAAGGACTGTCTCCTGTGGGAGGGACCCAACGAGAACAGGGAAGCACTCCTCTCCTGAGCAGCAGCAGAAACAACAACTGACTGCAACACCCATTCCCCGTCCCCCTGCACTGCTGGTGGGGGAAGAGGGAGAACATGGAAGGAAGAAGGGGTAGGGACAAGGTGTTTTTAAAGATTATTTTACTTCTCACTCTTTTGCTCTGATCCTGTTAGTAATAAATTTAAGTAATATGCCCACTTTGAGTCTGTTCTGCCTGTGACCTCTCCCAGCAAGTGACCTCTCCCAGCTCTTATCTCAACTTATGAATCCTCAGCTGCTTTTTTTTCTCTCCTCTGTCCAGTTGCAGAGGGGAGTGAGACAGTGGCTTCAGTGGGTACTTGGCATCCAGCCAGGGTCAACCTGCTACACCACTCCCACCCAAAAAAACCAATAAAATTATTTCCTCTTATTCCATTTGTAGGAAAAACAGTTATTCAGCCTTCCCACTGTACTACAAGAGTTATCATATATTCCTCCACAGACCTAACCTTTGAGGAGGAAGAAAATCTGTTCTTTCTTCACATCTCATGTTTTAAAGTGTTAAAATTAATGTCACACTTTTGTGGTGGAATCCCAGAAGCTCGTCTGCCTCTCATCTCCAAATCAGATACTATTTCAGAAAAGAACTAACGAACTCTTAACAGGGTGGGATCCCATCTATCTTCTACACTAAACTTTCTTTCAGTATGCAACCACAAAATAATATTGATTCAGATTAAATGCCTTGCTATATTATCCAGTCTCCTGCCTTTTTCATTGTTACCCACTACATATACATGATTTAATTTTTGGTGGGTGCAGCATTTTGCATTTATCCTCATTAAGTTTGGGGGTTGATTTTGTTTTATAATAAAGTCTCCAGATTCATTGAAATTACTTAAGTCACTTGAGTCTCTGTGCCACGGTGTTTTCCATTCATTTTTTGTTAATGGAAGAACAAGTTTTGTAAGCACGGTGTCTCTTCCATCAAGTTTTTCCTGTACCATAATTTAAGAGTTGAAATATTTAAAATAAGGGCATGTAAAAAGAGTATGATGAGATGGTGTCAGTGTCATATAAATTATCCAATAAGAGCCATCAAATATAGTGAGCTTTGCATGACTTATTTCCCTCACATTTTATTCCAAGGAAGGCCTATCTTCAATCAGCAGTTATAAACCTTCAGTATATCCTGAAGTTAAGTAGTCCTTTGTTACAACTATCTGCTAAACTAGTCACCTAAAATGCATTCATATTCAGGGTTTGAATTCATATTCTGTTTTTTATTCTGCTTAAGACAATTCTGATGCATTTCTCCAGTTCACGAAGAGTATCCTACCCAGTGGGTGTGCTTTGGGAGTGCCATAGATGCAAGATAGTTGGGGAAATACTTGACAGAATTCAGATATGAGATCCAAAGTTCCTGGCCACACTATATCTACTGCACTTACTGGCATATTGAGGGGAAGATCATCAAAGCATCAAGATTTAATGTGTAACTTTGCCTTTTAAGAAGTGTAAGTTCTTCAACGCTCTGTTTGACATACACATGGTCAGCTACCTACTATCTGGTATCCAAAGGCTGAGGCAGTTTACAGTTCTGGGTTAGATACCCAACTAACATTATAGGTTCCTCTGATCATTCTGTGATCATACTCATTAAACCAAGTCTTGCACAAGCTACAACCAAAGTCCAAACTCCCAGGTGCTGAGCATGTGTCTTATTAAGTAAGTAGTCAGTATTCTCTCAAAGGAAGTGAAACACATTTGTGAGTTGCAATCCTTTGTAATTAGCTCTGAGTCTAGGCCTTTTACTTCTGACTAAATAAATTAAATACATTTTACAGTCTTTTCTCAGCTTATAGTTCACATTTTTTGGCTTACTATTATTAAAAACAGTAGTTCTTTAGAATGGATGTAGGTCTGCTCTGTGTTACTTTAGAAAAGAATGAATCAAGAATCATCTTTATTTATTCAAATGCAAAATAGCAGTTTGAGTGAAATTATTTCTCTTTTCAGATGACAATGTTCTTTGGTGAGTAAATAAAAACTTTCATGTTTCAAATAATAATAATGATAATGATTATAGTGATGATGATGATAATAATAATAACAACAATAATAATAATATAATTAGAATATTAGCAAAACTGTCAGACACCACAGACAGCTAGTGTACAGCAGAAGGAGAAATCTACACATTGTAGTCAGGATGAGAAACAAATTACCCTCCCAACCCTCTGTATAGATTATTTTCTTTGCAGCTCTGAAATGGTGGAAAATAAGTGAGACTGCAATGTAAACTAAATTCTGTGTGATATGGTTCTTAGCTGTGTGTGATCCTTCAATATAAAAAGTTACTCCCATATATTTTGTAAAATTAAGAGCTTGCCATGCTGTAAATAAAACAAAGGAATGCTTATGTAATTTGATAAACTATTACATTTTTTCCTAGAATCTCAGCTTAAATTTTGACTAGTATGCGTACAAGAAGGCTGCACTTCAAAAAATCATTATATAAACACAATGTCCATTATTTGCAACATCCAAATAAAATGGACTCAGAGGCTCTCACATAATTTTTGGAAAGAGAATGCAGCAGAGCTTATCATCAGAACAGTAATATCTAATACATATAAAACACTGCAAAGTAGTATTTGACGTTCTCCAAGGGAGAGTAAAAATAAAAGCTGTTAATCTGAAAGTCTTCTGACACTGACACAGGAACTTCCCACTTTATTGCTGCTTCTTAAAGTTCACAAAGCACATCGAGTTATAACATAAAACACCTTTGAACTTCAATGCACACATAGATAGTTCCCCTCTTGCTTACCTCTAGCAATTTTTATTTAGAGATAGGGGCTCAGTCTTTATGATGTTAGACTTCAAACAGTATGTCATTTAGCATCTTTAAACTTTCAGAAAACAGAACCCTACTTTAGAACTCACATCTACTTGTGAAAAAGCAATCCAAAACTTCTGCACAAAGTTATTCAACTAGTGGGATCAGTATTTAAAAAAACAATAAATCCAGTCTCAGGATCTCCATACAACATTCACTGTATCCATGTCATTTTACTCAATTCTGTCTCCAAATCCCCTGATAAATCAGTCAGTTAACTATTTGCCTGGATTTTTATGAAAACATAAAACTTACAACAGTAATGTAAATTTGGTAAGAGAGCAATATTTTTATTAATTAAATTTACAATTTATTTTATTCTTCTACTGTGATATCTTCCATTCAACATTTTGATTAACTAAATTTGATTTGGTAAATTCAGCCTTACTGACAATGTTTACACTACATGCACAAGGGAAATCCAGTCAGAAAGTTATTCAGGATTAATTAGAACTTAAAGTGCATATACTAAGATTTGGTAATCACTTTATGTTAAGCTTATACTACAGTTTGCATATCATGAAGAAATTTCTGAAATACCTACAAATAGTAGATTCTTTCAAAAGGCTTATGTTGTCCAGTGCTTTTAAAAAAATCTCACACTCACCCTCATTTGGTTTTGAATTTTATGGACTGAACTACAGATGTAGAAGGGGTTTTGCTTTCAAAATTTCAGTTTTATACACTCCTACGCTCGCAGAAACCAATATGAGAACATTTTCACATTTTTCAATGTAATAGGAGAAGTGAAATTTCCTACATTTGTATATAATTTTGATTCCACTGATTCTCACTAGAGAAGAGAATTTGGACCCAATCTTTTCATGTTTCCTTGTAATGTGTAGAGAAAACAAAAGAAAAAAAAAGGAAAATATTAATTAGTCTGGAAAGGGGGCTACAGATATATAGAATGAGAAAGTATATAGTGAAACACAAAAGATTAAAAAGGAGAAATATGGAAAATAGTTCTAAAGAAGGTCAAATACTTAATTCACAAAACAGTGGTTTAGCATTTGCCTCCATTGACCTTGATGAGACTAATTAAACAGCTAAGTGTTAGGGGAATTCAATTAAGGGAACAGTTCATCTGAATATTTAACATGAGGTTAAATACTGTAATTTTTTTTTCTGTTTTGATAGTATTCTTTAAAATTGAAAATATTTACATTTATTCCCAGAAAAGAATAAGTATGTATTTGAGCAACAGGAGAATTAGTAAAGGACAGCACTTTTTTTCTTGTTTTAGTATTTTAAATTACTCCTAAAAATTGTAAAACCTGATTCATGTTTCAAAGTTTTTGACATAATTAGTTTCTACTTTAAATAAGTACCTCAAGAGCTGAGTTTAAAATTGCTACAAACTTAGTGACATTCTAAAGAATAACGCTGAGTGTGATTCTTACCGCAATTATTTAAAACACTTATAAATGCAGAAGATTTAGCACAGATTTTTTATGTAACAAAGCCTTATGGACCTAAAGTGTGAAAGACTTCTGTCCAGTATGGTTTTCTATACCACCAGGGAAAACTAAGCAATGATACTAACTGCAGCTTTTAGTTGAGTTTTACTTTTTACTGTATAAAATCATTCATATTTTTCTTACTTTATATGCTATGAAAAGGGTGTGCAATGTTCATTCAGGCTATTTTTAGAGATCAAACGTAATTGGAACTGGACAAGGATTTTGTTTCCTGGAATATTCCCAATATCTCGTTAAGATAACAAATTAAAAAGAAAAAAATTTGAAACTTTTGAAATGTGTTTCTTACAGTCACAGCATTTCCCTTTTGCCTTCCTTCCTGTTTATTCATGTCACTCAGACATGAAACAAATCTAACACTGAAAAACACTGCAGTGTGTTACTCAGTAGGCTGCAGCAGCAAAAGGAGAATTTCTGTGTGGTTTGCATCCAAGTAACCTTTATTGTGGTTTACTGTTTTGTATTTATTGTGGCATCAAGAGAAAAACTTCTAATACCAATACCAAAACATACACTCTACTCCACCCTTTCGTATAAAGTATTTGCAGATGGTCACCTGTGCCACTTAAACCCAGAGAACTGGGGATATTTTCATTAAGTATGTCCTGGTAAAAAATGAAAGAAAGGATAAAAAAACACATGGAAGAGAATAGAAGAAGAACACAAGGCAATTTGATTAATTCACAATGCCATATGAGTATAGAAAACAGAAGCTCTAATTCATGGAAATGCTCAATTTCGCTTTTACTGTTTCTGCCCTTTCTAATAGAATTAAGGACATCTATTTGAAGTAATGCTTATTGAGCCATTTGTTTAAAAATCAATACGCTTTGAAAATAATATCTCTAGGTTCTACATAAGTTTCCTTTGAATAAAAATTGTTATTTGTCATAGGCAGTATGAGGAAAGGTCAAAGGTCTTACTTCAAATCATAGACACTTCTCTACAAGAGAGAAATGACTAACCAAAATAAACGCAATTGGCAATTTAAATGAATTAATAAATAAATGATTATTTATTTTAATCCATAGTTTTGTCTGAACATGTTATTAATGTTTAGCTTATATCAGATCACTTTATAAAACTTTCACAATCTAAGTTAGAATATCTTTGCTTGAGTTTTTTAAAAGAATGAAATAAAATATTATTATATGTTATGATAAATATAAAATATTATTTTCACCTAATGTCATGATTCCTGGAGATGTGATTGAAAGATCATTTATGGAACTAGCTTTGTATCTGTTGAAACAGTTCCCATCCCCTAGCAATCCCATGCCTGTTAACACCTCAGTTTTTACTCAGTTTTGAGACTCCCTAGATTGAAATTTTTTTTTAACATTTTCCTGAACATTTATTTAATAGTCGTTTGTATGCATTGGGAAATTCAGTAATAGGTTTCCTATTACTTAGAACAGTATCTCATTCCACTGAAAATTGTAATTATATTTTATATTAATAGTTTTTGAAACCTCCTGAACATTGAATTTAAAGATAAATACGAATCTAGTATTCAGTAAATAGTGTGTTCTTTTATCTTTCATTGCTTTGGAGGCCATTTAGACTGGTCAGGCCTAAGACTGTTAAGTTGCATTACATCTAATGCTCCAGGGTTATGCTGAGTACCTGTTATTACACAGATGAACACAGGCATGTGGTTAAGCTCCATTCTTTATGAAGACATCTGTGGAAAGTTTAGGTACATTTGACTTTTGATTGTTGAAGCTATTTCATTTGTTTGTTAAGCGAAGACCTGAGGTCTTGCATCAATTTTGGAGAAGAAAAGCATTCATAAGACCCCTGTACAAACAATTAATCTAAAAGAAAAAAAGAAAAAGAAAATTTGGAGAGATGTCTGGCCTTCTGCCAGTCAAAATGCAGTGTCATAGCTACTTTAGAGTAAAATGTCTTACTCATTCTTTTTTTACAATCAGTGGAAGAGCAGGACAGCTCCATATTTGTAAGAACAGAAATAATTCTTCAGCAGGAAAAAATATTCTAGTAAAGGAGAACATCCATTCTTCCCTCTGGGGGACTGGGTTCTAGTTAAAGTACAAGGCACCAGAAAATTGCAGCAAACTTCTTCAGCCTGCATAGTGCCATTTTTAACAGAATCCTATCTAGCTTTTAGCAGCAGAACTATGGATACAGTCACAATCCTTTCTCTGCTGTCCTCCATAACACTCTCCAACTAGAAACCTTTTTGTCACAAAAGTCAGGGAAAATCCATGATGAACCAATTTGTTGTATTATGAAAGTATCTGCTACCACCATCAATGAAAGATTCCATCTAATCCCTCTAGTTTCAGCCCTTAGATACACACAGTTATTTTGCATTTTAAGAGTCTAGTTAAAGAAAAGGAAAAAAAACTGGCCTTTTGCCAATCAATTTTCCATCAATAAACTTCAGTAAATCAGTAAGGCCAAAGAAAAGCTGGGTCATTTAGAAGGAGCAGATATACTAGAACCTCATCAAAGAAAAGATGACTGCAGAAAGGAATCAGAGAAAAATCAGTCCCTTTTTAGCTTATTGTAAAAGATTATAAACTTTTTTCAGTACTTGAAGAGGCTTGGCAACACCAGGAGAATACATCCTTTATAAGCCAATGCTTCTCAAGATAATAAGAAGTTTTGAATTATCTGGAGTATCAAGTGCCCCTAAAACCTATGCAGAATATTTATGACATTAACCCTCCATTACTCGTCCAGGCTCATGACTCAACAGAGGATTTGGAAAAGACTGTTCATTCTTGCTATGGTGCACATTTCTGTCTGCTTCAGAAGTACATTTATTGAGTTGTGATTTGAGGCTCTTTCCATACATTGCAGAATTTGGCTTTAAATTTTTGATAACATTATTTTTTCTCAATATTTTCTCACAGTATATTGAGCTCAAATCCATTAGTACATAAAAATTTATTTTAATATTAAATAATAATTAAATTAGTGTTATTTTTAACGATTTTGTCACTAGAATCTAATATATAACAATATACTAAATGCAAATAAAGTGACAAGATACTTACTTTTAAAAAGACAAAACACTATGCTTTTTTCCCCCACAGATTTCTTCTGGAACTTGTTCATTTCCTCTGTCGTACTTTGTGAAGATAGATTCACAAATCATACCACTGTCACATATGTTGTCTCTATGGAATGAAAGATTCCTTATGCTAGTTTATAGACAATTGATGTCTTTGTTTTCTGTCTTGAGAAAAAAATTCAGTCCAACAATGGGGAACTTTATTCCTTAAAATTCTCAACTAAATTCCTTAAATCATTAATTTCCTTATAAATTACCTGCATGAAAATATACTTGAGAAAATATCTTATTGGCATGTGAAATTAAAATGCTTTACGCTTCTAAAATCTCAGGAGAGAACAGATTTAGTCTGTGAAGTAAATCTTTTTCGTTTTCAGAAATGCTGACTCATGATCTCTCTAGATGTTCTGCTCAGGCACCCATAAAGTTATATGAGGTCCCTCAGTAGTCAGGAAAAAACGAAGATCAGGCCGACTTGGCAGCATGCAATCGTCAGACACATAGTTTCCAAAATACAGGATTTTCCTCCCTTCCTGCCTTCCTTCCTTCCTCCCTTCTTTCCTCCCTCCCTCCCTCCCTCCCTCTCTTTCCTTTTTAATTTTCAGGAGAGGAAAACTAGATTGATCATTAAGAAAAGTGACCCTGATCCATGTATAGAACAATCAGTTAAGATAACTGTAAAGAAGGATAGTGTTTGAAAGTTGCAGAAATATCAGCCAAAAAAACTTTTTCAAAGTAGTTTAAACTGATTGGTTTACTATAAGAAATTCAAGGTGGAAAAATATAATCACTGACTATGCATTTAATATAAGCTTTTCTAAACATTTTAGAGCATATGGGGTTTTATTACTTGCAGTAATAAATAAATAATTGCAGTAATAGTAGCATATTGTCCTGTATTTGATTGGTTACCTCCTTGTAATTACTTCATTGGTATGTTACCCAAAACTGTAATGACTTTAAAAAAGCTCTGGCGATTCCTTCTAACAAAGAAGCAGAAATTGTAAAATTCAAAGATATAAAGGAAGAAGACAGCTTGGCAAAATGTGGTTAGTTTCATTTCCAGTAGTCTTGTGTAACATCGAGCCAGATAGGATAGTATGCTTCAAGAGTTCTTGACAATTACAGAGAAAGCTGATTTATCTAACTGAAGTATACCAGGAAGTTACCATCATTTTCTTCAGACTATAACCTCAGGAGTTTGTTAACTCTGAATTTTCTTGAATTTGGGTTCAGAAGTTGAGAGAGTATCTCACAATAGCCAAGTTCCTTTATGTTTAAGTCAAAGTACCTTTTACATAATTTAAATTAAAAACCATAAATCAGTGTACTAATAAAATAGACACAGATTTACGTTAAAGATTTCTGAAGTATATAAAGTGCTTTGAGGATGCTTCAGAGGGCTGAATGGTTCCAAGTGAATAGGCTACTCTGCTAGCTCCAATTTGATATTGGGAAGACCAATCTGATTATATGGGTTTACCACATACAACATTCTAGAGATAAAAATCACCTCAAATATGATTTGAATATTTTTCTGATGTAATTCAGGAAATTATTCTGCTATATACAACCTTTTATCAGTGGAAAAACAAACATATTGGTTTCCCAAAATTAACACTACTCTTGGAGCTGGATTGCATCAGAAAGTCACAGCCAAATTTATCTTTTATCTCCTTCTAAAAGTCGGGGATAAAATTCAGGAAAATACACACTGAAAGTTCTGAATCAAAGGAATTTTCAAAGATCAAAGGAGAAATCAGTGGAATGAATTACTAAATATTTTGACTTTGTAAGAGTAATTTATCTCCTGAAGATCTACAGATTTAGTGATACTATTTGGAACAGAGCCAGTTTCTAATTATATGGATGCAACTAGTGACCATACATTCCCATTTCTCTTTCCAGCATGAAAAAAACTCACTTACCTTTTTTGTGTTTCCTTTCCCAGCTAGTAGAATAGTTATAATGACACTTGCTCTCTTCACAAGAGCAAAAAATATGCAATTTTGTGGTCATGGGACACTTATAAAATTGATAAAAGGAATGTAAAACTCATAAAAACCTGGTGTTAATATTTTCCTCATTATCTTTCAGTCAACTTCAATGAAATTGAAAAAAGTATTTCAGCATTTAACTGAGAATCAGACCTGGAAAATGGCTTGTGTAGGACTGCTATATAAAACTTTCTCTTTTATAATGAAATCTCTGCTCCATGTTAGTTTTTTTTCCAGTGTTCTGGTTTTTGTGATGTTTCCATGTGCTTTTTAAATTTTTGATCTCTGATGATTTTCAGCAGGAGAAGTAAGGATTTTTGTCTAAGGACAATTGAAATATATTCATCAGAAAAAGCCTACAGTTTGCCTTGAAGTCTGTTCTCACATTTGTCTTTTGGTCTGCATTTGAAATTCAAATTACTGTCAAAATGACCTCATATTCTTACTTAGCACAATCTTTTGTGCTAACAAAATGCTTTACTGTAGGCCCCTAAGGTGACTGTTTCACAAGGCACTCCAGTATAACCACAGATACCAACTATAACCATGTTGTGGTAAATGGATTAGTATTAAATTGTGACTTTTTATTTCCTTGGGTTTTTATTATTTTAATATTGAAAATCTGTTCTGTCATGCAAATTTCCCACATTCCTTGGCATCATAAAGTTTGTGCTGATGAGTTTGTTAAGAGTCTTGGGTCCAAAGTGTACTGCAAGATTCACCAGAAAGAATGGCAGGGAGGAGACAAATGTGTCTGACCACAGAGAAGAGTCTTGGAATGCCAGCAGAGATCTCTGTACTAGCAAAAATATTGCCAGAGCACAGAAGAGTCCTCTGGGATGCACAGTTATTACGTTTGGGGCCAAAACCCCTGCCATTTTACAGCTACGGTGATGCAAGTGGACTGAAGCAAGGAGCGGCACAGGTCATCTGTATCTGAACAACATAAATGTTCAGGTAGCCTGTGACATTCCTCAAAATGTTAGTAGATGGTATCTGAGACCGTTAACATGCAGCCCATCAAAATAACTTTTCTAGTTATCACATAGCTTCAAAACACAAATGTGTCTCCCTGACCTTTGTGTTCTTTGCTTTCTGAATGCTTTGTGAATACCATGGCATTCTATGTATTCTTTAAATCCAGTGAACAAGAGAACCAAGCACCTGCTGGTGACCCCTAGTCTACTTTCAATGATCTCCATAGCCCCAGCTGTGAAAATTTTCTTTTCTGGGAGACAGGTCAGAGTTAACTTGCTCACTGGGCAGAATTTAAAGACCAAAATATGTTCAGCAAAAATTCCAGCTCCATGATAAAAAGGGCATTACCTAAAGAAAAAAAAAAAGCATGCTAGGATTCTATACAATAATAAAGATCTTAACCTTCTTCAGTCTGTCAGCTAGGCTCTACTCTCTCCTTCAGATTAATCTTTCCCTAGGAACTTAAGAAATATCTTCCTGCACTGATTCCATTGAATAAAATGATCCTTGCCTTGCCTCTTTCCACCTTTTGTAAGAGAATAAAAGGTCAGAGAACAAATCTGATACTTTTCCTGTGTCTAGCAAGACCTTTCGTCCTTGATCCCCATCTGGTTATTTTGAAGCCTCTTGGACTTTCAGGCAATTACCTTTTACCTTTCACATCTACTGCTGCTATTGCATAACCTAGTACAATCCTGATTTTGATCTGCTTACCCCATTATGTTATCCCTACTAGCCCTACTTATCAGTGCAGATGCATTAATAAAACATTATTTGACTTCCTGGGTAATTTTTCTCTGCTCCTCAGATGAAGAGAAACCATGATACCATACACATTGAAACCAGGAATACGATAATAGCTATTACTTCCTGGTGCAACTCTTCACTTCACAGATTTGTTTGTTGCAGAAAATTTAAGCAAAAAACACTCCTAAACCTCAAAAAATGTTTGATAGAAATATAAAATACACTAAATACTTATATATAGGTGTTTCAACTTTTTTCCCTACTAGAAAGAACTAGTATGTAGTATTAAGTTAACATATCACTTATTTGAAAACAAAATAAATAAAATAAAAAGTATCTTTCTCAACACCAAAAAAGGTACAAGCACTGTCCTGGCACTAATTTTCAGAAAGTATTCCTAATGATCATTACTGGCTATACAGTAATTTAGGTCAAAAACAAAGAAAGAGGCATTTAATGATAAAACCCTAGTCCTTAAATGTGTGAGAAACACATTTTCAACAGCTTTATGTTAGACCAAAAAATTGTTTCCCTTTCTCCACTTCCTGAACTTTCTGTTTCCAACAATTTTTTTTTTAATTCAGTTTCACAATGACAAGATGTTAAAGAAAGTATTACATATTAAAATATAATAATAAAAAAGAAATAGAAGTATAGAAAATATCTAACTTTGAGCAAATATCAACTTTAATTAACAGGGGAAAAAAAGAGAAAGTAGTAATTCCTTGTTTCACTTAATAGGTAGCACTGCTACAACATTGTAGCTAAACATTGAATGCTAACAGTCAATCATTAGGCTGCCATCCATACAACCTCCTTCACAATATAAATTCACTCTTTCTCCAATGCAAGAATAATAGAAGTGAACAATTTAAAAGGAATTATAGGTTTATTATCATAATTTGTAATTAATATTTGTCATTTATCAGCAGTGAAAGCTGTTGAAGGAAAGAAATCTGAATTACTATTTTTATGTTAGGATACTTATTTAACATATCCAAAATAGTCAGAGGTATGACAATTCTTATGACATTTTTGAAAAAATATTAAACTACAAATGTGACTGGAAGATTAATATAAGAACATTTAATTTTTCCTGCCAATTTTACCCAAGTTATTCTCTGAAATATCAGCTTCTCATCATTAGAGGTTTGAGACTAGAAATGTCTTCTAGTCTGTCCAAGCATGGCACTTGTTATGTTCTTTTGACTCATTGACTTAAAACTGGTATAGGATTCAAAATAACTAATTGAAAAAGGCTTTTAAACCACTCAATTAAATTTTTAAAAAATTCTGTTGAGTAGTACTCTTTCACTTTAATCTATAATGACGTCAGTATACTTACATCTTCAAAGCCTATACTTGCTTTTTCTTTTTCTCACCTTTTTCAAGGGCTTTCTTCTTTTAAGAGATATGGAGTTATATGAAGTTCTATCAATGTATCAAACACAATAAGCCTATGCAGAAAAATGTGTTTGAGCATTAGTTCTCTCTGGTCTACATTGTTTATAAGGAAAGACAGCTCATATATTGCTTGTTATTAATATCCAAGAGAGCTGAATAGCAAAGAAGGAAACTTTCCACTCACAGAAACCTTTTATCTTGACTCAGCTGAAAGTTAATATACTATAGTCTCAGTTAATAGATGATCAAAGACATAACCTAACGTGAGGATTAAAGAGAGCTCTGCTATGACCGTCTTCATATATTCTGCACAGCAAGGTATTAATGCAAGCAAAGATAAGTCCAAAAAACCAATATTGATTTTAAAAATGAAACCATCTTTTCATCTGAAATAGGTGAATATGACAAAATGTCACCATGCACTTGAGAAACAACAATGAAAAGATAACAGCAGGAAATTAATTAGTTTACAGAAAAAGTGAGATTTATTACATCAGGTTTTGATTTAGGAAGTCATTCCTAGTCAGCAAAACACTTTAATGTATGTTTAACTAGAAACATATTCATAAGTTTCATGTACTTTGATGTGGTATAACACATTCTTAAAGTTTAATATTAAAGCAGTGATTAATGCCTAATATTGTTCTTGCTAAACTCAATATTTTTTGTCATGAATTTAAAAAAAAAAAAGAATTACACTGCTTGATTCCTTCTAATAATTTCCCTTCTTTTTTATTTTTAGTCTTATTCTGCTGTTATTTTTTGTTATTTGACTAGGAAAATGAAATGTTATTGCAACATTTTCCTGTTTTTGTTTACTTCTTTGTTTGCTTTGTTAACTTCTAGATATTTAGTTTCAAAAAACAAGGACTTAAAAGAGTGTAATCTTGAATACGAAATGCTGGCTTGCTAGATGACCCAGGTTTTAAAATACAAGCCCGGAAGACTTTTCATTCTAATAATTATTTCCTCCTTTACGTGCTTTTCTGATCACTTTGTTCATAAAATGGGAGGGAGAGGGTGAGTCTGAATAAATGAGACTATCAAATACTTACCTTTTATGTACATATCAAGGACAGAAACTTGAATGTGTATATTTTAGAGGAATTGCACTGTGGAAACAACTATTGTAGTGAGATACTGTTGTGTATGGAAAGCAGAGAAGTCAGATTGAAATACCAAGGGGATGCTGCTATGAAGAAGTTAACATGAGACAGTTATACTGTGGATGGCTTTACAAGTAGCATTGACTCTGTGAGTGTTCTTATGTCATGGCAAATGAGACAATGAGGAAATTAATTCCTCGCTGTAAACATGATATGCTGCTTTTCATTACTGAAGAAGATCAGCAAATGGACAGACAACTATTCTGAAGGAACCAGTGCACTGGAAATACACACAGATCTTAATTTTCAATGACTTGGTCACAAAACCTTGTGACCACAAAACCTTGTGACCAAAAAATGCTTTGAAGCATTGCATGTCAAAAATTTATATTCTAAAGAGTTTAGGTCTCCCAGTCATAATCAACTGGTGAATAAAAATTTTCTAGAACATGTAGATCTTAATACATTTTTAATTTTTCTTTTTATGCATATTATAGATGTATGTGTGTGTGTATACATGTATTATATGACATCTTTGTAAGTTATAGGTTAAGTTGTATCGTAATATCATGAAGCATGATATTAAGCAGGTAGGAGAACAACAACTGCAGGGGCAGTTCATGAATATATGTGTAATTTCAGCTTCAATACACAGTGATGATAGATGTGATACACTAAGTAAACAGGCACAACTAATACCAGCTGAGAACACTGCTACAAAATAGACAGCTATATCTAGACCACCCTAGTTTTTAAAAGCTAGAGGAGGTCAACTTAAAAAATATAATTTTTTTAAATTAATCATCCTTTGTTCCTTGAAATTCACAGTGTTGCGGCAAGGTTCCAGAAAAGTGTAAAAGTTGCTGAAATTTTCCCATTAAAAAGCCATATGAACAAGTTTCACGTATATATTTGAATTCCTTTCTCCACAAGGCTGTACATTTGCTAGAGACTGCCAAGGGAAAGAAGTGTACAGAACATAATCATGTTTTGTGCACGAGGCTGCTTACAGACATAAGACAGAACACCAGCTGACAGAAAGAGCAGGATATCTTTTAGTTCAATAGGTATCCCTGCAACATTTCAATACAAAAGTTCCTGGTTCTTATTTTTTTTTTTACAAGAATTGATTCCTAATAAATAAGATTAATCTTTCATTTTATATCATCCCACTTGGTTTCTTCTTTGTAGCTTTCACTTTCTACATCAGGCTTTGTGATTTCTATTTGTTATTTCTTGTCTATTTTCCATTTTCCTTCTCCTTTTACCCAATTTACAAAAACCATAACATGAATCAAAGGCCTTAAGTAAACAGAGCAAGAAGATAAATTCCTTAGAAATATTTTATTGCCTTAATTTTCTCTTTGGATGAAGGTTTTGAGATGTAGAATGCAAGGCCTCATATGCATTAAATCCTATTTTCATTTTTCTGTTTTTATTGGAGATGTGTGGATTAAAATTATGAAATTTGCATGAGACGTGTTGCTAAAAGACCTGGCTTCTGTTGCATATATGTTGACTGAGACTTCCTAGGCTGCTCTTCTAACTAAATCACATAATTTTTAGACTCTTGTACATGGTGTAATAAGACTATTATATTACAGAGGCATATGAAATCTGTTATATACTATTTTATTATCTCAAGGTAAACTTACAATTTTACTCAGTTACTCTATTTGACTTGTTTTCTAATAAAGATGCATACACAAACATATGTTCCAGATTTAAATGGGGCAGCTTAAGAAGGAGTCCAACTGTTACTGTTGACCTGGAGAAAGCCCAAATACAGTTAAATTTTATCCTGAAATAAATGGAGATCATTCACGTAATTGGTTACTGCTGCTCAGCTGCTAAGAAAGAAATTTTCATTTTAAGCTCTTACAGTTATTACTAAAATTATTGTCTGCACCATATCTTAAATTTCAATGATTATACCTTGCCATTTTTTAAATCCTCTTCTGTGTAAAGAGTAACAAAATGGTCCAGTTCAGTTCCTACACGCATATATATGCATATGCTACCAGATTTTGCTGATTATATTCATGTTTATAATTCCCTACTAGTTGCAGGTCTGGCAAATTAGATCCTTTCTGAATCAGAAAAGTATATTCAACATACCAGCAATGAAACAGTTTTTCCATCTAACCTCCTAAGGTAGCATATTGATAACTTTTTCAGGAAAGTAAATACCTGCATTTGTCATATTCTGCTGGTGGAAGTTAACAAATCACTAGGAAACTTCACTTATAAAAGAACTTATTTTAAGCCAAGTTACACCAGTATCTTTTACCACATACTTCAATTATTTTTCATGTTCTAAGTAGGAATTACAGAGTTACAAAGAGTTACAGAGTTACAAAGTTTACAGAGTTACAAAGTTTACAGAATTACAAAGCCTCTTACACTAATGAATCTTCAAGAAAATAGCCGATTAACTAATTATGTCAATACAAATATTCTGAGGGCTTTCCATGGCCAAAACCAAAGCTTACATGAATGGGATTTACTATAGAAGTCACAAAACTATCAAACTCAAGGTGAGAAAAGGAACTATCTGTCATATTCCTTTAAACACAGTATTATCCCACATGCACTATCAGTAGTTTAACACAATTCTGAATGTGTGATTTCCATGAGAACAGCATGTGTGAAATTAGAATTGTAGCTTTTTAGTTAAGATGCTTTTCTCCAAAAAAATCACCTGAAATTACCCTTATTTCCTACTACTATTATGAAACCTCTATTTTAAGAAAATTTAATAAAAAGTTTCTGCCTATCATTAATGATATAATGAAATTACTGAATTTTGATATAATGTACTGCCTTTCCATATTTCTAGTTCTCCACACGTTTTGGACCTACTTCTCTGTTGGTTTTGGACTCAAGCAAATTAGAAGCAAAACATGATCTCTCTGAATGTTTGCATTTCACAATCTAGTCTCAACTCTGAAAATTACTGAAAAAAAACCAAAAAGAATGATGCTGAAGTTCTCACGATTTAATGAAGACTGTGTCTGTGTTCTCTTGTGCAGAATTTCTTTTATGTTCTCCTTGTTTCCCTGTCCCTTTGCCCTAAAATATGACTCTAAGTGTGACTATTTCCTCTTTGTGTATATGAGTACAAAGAAATGTAAGCATGTGGCTGCACAACAGAGGTACTATAAAATTTTAAAATCCCATAAATAGTGTCAGAATAAGGAACTAATTATTTGGATTTAAGTAGAATGAAAATACTGGGTGACTGCCAATACTGAAATTCCCAAATTATGGTGTGGTGGTTTGACCCTGGCCGGATTTCAAATACTCACCAAAATCACTCTCCCACTCTCCTCTGCAGCTGCATAGAGAGAGTAAAAAAAACCAGCTAAGGTTTCCCATGTAGAGATAAGAGCTGGGAGAAGTCACTAATTGGCAAAACAGACTCAATGTGGGGTAAAACTTAAATTTATTACTAACAGGATAAAAGCTAAAAAGTGAGAAATAAAACAGTCTTAAAACACCTTCACCCCCCATCCCTCCTTCCTTCCATTCTCTCTCCTCTCCCCCCAGCAGTGCAGGGCTGTGGGAGGTGATCTTACGGGTAAAGAGATGGAATTATACGTTAAGTTTGCAGATACCCTGGCTGAACACATTTGACCTGGATCAGGACTTTGTACCCTCAAGGATTTACTTATTGCCATCGTTGGCAGGACTTTCATATGCTTGTATAATCCCATAGTTGGGAGATTTGAAAAAATCGTTCTTTGCTGTTTGTACCTCAATTTCTATCCCTGTTTGTTTCCCTTTTATGGTTGAGACCCCTCCTTTAGTCCATATTAGTCCCATATACCTCCCTTTATTATGTTCTATAGAGAGCTCTCCTCCCACCTTTTCCCTATATGTCCTAACCCCTCCCTTTCTCTGGAATGTTCTTCGGCTAGTCCTATATAAGGGGACACCATCTTAATAAAGTGTTCACTCCCTCACTGAGC
>VZRE01015307.1:63953-80558 GCA_013396775.1 Cephalopterus ornatus | reverse complement strand
GTGGGCTCTGAGCCCCTCGGGGGCTGGGGCTGCTCCGTTCCCGGGGGCTTTGGGGCCAGCCCTGGGCCCCCCCAGGCGGGGACTGCATCCCACCCCTGCTCTGCTGCGAGCCCTGGGGCGGGGGCGGGTGTGTGTTTGGTCTTTTGTTGTTCGACCTCCAGAGCTGAGAGATTTATACAAACCCGTTTTTTCTGCACCGAAAGCAGTCGGGTTTGCTCCGTGCCTGTCGTGCTTTGGGGCAGGGAGAGGGGCTGGCAGCAGTGGCAGCTGCCTTGCCCCCTCCGTGCCAGGAGAGGGGCCAAGCTGGGCACGAGGATGGAATTGAGACTCTGTGATCCCCATCCATGAGACGATTTGGGAACTGGAGAGCAAGGGAGTGGTCAGGTCCTTCGTCTGGCAGCACAGCGCAGGCCACCGTTTGCCTTCGCCTGGAGGGATGCCCAGGACACCCGTGGTGGTTTAGGAATGGTATCCCCCCGTTTAGTGTGCCCACTGAAACACCCCAGAGCGCTCAGGGGGACGGGGAGAAGTGGAGGCATAAAAAGGTAAAGATCAGGGGTTGAGATAAGAACAATTAACAAGAGACAGCACTGAAATAAAACGAACTGTACCAACACCAAAAACGGAGTGTGCAAGGCAGGGAATGATTCCCAGGTGATCCCTCACCGCGTGGAACCATTTGATCCCACATCTTAGAAAGCTGGGGAGAACCCCCCAGACTCCAGCCCCCTGCACGTGGCTGAGGTGGGATCAATAACCTGGGTCCTGCTCCTCCTGGAGCTGCACAGGTTAACCCTGTCCTGGCCAGAACCAGCACACTGCCCCTCCCTGTGGTGGGCTGGACTCTCGTGGATGCCCTGTGCCCACCAAAGCTGCCCCATCACTGCCCTCCAGAGCTGGGCAGGGAGAGAAAATACAGCCTAAAGTTCAGGAGTTGAGATAAGGACAGGGGGAGGCCACTCCGATCACCGTCATGGCCAAAACACCCCCAAATTTGGGATATTAATTGAATTTATTACTAACAAAATTAGAGGAGAAGTAAAATAAACCTTAAAAACCCCTTCTCCCCCCCTTCTTCCCAAATTCTGCCTCCTCCCTCCAGTGGTGCAGGGAGATGGGAATGGGAGGCATGGTCTGGTCATCCCACGTTCCTGATGCTGCTCAGGGAGAGGGGTCCTTCCTCTGCTCCAGAGTGGGTTCCCTCCCACGGGAGACAGTTCTCCATGAACTTGTCCAGTGTGAGTCCTTCCCACAGGCTACAGCTCTTCAGGAACTGCTCCAGCATGTGCCTTTCCTAAATTTAGATCCCAGTGTTTGAAGGTCCCACCACCCATTGCTCTCAATGTGGTCTTTAACAGTCCATTATTCCACTCACCTTTCCCAGAGGCTGGTGCATGACAGGGAATGCGATCCCCCTGCTCCATCCCGAGCTCTCTGGCCCAGGGCTCCACGAGGCTGGTTTTGAAAGGACTCCCATTGTCCCACTCAGTTCTCCTTGGGGGCCCTGTCACCACAGGACTTGCTGTCCGTGCCCAGGATGCTGTTCCGTGGGCACAGTGGGTGGCACTGGCTGCTTGTGGAGGTGCCAGGTGAGCTCCTGGGAGCGGGCCAACTCCCAGGTGCAGCCTCCCCAGGGGCACTTGTAGGGCTTCTCACCCGTGGGGGGCGGGGGGGGCAGAGAGGGGGCAGCGCTGCCACAGCGACCCCCACGCGCCTCCCGGCAATTCCCGGGGAAGGGCAATCCCTCGGCACCTCCTCCCAGCCCTGGCCCAGCGCGGGCCGCGGGCGCCACCGGGTGCCCGAGCGCTGCCGTCGGGTCCCAACAGCAGCACGGCCCGGCCCGGATTTTGGGGGGCACTGCTCTGCCCCAGCAGCCCCCACGGCACAGGCGGGGGTCCCAGCCCCGCACACGGGGGCACCGGGAGCCCCCATAACCAGCCTGGGGATGGGGGGCAGGAGAGTCCCCGGGGCATGGCTTTGTGTACCAGCACCCCCAAAAGGGCCAGCACAGGGCCCAAGAAGTGCCACGAAGGTACCTAAAGGGGCCGCCCTGAACCCTGACAGAGGGTGGCAGCACCTCCAGAGGGCTCCCCGTGCGCCCAAAGGGCACCTCCCAAGAGACCCCCATGTCCCCAGAGGAAACCCCCCAGCCCTGGCACAAGGTGCCACCACTCTGAGCCCCCAAAGGGACGCCCCCCACTCTCTGGCACAGGGTGCCAGCACCGTCAGAGACACCCCTGAGCCAATAAAGGACCCCTTTCTGGTTTTTGTTTTTTTTTTTTTCAGAAAGTGCCTTCACCCCCAGAAAGCCTCCCCAAGCTCCCAGAGTGCCCAGCTGAGGCTCCCCCCTCCTTACTACCCCCAGCGCCTGGAGGGTCCCTCTGCGCCGGGGGGCTCCTGGTGCCCCCGTGTGCGGGGCTGGGACCCCGCCTGTGCCGTGGGGGCTGCTGGGGCAGAGCAGTGCCCCCCAAAATCCGGGCCGGGCCGTGCTGCTGTTGGGACCCGACGGCAGCGCTCGGGCACCCGGTGGCGCCCGCGGCCCGCGCTGGGCCAGGGCTGGGAGGAGGTGCCGAGGGATTGCCCTTCCCTGGGAATTGCCGGGAGGCGCGTGGGGGTCGCTGTGGCAGCGCTGCCCCCTCTCTGCTCCCCCCCCACGGGTGAGAAGCCCTACAAGTGCCCCTGGGGAGGCTGCACCTGGGAGTTGGCCCGCTCCGAGGAGCTCCCCCCACTCCCGCAGCCGCGGGAGCATGAAGCCCTTCCTCACCTTGGGAGCCGCGGCAAGGCCAGGGGCAGGGGGGCGATGGGCTCTTCCCTCTCCATCCCCACCCACTGTCCCAGCAGAAGAGATGTCGGATGTCTCAGAATCCCAGGGTCGCTGAGGCTGGAAAAGACCTCTGAGACCATGGAGTCCAACCTGTGCCCGACCTCCACCTTGTCCCCCAGCCCAGAGCACTGAGTGCCACATCCTGTTCTTCCTTGGATACCTCCAGGGATGGGGACTCTACCACCTCCCTGGGCAGCCCCTTCCAATATCCAGTTACTCTTTCTGGGAAGAAGTTCTCCCTGATATCCAATCTCAAACTCCCCTGGAGCAACCTGAGGCTGTTTCCTCTCATCTTGTCGCTTGTTACGTGTCACATGTTACCGACCCCCCCCGGCTCCCCCTTCCTGTCAGGGAGCTGCAGAGCCAGAAGGTCCCCCCTGAGCCTCCTTTTCTCCAGGTTGAGCCCCCCCAGCTCCCTCAGCTGCTCCTGCTGCTCCAGCCCCATCCCCTTCCCTGGACCCTTCCCATAAAGCAGTTTCTTCACGGCACAGTGACACAGAAACAATCCCAGCTGGTACCTCATGAGAGGACCCCCAGCAAAGATTCCTAACCCTAAAGATAACCCTAACACTGGCCTTTTATCCCCTCCTAGGCCAAGCGCTTTTCCTCTGGATTCCTTGGCTCCTGCTCTGTCTCCCAGTGTCTCTCCACCGATCTTCGGGCTTTTTGTTAACCAAAACATCCCCACCCCTCTGCTGTTGCCTCTCCACAGCCGAGCTCTCCAGCTGATGCGGCTCCTCCCGGCGCTGCTCCCGTGTCCTTCCTTCCCCCAGAGAAGGGAGACCCCGCGGTGGGCTCTGAGCCCCTCGGGGGCTGGGGCTGCTCCGTTCCCGGGGGCTTTGGGGCCAGCCCCGGGCCCCCCCAGGCGGGGACTGCATCCCACCCCTGCTCTGCTGCGAGCCCTGGGGCGGGGGCGGGTGTGTGTTTGGTCTTTTGTTGTTCGACCTCCAGAGCTGAGAGATTTATACAAACCCGTTTTTTCGACCCAGGAATAACACTGAAAAGAGTGGGGTTTGCTCCATGCGCGCCGTGCGTTGGGGCAGGGAGAGGGACCGAGCTGGGCACAGCGATGCGTTTGGGTTTAATCATCGCCCTTTTCCCAGGAATTGGGAAAGAAATTTCAGTGCTGTGGAAAAATGCGGGTTTTCCTTCTTTTTGAACAACTCCAGCGGGACAGAGCAGCACCTCGACCTGCCTCTGGCTTGAGCAGTGACCCCTCGAGGTGAACTCCTCACCCACCCCTGCGGCATCCCCGGACCCCCAGGTGGAGCAGGGGGGGACAAACCCCTCCGAGGTGGCAGTGAAGGAGTTGGTGGTGCCCCCCCACTCCCCCTTCCCGACATCCTTCCCTGTTGCCGTGGCTTGCTTTTAGTTATTTATTTATCCTGCTTTATTTTATTTTGGAATTTATTTTTCTTTCTATATTATTTTAATATTATTTTTATTTTATTTTTGAAATTATTTTAATTTTTAAAATTTTATATAAAATTTTTTAATTTTGTTTTATTTTTATTTTTGAATTTTTTATTCTTTTTATTTTTACTTTAGGCTTTTATTTTTTGACGTTGGCTCAGTGGCTCGTTAAAAGAAAACTTTTTAAAGCAAAAAAAAAAAAAAAACCAATCTTTAAACGCAAAAAAAAAAAANAAAAAAAAGACGAATCTTTAACGGAAAAAAAAAAAAAAAGACTTTTTAAAGGCAAAAAAAAATGACTTTTTAAAAAAGCTCGGCCAAATATCCCCTGAATGCCTGGGAGCAGGTGATAGTTTTCCAGGGAGACACGTCTCCATCGTGGAAGCAGCGGGGGCAGCTGAGCTCTTCCCTGCGCTGCTCCAGTTTGCCGGTGGAGGAGCCAGAGGAACTGCGAGAAAGGAGAGGAATTTTTCCAAGGAAAACCCTGAGGTGTTTGTGCCCAAAACCTGAGCCAGCCCCCAGGGGTGGTGCTGAGACCGGGCAGGGGAGAAACCCGCTGCACCGATGATGGGACAGCTCTGGTGTCCCCGTGTCACCCCTCCCAGCTGCCAACCCAGCTGCTTATCCCAGAGAGCAAAAACCCTCCTGCCCGGAGGGTGCCTCATGGGATGAGCTGGGGAAGCCCTCAGACCACCCCACCCCCCTTTGTGGGACCCCCTGTGCTCTGTCCGGCTCCAATGTCACCTCCTCCATCCTTTCTCCTGCCTCTGGGACACGTTTGGGGGTGCTGGAGCTCAGCATCTCCTGGTCCCTGGGCAGGGTGGGTGGGGGCGTGCAGCCCCCAGGTCCTGGGGGAAGGCACAGAGGTTTGGGGGTCACACGGGGTCCTGTGTCACACACACGTGACAAAGGGACATCAGTCCCCTCTCAGTTGGCATCTCCCTGTGGTTGGAGAAGATGCCAACCCCTCCCCAGCTGCTGGAATCGTTATCCCAGGGAGGTCCAGGCTCTGCTCTCCCGGGTGAGGCCCTCAGGGCACTAATTGGCCGTAATTGCTGTGAGCAGCCCCACCCAAGACCCCAGCCCACAGCCGCGGACCCGTTTAAGCTCAGCCTCAGACCCCCAGCTCCCCCTTTTGCTGTGCTGGAGCTGTTTGGGCACCTCCACAGCCATGGACCCTCCTGGCTCTCCACCTTGGACCTGCCTCACCCCTGTGAGATCCTGTTGGTGCCCAGGCCCAGAGCAAGGCGAACCCCCCCCAGGGAGGTCTGTGCCACCCCCTTTCCTCGGGCAGGTGGTCCCTGAGCTTCAGCAAAGCCCCTCAGTGGCTGGAGAGCTGCCAGACCCTGTGGAATGGGGGGACATCCAGCTCCACATCCTCTGAGAGGGTTCTCCAGTGGCTGGGTGGGGTTTTGCTGCTGGCAGAACCTATGGAATGAGGTGGACANTGGACATTCAGCTCCACATCTTCTGGGGGGGTTCTCCAGTGGCTGGGTGGGGTTGTGCTCGTGGCTTGGCTCTCCCCTCGGTGGGTGCTGGAGGGTCTCCCTGTGTGGTGGGAGCAGATGGTGTTCCCAGGACAATCCCACTGGGTACAGGCAGCAACAGCTCAAACTGGGTTGGACTGGGGGGAACTGGGCTTTGCTGCAGCTCTTGGGGTTGGCTTTGGTTTTGGGCACTGCCCTCCCCGGTGGGCTCAGGGAGGGCAGGGGGTTCAACCCCTCTGTGCAGTGGGTGTCCCTGGGCTGGGTTCCCTGTGTGTGTGGCGGGGTGGATCCTGTTGCAGGGCCCCCAGGTCCATCCCTGCAGCCCAGATGGGAACATGGGGAACCCCCCTGCTTGGTTTCCAGGTTTGGCAAAGGTCTGAGCCTGGGGTTTTGGGGATAAAAAAAGGCAGATTCCATCCCCTTCCTCCCACCTGCCATTTGTCCTGGAAATTTACTTCAGCCTGAGGCCCTTCTGCTTCCTCCCCACCCTCCTGCTCTCCCAGGAATGCCTGGAATAGCCGCTCCAGTTCCTTGCCGGGGGCTGTGGTACCTCCCAGTGCTCCAGCACCGCCTGACTGGGGACACTGGAGGCCTCCCCAGCTCCGCGAAGCTCTTTCCCCATCCCCTGCCTGCCCTTTTCCCTGGCCGGGATAAGAATTTAGCAATCCCAAAATCGTTCCCCACTGCCGATGAGCAGCGACTGGGGGGGGTCTGCAGCTTGGCCGGGGGTCCTGGTGTCTGGTGGCACCCTTGGGGTGCGCAGGGGGTAGCAATGCCTTTGTCCCAGGGGTGCCACGCTCATCCCTCTCCTCGCTCCGGGGTCACCCGAGGTCCCTCCGGACGGTTCCCGGGCCCTTTCCCGAGGGCTGCGGGGCCTCTCCCGGCACTGCTCAGACTGGTTTAGCAAGTGGATGATGGGGCGGCCGCTTCTCCTTTGAAGGGCTCCCGGGAAGGGATTTGATGGCTGGAAAACCTCCCGAGGAGGAGAAAGGAAGAGACAAAAATAGGTGGTTTTGGGTTTCGCTGGGGGAGCGGGGCAGGGTGGCTCCGGCAGCTTCGCCGACCTTTGTCTGCTGGTCGTGGGGAAAGGCAAGGGGGGATTTGTCCCCCTTCCCCGGCCAGCCTGTGACTCCCAGAGGAATCCCGAGCAGCACCCAGGCTGAACCAGGAGCGCCTGGCCCCAGGGAGGCAGAGAGGATTTGGAATGTCCATCATGGCACAGCAAGAGGTTGGTGCTCCAGCCGCCGCTTTGGGGGTGGGGAGTGGGTTTTGGGGGGCAGCAGGGGGAGGAACAGCTGCTGCAGGAGGAAAGCAGGGCTTGGGACCCCCAGCCAGGGTCTGGCCCCTTCCCCTGTCCCCACTTCCTGGGTGGGATGTGCTGTGGGACCCCGGCAGGGATGGCACCGGGCTGTGCTGCTGGGCTGTCCCTCGTTGGGGTGGCTCTTGGGACCCAGCCCAGTGGTGGGGTCTGAGGATGGGCGGGAGCCCCTGGGGCTCCCCCAGGCTGGGGGTGCCCGTGGCTGCCAGCTGTGCCTGGGATGAGCTGGGAGGCAGGAGTTGAGGTTCACTTCCCAGCCCGATCCAGACTGCCTCAAAACTCAGTGCCTTTCTTGCCTTTTAGCTCAGGTCTCTGTAACGCGGGGCTTCACTTCCTGCTGCTCCCTCTGCTTCAGGTGAGAGGGGGACCCGGGTGTCCTTCCTCACCATTCCCGTGAACCCCGAGAGCTCGAGGGCTGGGGATCAGGGGCTGGCTCCCCCCTTCTCCCACCAGCAGCCCCATCCCCTCCTTGGCATTGCAAAGAGCCTTCAGCCCCATTGGGTGGGTTGAGGGACCCTCCATCACTCCCTTCCCAGGCTCTCCCTTCCCCAAACCCCCTTCGGCATCTCGGCATTTCCCCGCAGCAGGGAATTCTGCACGGAATGATGGAGGGAAAGAGAGGAATGTTGGGAGGGAGGTGCATAGCGTGGCCGTGTCAGGGAGAGCTGCGGTTATCGCTGTACCAGACGTGCTGTCCCCGCTGGCACGTGGGGCCACAAAGGGATCCTGTGCCAGCGGGGTGTGCCCGGGGGGGCCCCGGGGGCTGGGGGCAAAGTCCCAGGTGGGAGGATGTACTCAAGGCCAGCAGCAGATAAGGGCCCTGCCGTGGCTTTGGCCCATCCCTGCAAGGGGGAGCTGCTCTGCCTTGGGAAATCCCAACTGGCCTGATCCCTGCAGGGCAGGCACAGCCTGGGGTGTGCCCTGCTCCGGGAATGGGGGGCACCCGGCCCCGGGGCTGCAAGGCCACGCTTTG
The DNA here is from genome assembly GCA_013396775.1 of Cephalopterus ornatus. Lineage (NCBI taxonomy): Eukaryota > Metazoa > Chordata > Aves > Passeriformes > Cotingidae > Cephalopterus > Cephalopterus ornatus. The sequence goes on along the minus strand of VZRE01015307.1, from coordinate 72,543 downwards.
GTGATGGGCTGGAGAGAAAAGGAACTCTTTTGGTTTATATAATTTATCACAGAATCCCAGAATGGTTTGGCTTGGAAGGACCTTAAAGATTATCTAGTCCAAGCCCCCTGCCGTGGGCAGGGACACCTTCTTCTATCCCAGGTTGCTCCAGCCTGGCTTTGGACACTTCCAGGGATCCAGGGGCAGCCACAACTTCTCTGGGAAACCTGTGCCAGGGCCTCCCCACCCTCACTGTAAAAACCTTTCCCTGTGTGGGGAAAGGTGGTGACACCCCCATCTCCCTGGTGTTCCCTGGGAGCCCTGGTGTGTGCTCCAGCAGCAGAGCTTCCCTGGAAAACAAAGCCGTGCAGGGCTCCTGGCAAGGCCTGAGCTTTTCCTGTGTTTGCTTTTCCAAGGGCTCAGCGTGCTTGGCCCCTGCCAGCTGATGCTTATTGGAGCCTGGTGTGGGAATGGCAGCTGTGAGACCCCAAACCTCTGCTGTGGCTCCTGGAATCATCTGAGTGATCACAGGCCTCGTGTGGCCCCTGTGAAGTCCCCAGAGTGGCAGGAACCCCCTCCCTCCCCTATTTCTGTGCTCCTCGAGTCTCCTGAAGGTGGTGGGTTGTCCCCGAGGGGGATGACAGCAACATCCCCCTGCAAGGGCACAACCTGTGTGGGAATCCTGCCTGGGACACACAGGGAAGTGGGGAAGGGGGATCCTGGGGCTGATTTGGGGTGGGCGAACACAGAGAGGGAGCAGAGACCTGGCTCTTACTGAGCCCGGCACAGTGCAGCTCCTTGGGAAGGGACCGGGAACACTTGGGGCTGGATTTGTCCAGAGGAGAATGGTTTAGGGTTTTTTTTTCTGGTGATTTTTATTCCCCCGTATCTCTGGATTTTTACACTCCTTCTTTTCAAAAAGTGAAACCCAAACACAGTTACTTGTGCTGTTTGTTGCTCTACCTTTCCAGCTTTTCATTAATTGTTGTGTTTATTTTCTTTTCCCTGAGGTATGTCCCTTTTATTTTTTGATCCTTCCCTTTTTCTCTCTGGGAATGAGAAGCGCAAGCAGGAATCTCCTCTCTAAAAACCAGTTTTCATGCCAAATTCAACCATTTGCCAGAAAACTGGGGTTTTCTTATTAAAAAACCAACTGTGGCTGTAAAAGAAACTCACCTAACCCACTAGTTTCAGGGCGGGGGACTCAATGTGGGGGATGGTGTCCCAGCTGGGGGGTGTTGCACCCCTTGGGGTGGGGACTGAATCCCTCCATCCCGGAGGAGCCGATCGGTGGTGCCGGAGCTGCCTGGATGCCGTGGTGGAATGAGGATGATGAGGAGGCTCCTGGCCAGGCTTCCTGGCCACCCACTTGGGGCTGGGGAGTGAATCCAGGGGTGCTGGAGCTTCCTGAGTGCTGTGTTGGAGTGTGGCTGCTGGAGAACCTCCTGCCTAGGGTTGGGAAGTGAGTCCTGGAGTGCTGGAGCTTCCCGAGCACTGTGTCACAGGGTGGCTGATGTTGAAGCTCCCGACCACCTGCTTGGGGTTGGGAACTGAATCCAGGGGTGCTGGACCTTCCCAAACACTGTGTTGGAGTGCGGCTGGTGTTGAAGCTCCTGGTCACCCACTTGGAATTGGGAACTGAGCCTGGGCTGACGGAGCTTTGTGAGGACTGTGTTGGAGTGTGGCTGATGTTGAAGCTCCTGGCCACCCTCACGGGGTTGGGGACTAAGTCCAGAGGTGCCGGAGCTTCCCGAGCACCATGTTTGGGTGTGGCTATAAGAGAACCTCCTGCTTGGGGCTGGGAACTGAGTCCTGGGGAGCTGGAGCTTCCCAAGCACTGTGTCAGAGCATGGTTGATGGTGAAGCTCCTGGCCACTTGCTCAGATTTAGGGCTGGAGTCCAGGAGTGTGGGATCTTCCCGAGCACCACGTTGGAGCATGGCTCTTGGAGAACCTCCTGGCCACTGAATCCAGGGGTGCTGGAGCTTCTCAAGCACCATGTTGGAGTGTGTGACTGACACCGAAGCTTCTGGCCACCTGCTCGGGGTTGGGAACTGAGTCTGGGGGTGCTTGGACCTTCCTGAACACTGTATTGGAGTGTGGCTGGTGTTGAGGCTCCCAGCCACCCACTTGGGGTTGGGAACTGAATTCAGAGGTGCTGGGAGCTTCCCGAGCACCGTGTTGGAGTGTGGCTGCTGGAGAACCTCTTGGCCACCCTCTTGGGGTTGGGGCCTGAGTCTGAGGGTGCCAGATCTTCCCAAGCACCATTTCAGAGCTGGAGATCCTTCTGGCCACCTGCCTGGGGTTCGGAGGGGCTGAATCCTGGGCTGCTGGAGCTTCCTGAGTACTGTGGCAGAGTATGGCTGACACCAAAGCTCCTGGCCACCCCCTGGGGGTTGGGGATTGAGTCCTGGGGGGCCAGAGCTTCCTGAGCACCGTGCTGGAGTGTGGCTGATGTTGAAGCTCCTGGCCACCCCCTGGGGGTTGGGGCCTGAGCGTGGGAGAGCCGAATCTTCCCGAGCACCGTGGCAGAGTGTGGCTGACACTGGAGCTCCTGACCACCCGCTTGGGGTTGGGAACTGAATCCTGAGGTGCCGCATCTTCCCAACCGCCGTGTGGGAGCGTGGCTGTTGGAGACCCTCCTGGCCACCTGCCTGGGGCTGGGGGCTGGCTGCCGTGGTGCCGGATGATCCTGAGCCCCATGTGGGAGTGTGTCTGCCTGTGAAGCTCCTGCTCGGCCTTTTATGCGCCGGTGTCCCGGTGGAGCCTCCAGCGGGGCCATCACCGGGAGCCTGATTGGCTCTGACGGCCTCTCCGCCGCTTCCAGGTTGGCGTTGGTGTTCCTCCTGTTCCTCCTCCCCAGCCCAGGTAGAGCCTTCCCTGACCCGCCACCTCCCACGGTTACACCTCGCTCCAGCTCGCCTCTACCTCCAGCTTTTTTTCCCCCCTTTCCCCTCCCCTTCCTTGTTTTTTTTCTTTTCCCCGTTTTCCCCCTTTTTTTTTTCCCCCCCTTTTTTTTTTTTTTTTTATTTTAAATATTATTTGGCAACCAGCCTGCTCTGCCCCCGGGGTGTGTGAGGAATGAGCAGCGGGCTGGTGCTGTGCACCCCGCTCCCCGAGGACCCCGCGGTGTTCACGCCGCTCAAACCCGTCACCATGTCGGGGGAGCCCGGCGAGGACCCCCCTGTCTTCGAGGACATCAAACCCCACTCCCGGCCTCTGGAGAACCCGCCCGACCTGGCCCAGGTAAGGCTCAGGTTTTCCCTGCTCCTCCCAAGAGCTCCAGCCTGGATTTGGGGTTAATCCTGCCTCGTTTTCCTGCTCTTTGCCGAAGCACCTCCATGGCTTTGTCCGCTCCCGCTTCCCCCTCGGCCGGGTTTTCTCTTGGGCGTGTTGGGTTTCGTTTGTGTGGTTTTGTGTTTTGGTGTTGTTTTGTTTTTTTTTTTTTTTTTTTTTTTTTTCCTCTGCCTTCCTTCATAACACCCTGTTTGGGGAGGAGGACCTGGGTTTTGTGGGGCTTTGGATCCCTGGAACCAGCAGGTGAGGGGGTTCCAGGGGCTCTGTGCCTGCCGTTGGATTGCTGGGAAGGACGTGGGCCACAGGATCGCCGCGTCTGTGGCGTTTCCAGGGGGAAAATGGGACCTTGTTTTCCATTTTTTTTTATTAGATGTATTTTTCCACCACCCTGGCGGGGAAGGAACGCTCCTTGAAATTCCCTGGGCAGCCTCCCTCCGTGTGCAGGGGGTAGGGACCCGGATAAGTGGCTTTGGGACGTTTCTGCGTGTCCACCCCTGTCCTGGGTGGTGGCAGAAGCCCTGTCCGAGCCCTGCTGCCCTCCCAGCCAACGGAACGAGGCTCCTCAGCAGCATTTTGGGTGCCAGACCCCTTATCCCACCACCAAGACCCTCCAGCTGCTCTTCCTGGTGGGAAGGGGGTGAGCCAGGCCTGACCCCACCCTGCTGCCGAGGCTTTTCCCCGGAGTTTGGGGCGCAGGGTAATGATTAACCCCAGCGCCATTTTGATCTGGAGGGATGGTGCCTCTGGCTCTGGGACCCCCCTCACCCCGCCTCTGATCCTTTGGGGACCCCCAGGAGGGTGCCCCTGTGGTGGGTGGCTCTGGTTTGGCACAGGGGTTGGGGTTCTGTAGCCACTTGCCCTGTCCCAGTGGCACTCTGGGGCTCTGTCCCTCCGAGGGAGGTGTTGGGATTAAGGCCGTGTCTCCGTATTTCCGTGGAACTCCCTGGTGACCCAGCATCCCTGTCAGTGGTGGCCGTGGGTGTGGGGGTCAAACAGGGGGCAGAGGGCTGTGCAACCCCCTCCCCCTGTGGTGTTCCTGCTTTGGCCCCTCTCCTGTAATCCTGTGGCTGCCAAGTCTCTGCCCCTCCGTGCCGGCTTTGGGGGGATTCCCTGGAACAGGGACCAGGTGGTGGCTCTGGGAAAGGTGCTGGTGATCTCTGGGGCCTGTCCTGGTAGGAAAGGGTGTCAGCTCCCTCCAGACCTCCTCCAAAACGCTCAGGGAGAGGGTGAGGTTTACTCTTCCCTGCCTTTGGGGTGGGCTGAGGCAACGGGGCCAGGGCTGGTCCCACACTTCAGCCCTAGGGTGGGTGGGCAGCTGTAGCTCTGGCATTGCCCAGCCCTTTGGCACCTCCTGCCCCCCTCCTGGGGGACCTGGGAGTGCAGGTTGGGAACACCTTCACCCCCCAGCCCCATCCTTGCTGCCCTTCACAGGGAAGGGGGATTTCTCCCCCAGCTTTGGGGCAGGGCCACCCCACTGCCACTTTGCTCCGGGGCGGTGGCAGCTGAGGGTGTGCCTTGGGGGTGTTCACCCCTTTGCCACAGGCCATCCTGTGTCCCTTTCGGGGCCCCTGGGATGGTGGCTGGGAAGCTGCAGGGCTGGAGCTGAGCACGAGCTCACCCCCGCTCCCTGGATCCCCCCTCCTTGCTCCCTGGATTCCCCCCTGGGCCACGAAGAGCCGCGTCGGGACTTTGCAAACCCCCCCAGGGTGCAGCGTTCTGGGTGGCAACCCCCCGGGGCTGGACCCCACATGTCCCGGGGAGGAGTTTTCCGTGCCCTGGCCCCTTTCTCTTAACGGATGCCAGAGGCTGTGGCGCGGTGGGAGCTGCCGGGGCTGGAGGGTGGGAAGGCTTTGGAATCCCTTTGCTCCGGGACGATGCTTATCAGGGCACTTTGACAGGGCTGTGACCTGTCAGAGCTCGGGCTGTCGCCCACGGGGCATCTCCCGCTGCTCCGGAGCTCAGGCAAAGGCAGGAGCAAACCATCTCCGTCCCGTCAGGGTCGCGTGTGTGTGTGTGTGTGTGTCGTCACCCCCTCCCCAAAATCCCTTTTGAAACAGGAGGAGGAAGGTGGGAGCTGTTTGCTGGCAAAAATTTGATTCGGTCTGAGCAAGCTGGGAATAGATCCTTTGTGGGGTTTCCGAGCAGTTTTTCCCTTTCCTTGGTCTTTCCGGCCAAGTTACAAAACAAACAGAGAGAAAACAGAGGAAAGCACTTTTCCCTCCTGATCTGAGGCAGGTTGGCCAGAAATGGCATTTTCCCCTTCAAATCTTTTCCCTGGAGGGAAGGTAAAAAATAATAATAAATAAAAGCCAAGAGCAAGGCACAGCCAGGGGAGTGTTCCAGGGGAGAGGAGGAGCTGATCCCTTTGCTGTCAGGTCTCCTGGATGAGTGAGGGGACTTGGGGTACCAGGGCTCATCTGTGGTCCCACCTGGCTGCCCTTGGCTCTCCAACTCTGTTGGGCCACAGCAGCTCCTGGAGAACCATCCTGGCATCTCCTGCTGCTTCTCAGACAGGTGGCCACATCCCTCTGGGCTTGGGGGATGAGCTACCCCACTGCCAGGTCCTGTTTGGGTCCCCCCCCGTCCCTCTGGGACCTCCTGTGGCTTTGAGCCATGGTCTCCAGTGGTGCCATTGAGATCCCTGCCCTCTCCTGAGAGCTGTGGGGTTGGAGAGTGAGGACAAAGCGGGGTTTCCACCATCCTGGAGCTGGTTCTAGGAGGAAGGAAATGGCATTTCCCTGCTCCTGCCCAACATGTGCAGGCTGGGAGATGGCTCCAGTGGCCTCCCTGCACTTGTGAGGTGACTCTGCCATCACCTGTCCTTGAGGATTTGGGGAAGGCAGTGCCTGTCTCAGTGGGAATTCTGGTGTTGAAGGGTCAGTGGCTGGGAATTCTGGTGTTGGGGGTTACTTGGGCTTCCAGGGCAGGACCTGGCAAAGAAGCTGCTGGGAAGACAGAGGTGGACAACCCCCCATCCTGTCCCCTTGTTTAACCCCTTCCTACCTGTACCAGAGCCCCAGGGGTGGTTGTGTTGAGAGCTGTGAGCACCCAGTGGGGACAGGGGCTGCTGTGGGTGACAAGGAAGATCCTGGTGAGTGTGAAAGGAGTTTTTCCTTGGGTGGGCTGTGCTGCTGCAAGCTCAGGAGTGGCATCAAGGGCTCCCCTTGTGTCCCCTGAGCCCAGTTCCTGCCCCACAGGCAGTTTCTCACCCTGTGCTTGGCTCCCACCCTCCTGCCCTGCCCCAGGGCTGGGTGGGGGGCTCCTGGGGAACAACGAAACAGCTCCAGCGTGTGGGAGGTGCTCGAACAGATCAGATGTACCAGAACGGTGCTGGTGTTCCCCCAGAGCTTTTCCTGGTGCTTCAGATCCACAGCACCAGGAATGGCATTTCCCAGAGCCTTCCAACAGGCTGAAGGATGTGCTGTGGTGTTCCTCTGATTTCCCCTGGCAGGGATCTTCCTCCTGCTGTCACAGGAGAAGATGGAATGAGCGTTTTTAGGAGTGCTCCAGCTTTCAGGAGCTGTAGGAGTCCCGGAGGTGGCTCTGTCCCTGTGTGCCACGTCCTGCATCTCCTGGATCTGAGCCCCTTTGGCCACATCCATGTGAGGAACGTGGCTGTGCTGGGGTGGTGACTAGAGGGTGGCTTTCCCTTGGACCAGGGATGGGCCTCCCTGCTTCTTGGTGGTCCAGCACCTTGCACAGCCCAGTTAGAACGAGGGTGCTGGGTCCTGCTGGTACAGATGTGTTTTGTGTCAGGGCCAGGAAGGAGTCCTGCTTTCAAAAACAAAGATCCTCTATTAGGAGAGATGTAGAAGTCACAGCACCGCTGTCAAGGAGTGATCCGTTTCCAGGAGCTGCAGGCAGTGGATAAATTTGGCTTTTCTGAAGGAAAAAGAGGCCATGGTGGCTTTGGATTTCTGCTGTGGAGCTGGAATGAGATGCTGACAGCTTTTGGCTGGGAACGGAATCATGGAATCACAGGATGGTTTGAGTGGGAAGGGACCTTAAAGTTCATCCCATTCCACCCCCTGCCATGGGCAGGGACACTTCCCACTCTCCCAGGTTGCTCCAAGCCCCATCCAACCTGGCCTTGGACACTTCCAGGGATGGGGCAGCCACAGCTTCTCTGGGCAACCTGTGCCAGGGCCCCACCTCCCTCACAGTAAAGGGGTAGCCAAGCCCTGGGCATCTTTCTGCAGTTTAAAGTCACTCCTTGGGTACTCAGAGAGGGCTGAAAATATCCTGTCCCCTCCCAGGGTCCTGCTTGTGCCCAGCACGCTCGGGAGAAGGTCCTGGCTGTGGCTGCTGGACGTGTCCCCAGGCGTGGGGACACCACAGCCACGAGCCCTGCAGGGCAGTGCCCATTTCCAAGGCTGTGCCCGTGTTTGGGGACAGTCCCTGAGCTCCTGGTGTTGCAATCAGAGGTGTCCCTGCCAGGTGGTGACCATGTGAGACCGTGTGAGGGGACTGTGCAGGTTTGCACCACCACGTGTCACCCGAGCCACCACCCACAGCCCTGGGAGAGCTGGTGGCTCCTTCAGCCCTTGCCCATCCTCCCCCTGTGCTGAGCTGAGCTCAGGATCCCACATTTCCAGGCATGGAAGTGACCTGCCCAGGACTCTGTGTCCTGTCCCTTCTTCTTCTTCCTGAGCTGCTCCATCCAGAACGTGCTTCCGTGGGCAGTGGTACTTCATTCCCCCTCAGGTGGCTGGGATGTTCTGCCCTTTGGGATCCTCCTGGCTTTGCAGAAGGGGTCAGAAATGTCCATCAGATCCACGGAAGTGTGCAAAATTCATTTCCTGAGGGTGCTGGCAGCCCGTGCAGCTCCAAGGTGGGCAGGAACGTGGGGATAGAGATGGCAAGTTAAATCTGGGCAAGGAGGAGGGGGATCCCCTGATCCTGCCAGGTGGGAGCTGCCTGCTGAGCCCTGCACGGCCTCTGGCTGGAGGGATCCCTCCCTTCCCGCTGTTTTGCTTTGGGATCAGCTGATCCCGATGCTTTCAGGCCCAGCCCGTGGATTTCCAAGTCTGCTGGGCTTTGTGCCTGGCAGGTGCCTGCAGGGACACGGGGGACTCGGCCAGATCCCCAGGAAGGATCCAATTATCCCTCTAGTTTTGCAGGAAGACCCTCAGGGAGAGCCCCCCACCCATCCATGTGTCGGGAGGGTGGTCTCGCAGTGGTGGGAGCAGATCCAGAGTCAGCAGGACCTTGCTGTGGCTCAGCAGGCTTTGGATAAAAATGGTGTTACCACTGAGCCAAAACCGGGGGAATTCGGGGCGTTTCGCTCACAATATTTGTTCTTTGATGCTTCTGAC